>VZSC01005064.1:520470-553535 GCA_013398225.1 Steatornis caripensis
GAATTGTAGAATCATAGAATGGTAGGGGTTGGAAGGGACCTCTAGAGATCATCTAGTCCAACCCCCATATAACAGATATATAACACATTCAAATTACTGGAATATTCAGATGCTATCCATACTCCTTTCTGACTTTGGAATAAGGCTCAAAGATAATAAAAAGGTGAATAGAAGGATCCTATATTCCTCCCTGTGAGAAGTCTTCCCCAATATGACTATTTTAATGAATGAAAGTATAATCTGTTTAAGTACTTATCAGATATTGGAAATAAAATTCAATGCAAAAGCAAAGACTGCATGTATTTTCATTTCAAATTATTGTTGAAACAAGCCAATGATTTATATTCTGCTCTTAAATGGCTTTTTTTCCCCCTGTTGTTTCACTGCCTGCACTGTCACAGTCCCTTTGGAGCTCTCAAATTTACAGGGCAACATGTTCTGTCAATTACAATACTTTATGATATTATTAAGAAATAAACATGACAAAAAAGTGCTCAATCCCCTTCATACAGACTAGTCTAACACAAGACTTCACTAATTCATTACTTAATTCATGAGGTTTCCAGCTCACAAATTCTCAATTCCATAATGGCTAAATTGCAGGTTGAAACTTGCAACTTATAACTAGATCATGTGCCTATGAAAAAAATTGTTACCTAGCTGATGGAGTGAGCCCTCATCCTTCCTCCTCTGTCAGGGTGTAGGTGTCCCCTGTACCACACACAGAACCACAAAAGCCTCAGCAGTTCTGTTAGATCCACTTCAAAAGCTTTTGTGTAAGCTGATGCATTCATACCTTACAGCTTGGAAATTGGGTCTATACTGTTTCCATAATTTGCTGAATTCTAAAGCAACTACCAGACAATCAATATGCAAGGATGATGTCTGCTGGAGACAGCAAGCTGCAAGTGATAATGGCTGCATAATGACCTTTAGTCTTTTCTGCCCATTATGTTCTGCCTACATATTCCTCTCACATGGGCCTACTTGTGCTGCTCCCAGAGTACATCGAGCCTTAGTATGAGCTGTGTGTTACCCAAAACCCGAGCACATGCTGAATAAATAGTCACATGCACTAGTTCCTGATCATATGACTGAGCAATTGCATAAGGCTGAGAGTGGAGGAAGAGATTGTTAATACTGTAAATCAAAACCAAGTATGTTTCTCATAAATCTGAAGGTTTCTTAACCATACAGCATACCATTCAGTAAAACATAACTGTAATAATTTTCTAATTTACTATTAATCATAATACTACAATATTTATTTTTACATGATTTATAACACCCAAATTACTATTATTACAGTATTTTATAAATGAAGACCTTTTAATGTAAAATATTATATTTTTTAAAACTTTTCATTTTTGCTAGAACTACCTTAGACACAATTTGCATATTGGAGAAATTTTCTAAAAGCAACAGTATGTCTTAGACGTCTACAAATGCATCTTGCTTAATAGATTTATTCTTACAAAGGAAAAAATGTTGTTTGTAAATATATTGAATACATGTTATATACAGGGGTTGAAAAAGCACCTTAATTTCCTTGCCTTCACACTGGTAACATCAGCAACTTGCTTGGAGAATGCCCTAGCATGATCCCCTCTGTCTCTTTTTTCTGAGGTTTCTTCTAAAGGAAATAATTAAGAATGGCAAAACAGGGAGAGGTAAATGCATAAATTTTGTCATTCTATGAAGTCAGACCATGCCAGAGCACCCAACCAGAACATTGTTGCCAGATTTCCCAGATTTCAGTGAAATATTGTCACAGACTGAAACTTACCTGAAAGCATGGTCCAGATGAAATGAAGCCTGGACTGTATCTGCGCAACTCTCATTGGTTAGCTGGTTCTAGTATGCACTGGAAAAGAAAACAAGGACAGATAAGTGCCATGGTAAAGGACTACCTGAAAGCACTAAAACTAGCCTGCTATAATTGCTCAGATATGCATGGGAAAAGATAAAAATAAAGCACAGATTAACCACAAACACACACTTTATACCCCACTAACATATTTGGAATGGGAAACCAGAGGTTAATACCTCAGGTAATAACCATTAATTAGCTTTAGATGTGGACAAAGTCAAAGACATTAGCATGGGGCTTCATGACAAGCAAGGCCACTGGTATCTCGTGCCAAAAGCCTAAGTTCAAAAGCAATAAATGATGACAAACAAAAGCTGCTCAGTGGAACAACATCCACAAATATCAAACAGCCTTTCATCTATTTGCAGAAGGCTGAGCCTGAAGTGGAGTCATACACGGGGAAATAGATACTAGCCAGGACTCAGATGCATTGACTGACTGATTGCCCCATTTCCCCAAGTCTGTGGTGCCAGTTATGATGGGACTGGAGGAACAGGGACCTTGGTCTCTGTCATTATGTCTTTAAAGTTAGTGCCCACATGACTGTGACAGAACAGAGATCACTGTCTACCTTCTGCATGAATTCCACTTAGAAAAAACACTCTATATTCTATGTTACAGAGCAGTATGGTTCCATCCTTGCGGCTTCCCCAACTTAAAATCCTCAGTGAAAAAGTGGAAAAAGCTTGTTGCCCCAAAAGAACATTGCAAAGAGTCAAAGTGAGACTGCGGCACTTCTCCATTTCAGCTATAATCAATACCTCTATGAAGCAATTCGGTGTTTCAGAGTCTGCCCAGAAAGCTGCTAAGCCTATATTAAAAGAAGAGGTAAGCTGTTGCTGAACTGATCCTGAGCTTTCCGTTAGGCACATCTCAGTTCAGGAGTTAGAACGTGCAGTCCTGCTCTCAATATAAGTAGCTAAGAGAAAGAAACCTTTCCCCACACCCACCCACCCTGTTTCACAGTAGCTTACAGGTTTTGAGAACTGACAAGGATGTCAGTTCAGCTTACACAGATTTGATTTTCCCAAGAGAGTGCCTTAAAGAGTAGGCTAAATTGAACACTTTTAGCTGCTGGGCAGTCACAACTACAAGACTGACAGGTCCGGATGGAAAATGAACAATGCCACAATCCTCCGTGCTAAGGAGCTTACCTTGGATGAACAATTCCTGACAGTGTGTGATCTTTGCTTTAGAAATGCTAATTGTTTTAGTAATGTTAACATGCAGAAAGAGGATCATAACACAAGTATCACTGCATAAACATCGAGAACAACGATAATTTCCCCCCTCCCTGCTTTCCTTAGCAAATATTTATTCCCAGAGTACAGAATGGAATCACTGATTCGTTTTAGGTGTCCAAAAAGATCAGATGGTGTTTGAAACTACTTTTAAGACTTTTTCTCAAAGATTAAAAGACTCAGTACTTCCTGACATATTCTGTTCTCAGTGAGTGAACTCTATGATTCCTGTGTTGTAACTCAATTGAGAGTTACTCCCTTTTGAATATTTCTTGAACCATTTCAATTATTAATCTCTAAGGAAATGTTCTTCTAGGAAGATTTATGGAAGAGGTTAGCTGTTGCTTTTAAATCTACTTCTGCAAAAATATGCAAGAAAGATGTAAAGTATCAAAAGACAATCTGTTCAAGGTTATATGAAGACATATTCCTGTACCTGGTAAACTCATGTATCAAGATTACATTAGCTGTAAAAGCATTACATCTGGAGTTACTTTCCTGGTGATTTGCATAAACATCACACTTCTTCCTGGGATCTGTCATCTTGAGGTCAATAGTGAGAAAGATGTCACAGGCTAGACTCCATTTTTGGAGATCTGAATGACTAGCTACAGAAAACTACTCTAAGCTATATGCTAATATCACTAAGCCAGGGTGACATTATATCAATCAAATCTTAAAACTTGTTATAGTTACAGCTCTGCTAACTAAAGTAGAAATTATTTGTAAATAATATCTGCATAAACTGTATTTGGAAAAGGATCAGTAAATGTCTGTACTAATTTGCTATTGGAATTAAATTCTTTTTTCTGAAAAAGAACACCTAGGTTTAACTTCATTATCCACAACTTAACTGTAACAATCCTGACAGCTTATTAACATACATATACACAATATTCTTTGCTAATAAAGGTCATGAATATACATAAATACAGAAAGCAAGAAATTAAAAACAACAAAAAAAGGTATTGAGTTAACATGGCTTGTAGTAAGGTTCTAACCAATTGCCATGTTATTAGTCACTCAAGAGCAAGCATAATAATGCCTTCAAACTATTTTATCTCTTTCATTTTTCTCTTCCCAGATAGATGTGCCTTGCTAAGATAGATAGACTTCAAATCATTTGCTCCAATTTGAAGAAGTTAACACTGAATGGTTCCCATCCCCACCAGGAAAGTGTGCAGCACATGGCCTGTGGTGTGTCATCACAGTTTTAGAGACGAGGTCATTGTTTCCAGGAACAGATAGCAGATACCAAGTTTTTAATCTTGGTTTGGAAAGAATATGAAAATTGTATATTTACATAAAATATATATTAATAAATACATATTTATGCATAAAATTAAAGCAATGAGCTTGGTAAATACCAAGTAGCAAAATAAATGTTTTTAAATAATGTGAGTGGTATGAAGAATTAGTAAAAGAATCATGTTATCTTTGTAAAAAAGGGGAGAAACTCAGAAATTATTTCTGATTAAAACATTTGCAGCCCTCTAAAGGGAAAGTCTCACTAGGACAGTTAATCTACCCTCTCAGTAAAAAATTACATTTGTTTGTTAGCTAAATTTTTAAAACTAAAAGTATTATGAAATTATTATAAAAGAAATATGAAAAATTCATTTGTTAGTAATAACAAGGGTAATGAATAAAATACTTAATTACACTTTTAAAATTACATTAATAATAATGATAATGGTGTGTGAACCATGCTAAATCTCTTTACCATATGATAAGAACACACAATGGGCAATGATTTAGTTGAAGTATAGATTAGTGTCTTTACAAATTCTGGTACAATCTAAAAGTTGTAACTGTGACGTAAAGTATTACCACACATGAACAAACACATTACCCCTGATGAAAGATGGAATAT
Organism: Steatornis caripensis; assembly: GCA_013398225.1. Taxonomy (NCBI): domain Eukaryota; kingdom Metazoa; phylum Chordata; class Aves; order Caprimulgiformes; family Steatornithidae; genus Steatornis; species Steatornis caripensis. The sequence goes on from VZSC01005064.1 coordinate 525,455, forward strand.
ATTTGCTGTGAGACAGCGGTGATCTAGTAAGAATACAAACCTGCCTGCATTGATTTTACTCCTCAAACAGCACAATAATTTCCAGAATGATTGTGAAATATTTCGTGCATATCTTAACAAATCCATAACCAAGTTTATGCAGTTTTAAGAAACCTACATGACTACAGGGTGTCACAATGCAAGCTCTCTATCACAACATTTTTGTACTGTTTGAAAAAAATTTTGCCTTTCACTACAGGCAGAGGATCCTCATTGTGACAGAACTGTGTAATCCTTTGTGGTACATTTTTATTGCGCACTCTGTAAGACTGCTCTTTGAAGAGCTCCAAGAATTCAGCTGTTTCTCAGTCTCTATCAGTCTATAATGTCTCTGTCTCTCTAAAAAAATACATAGAAAGTTAATGGTCCGTAACACTATTACCAATACCTCTCATCAAATCAACCTGTAGTTATTGACAGCACTCCATGTCATGACTACACATGAGTGTCTATGAGCAGCAAGCTATTCTATTTCTACCAGGTTACAATGACACCAGATAACACCTGTATCAGCTGGAGTTACTCTAATCTTTTTTGATTGCATTTCTTGGACTTTAAGAATTACTATATGAAAGCCTAAAGTAAACGTAAAATTTTTCTTACTTGTTCTTTTCCAGTTCAGGAGACACTTCTTTAGATGGTTAAAATATTTATTTCTTCTTTGGGGTCTCTGAAGAAAGCAAGAAAACCCCATAACTTCTGCTGCATACTCTCTCGTCATTATCTGAGAAGAAAACCATGATTTCTGTACTCTTATGGGCTTCCGTGTTAACTGTTGATTCCTTACAACATCTGTCTTGTGCCTCATCTTCTATTTGCCTCTTCAATACTGACCTAAGAGGTGATTTGGGTGATTTTAAGTTCCTACTAAGAATGAACAAATTTCAGAAGCATTCAGGACTTGCTCTTCTCTTGACATAATTTATATTATTTTGTGTTGTCCTTTCTACAGTGCTTTCAAATCACTTCATGTAATAACCGTATCCTGTGGAAGAGTTCTCTGTGTATAAGCACCAAAAAAGATTTATACAAGATAAGTTCCTAATATTTTTGTGTTCTTCTAGTTAAGCAAGTATTCCAATGGGTTTATATTACAAGTTAGTTAAATTTTCACTTAGTAGGCTTTTCAGTTCACGTTGAAGTCCTGCACATGACCAAGATGTTTATGGACTGGTTTCCACCCAAAATGTTAATATTCAAGTGCATAAAGGGAACTCAAAATTGTTTTTATTAAAACTGAAACATCTGAAAAGTACTTCCTAACAGGTACAGATAGAAGGGAAGGACTCTACTCCTTCACTAAGGGTGGTTGACTTTGATTTTATTTGCACTTATTGGGCAACTCTTAATTTACAATCTATTGAGAGTACTTAATATATGAAAAAATGTGATGTTCTGTAGGAGTTGTTCTCCATGCTACACTAAAGCAATTGTTCAAAGGAATTGAGATACCTTATGAACAGAATGACAAGGGAGATTATCATGAATATTAACAACACAGCAATCAGCTGGCACCTTATTTTGTGGAATTAGTTGCCAAATTCACTGACAATACAGCACTGGGAAGGACTACGTAGAATCAGTGTTAAATCTCTGTTGCATTGCTTTGTTTTCATGCTACAGTAACTTCACTGACATTTGAAAAAAATATATCAGTGTAAAACTAGAGTAACAGAGCAATGAGACAAGTTTGAACTGGTATTCCAGTATATTTTCTTTTTTTATAAAAAAAAAAAAAACTGTAAAAATGAAGAAAGTATCTCTTCTTAGAGAAAAGAGAAGGATTTGCTGCTAATGTGTTTCATGTCAGTCAGCTGCCATGATGTAAACCTCCCTTAGAGGATCCATCACTAAGTATGTACAAACAAATATAAACAAATAGACACATGTATTTTTAAGTTCCTTTCCCTTTCTTCATTGTCCCAAACACTTGCTTTGTGACTATATGTAAAAACAACAACAATCTACAGAAGAGGTAGATAAGATTTATAGATTCCTGCTAATTCATTTATACCTCGTCAGTAGATCCAGGATACTGCAAAAGGTTCCTTTGCTATAGTTGTTTGGAGGAAAAGAAGGAAGACAAGGAGGTACACTTCAAGAGATAGTGCTAGAAGCATCAACCCAGAAGGTCAGAACAGACTCATATTGTTTCTCTTTAATACAGAGTTTACCTACAGGAACGTTAACTGGATTAGTGGACACGCCATTACCTATAGCACTGCTATGAAAACAACCAAGAAAAAAGTGTAGGAATTATTTCATATTCACTAATTTGATTTTAGTCATATTCTGTATGAAGGGTATGTTACCTTTAGTTAGTGATGAGAGTAATTTTGTTTCAAACTGGTGCATCTCAGAGCAACAAACTGAGAAAATCTGATCTCAGCTTTGATTGTAGAATCAAATGGAAAAATACTATGAAACATGGGATGCCATCTTTTCATTTGTTTTAATTCCAGATGAAAAGAGTCTGCACAGAATAATTAACAATAAAATGTTCACTAACTACTCTTCAGCTACTGAAAATTAGCATTAATTCATTAACTGCACTTGCATTACTCTATTAAGTTAAGTAAGTAGTCCCATAGCTCAGATTCTAGTTTTTACCAGATTCTGGCCAAATAAATTAAGATTTCAACAATGTATGTTGCTATGTTCTAAACAATTGCCCCTTTTATTTGTTTGGTTTGGTTTTTTTTTTTGTAGACAAGTAATATGATTTCATTAAAATGTCAGACACTCAGGAGGCTGGAGGTGAAAGCCAGACAAGTTAGAATTCAGCTTTTCCTGTTATTGTAATCGCTTTTCTTTGAGTGTTTTGCCACCATTATAAGTTATTAATGTTTTATAACTTTTCAGATTAACTTTTGGTCTCTTGAAAGTAAAAAAGGAATTTATCTTCTTGCTTTGCAAAGACAATCTTACTTGATCAGGGTTAGCTTTCTTTGAACAAAAAAATGATCACAGAATGAAGAATCAGCTATTGTTGTATGAACTACTTTTGTTTTTACTTACTTTAGTCAACAGAGGAGAAGTGCCAATTATTGAAGAAGCTAATTTTTATTACACTTGTGATATATTTAAGAACTTCCCTAGTGATAGTAACTCATAAGTGTAAACATGTACACTAAAAGGCATGTTTTGGGCTCTGTATAGGGTTTTTTGTGATTTTACCCAGTTTAATTGTCAATTTTCAGAATAGTTCTTTGTGAAATGTTACATGCTATCAACATTTTATTAACCCAATAGTCTAAAATCATCCAATGCCGCAATGAGGTCTCATCTTTGCTCCTCTTCCCTGCCCACTCCTCCTCCCCTCCTTTGCATCCTCGGTACTGTCACAACAGTCATGTCCAACACGACCTTTCTGCTGTCCCTTCTAGATATTAAAGGCTGAGAATAAACTTGAATTTAAGTTCAGACAGATCTTATTGCAAAGGCTATGTGCATACACAAGCATGCAAGTCTTTAGAGACAAAAGGACAAATATGGGGTATATGGTGTAACACAGACACTAGTCATATCCTAGAAGTAGAATTCTAGAAGAAATAAAACTATCTGTGACTGAACATTATGAGAATACTGAGGAAAAGTATAATGTATGTTCATCCTGTTTCCTTATGCTGTATTAAGCATCACTTTTGTTTGCTATCAGAAATACATTAGACAGACCATTTCAGTGATGTAGTGTGTTTACGGCTATATTTTTAACAAGTTCCTGAACCCAGAACAACACCATCTGGGAGAATTCTCAGCTATCTAAATAGTAAACCAAATGGTCCACTGTGGATTAAGTCATCTTTGAAAAACTGCAGACTTCTCTCCATCCGAAGTTCCTTTCACTTTAGAGATGTTTTAATACAACAGATAAATCATTCCATAAACTTCAATTTTCTTAGATCTGTAATCAACAAAACAATCATAGGAAATAACATAAGAGGGGAAAAAGGAATTTTCCTAATAATCATCAGCACTAAGAAGGGACACATTTCCAACTTCTAGACAGCATATGTTCATATCCTCTGTCTTCATCAGATTCATTGCTCCCGGCAGCTGGATCAGATCCAGAGACATTTTTAACACCTTTATCAATGATCTGAAAGCTTTTTATGACTGGCTGGGTAGGCGAGGGAAGAGAAGTGGATGTTGTCTACCTTGACTTCAACAAGGCTTTTGACACTGTTCCCACAACATCCTCATAGGTAAGATTAAGAAGTGTGGATTAGGTGAGTGGACAGTGAGGTGGATCAAGAACTGGCTGAATGGCAGAGCTCAGAGGGTTGTGATCAGTGGTGCAGAGTCTAGTTGGAGGCCTGTGACTAGCAGTGTTCCACAAGTGTCGGTGCTGCGTCCAGCCCTGTTCAACATAGTCATCAACGACCTGGATGAAGGGACAGTGATACAAAGCTAGAAGTGGCTGACTCACTGAAAGACTCTGCTGCTGTTCAGTGTGACCTGGACAGGCTGGAGAGTTGGGCGGAGAGGAATTTGATGAAGTTCAACAAAGGCAAGTGTAGGGTCTTGCACATGGAAAGGAATAACTCTGTACACCAGTGCAGGTTGGGGGTTGACCTACTGCAGAGCCGCTCTGTGGAGAAGGACCTGGGAGTCCTGGTGGACAACAGGCTCACCATGAGCCAGCAATGTGCCCTTGTGGCCAGGAAGGCCAAAGGTGCCCTAGGGTGCATTAAGAAGAGCGTGTCCAGCAGGTCGAAGGAGGTGATCCACCCCCTGTACTCTGCCCTGGTGAGGCCACATCTNCTTCTAGACAGCATATGTTCATATCCTCTGTCTTCGTCAGATTCATTGCTCCCGGCAGCTGGATCAGATCCAGAGACATTTTTAACACCTTTATCAATGATCTGAAAGCTTTTTATGACTGGCTGGGTAGGCGAGGGAAGAGAAGTGGATGTTGTCTACCTTGACTTCAACAAGGCTTTTGACACTGTTCCCACAACATCCTCATAGGTAAGATTAAGAAGTGTGGATTAGGTGAGTGGACAGTGAGGTGGATCAAGAACTGGCTGAATGGCAGAGCTCAGAGGGTTGTGATCAGTGGTGCAGAGTCTAGTTGGAGGCCTGTGACTAGCAGTGTTCCACAAGTGTCGGTGCTGCGTCCAGCCCTGTTCAACATAGTCATCAACGACCTGGATGAAGGGACAGTGATACAAAGCTAGAAGTGGCTGACTCACTGAAAGACTCTGCTGCTGTTCAGTGTGACCTGGACAGGCTGGAGAGTTGGGCGGAGAGGAATTTGATGAAGTTCAACAAAGGCAAGTGTAGGGTCTTGCACATGGAAAGGAATAACTCTGTACACCAGTGCAGGTTGGGGGTTGACCTACTGCAGAGCCGCTCTGTGGAGAAGGACCTGGGAGTCCTGGTGGACAACAGGCTCACCATGAGCCAGCAATGTGCCCTTGTGGCCAGGAAGGCCAAAGGTGCCCTAGGGTGCATTAAGAAGAGCGTGTCCAGCAGGTCGAAGGAGGTGATCCACCCCCTGTACTCTGCCCTGGTGAGGCCACATCTGGAGTACTGTGCCCAGTTCTGGGCTCCCCAGTTCAAGAGAGACAGGGAACTACTGCAGAGAGTCCAGGGGAGAGCTACAAAGATGATTAGGGGACTAGAGCATCTCTCTTATGAGGAAAGGCTGAGACACCAGGTCTGTTCAGCCTGGAGAAGAGAAGACTGAGAGGGGATCTCATCAATACTTAAAATACCTAAAGGGCGGATGTCAAGAGGATGGGGCCAGACCCTTTTCAGCGGTGCCCACCGACAGGACAAGGGGCGATGGGCAGAAACCGGAACACAGGAAGTTCGACCTAAACGTGAGGAAGAACTGCTTTACTATGAGTGTGACAGAGCACTGGAACAGGCTGCCCAGGGAGGTTGTGGAGTCTCCTTCTCTGGAGATATTCAAAACCTGTCTGGACACGTTCTTGTGCAACCTGTTCTAGTCACACCCATTTTAGCAGGGGGGTTAGTCTAGATGATCTCCAGAGGTCCCTTCCAACTCCTACTATTCTGTGAGTCTGTGATTCTGTAAACTGAAGAATACAATGGAATAATTGTTAATAAAATTTGCAGGTGACACGAAATGCATCCCCCACCACCACCCTGCCTTAGGTTGAGGTCATTCTCAATCCAAATTATCCTATGATCTGATGGTGCTTGTCTCCCTCCTCCAGTCCCATTTTTCCTTGTAGCTGGAACAAATCAAAAGAAGAAACCCCAGAAGCCCATATTGTAGCCAGGAATTTAAAATTTTAAACTTTTTTATCATAAAGCATCTACATCTATGCAAACAGTATCTAACTCCATATACTGTATATTACTAATTGGTGGTAAACCATATCCAAAATTTAAAATAAATGTATAAATGATTTAATAATAATGTAAAGAATTCACTCTATGCTAGTCAGAAATCTCAGCTGTAAAAAGAATAAGAAAGTTTTCAAATTAGTTCAGTCTTCACAATTTTTAAATATGTATGTATACATATATATTGCAGAGTAAAGATGTTTCTTCCACATCAGTGTTGAAAATGTATATGACCTATACTTTAAATACCAGCTTGTTCAATTAAGGTCTCTAATGTATTTATTTTAATAGTAGGTAGCCATATACTTCTTTCCTAGACTTGTATGTTGTTTCCTTGTCTTTGAGTCTGCTAACATGAACACTAAAATGATGGGGCATGTGTTTCATTACACTGTGAAAAACATTGATACTGACTTTCAGTAAATATCATATTCTGAATTCACACACTTCATACAAAGATAACTTATAATTCGAAGTCTTTGGAAATAAAAATGCTCTCGCACTGCTGTCTTTAAATTGACAGTCAAATGGGGTTTCCTAGTCTCTTGAGATCTAATTAGACTTACAGTGTTTTATGTGCCATTCCTAAGGGGATAGGAGCTACACAGCATCTTCTGTTTATGCTACTGGTGTCACCGCTCTTCTATTTCAGAAATGTCTTTGGCATAAGCAGGATTATCATTCCCTCTATAAAAGAAATTGTCATTACTTTTATGTAGTTTATATGAACTGATGCAACTATGTTTTTTAATATACAGTATACTGATGTTTTGCTACATCTGTGTATATTAAAATTACACACAAGGAAAACAGATCAGTTTTTAAAATATCTCTCAAGATACTAAAAAAAAGTCTCTGTCACTGAGGAATTAGGTTGAGAATTGTAAAGAACTTTTTAAGAGACAGATTTCATTTGGTTGTGGTTTTTTTTTTCTTCTTCTTGTGTTCAGAGTTTTACATGTATTAACTATTGGTCATATTACTTGTATTTCTCCAAAGCACAGAACATGAACAAGTGACAAAATAATGCTTACTTTTCAACTTACAGACATACTGTGCTCAGTGTGATGTACAAAAGAAATAATAAAAACAAAAACTCAAAAAATGACGTGTCATCAATAAGAACTAGTGGACAAAAAAGAACGTATGGGCTTTGTAATGGTAGAACGGAAGAACATGATTTCTACTCAGAAAAATCAATTTAATAAGAAGAACAGATGAGTGATCTTCAGCAAGATATTCCATAATAGAGCATTAGCTATCTTAAAAAGGGGAAAGAAGTGATCTTTCTTTCCTCTCTTTTTGCAGTTATTATTTTTCTCATAGCCACAACACAGGGGCAAAGAATGAAAAACTACTGCAAAGACATTTGTTTTGTTGTTCTATAGGCAACATCTGAGCATAATTAAAGGCCTGTGTACTTTCAATACCAAAACTGCTCCTGTCTTGACACAATTCCGTGACTAGCTATGGAAGAGTGAAAAGCATTTATTATCCTCTTTTTTTTTTTTTTTTCACTCTAGGAGACAGTAATATTTGCAGTGTATTTTTCAGTGCATGAAGGATATCAGTTTGTACACAAAGATGCATATCTCTCAGTAACAGGGGCCTTGTTTAGCATACTCCTAGATGGATTTCATAAGAAACAACTGAGCCCTAGAAGACAGAGATTGATACCTTTCATGAACTTTATACAATATGTAGTTTGAAGGTTACTGAAATAGCTTCAAAAAGGGCCAAGACCACCTTGCTTACATCAGATAGTAGTTTGGTTTAACAAATAAGTTGTTAAACTTGTTTCCGATATCACTATGTCTTCCTACTTCCAGCCTTGTCAAATCAAAGTACAATATTCACAGCCATTAGAAGGACAATGAGCAATTCAGAACTAAGATTTTTCTGTATCAGTATGACTAATCACAGACTGCAACCATTACACAGCTTTTGCAAATGTCTTTTTGACTCTAAGCAGAGAGTGCTTTGCATCCAACTGGGAATTCTGTCACCTTGGAATTTGCAGACACACTAATAAAAACATACCAGATTATACAACGAGCAATAGCAGAAGTCCAGATTGACAAGGAGGGAATACGTAAACAGCAGAAACTCAACAGACTGGAAATCTGAGACAACATATTTCTCTAGGAAATGCACAATGTCACACATTTTAAAAGGTTTCTGTGAAACTCTTCAAGCTCGATGACACAATGAATATACTTTATGTGAGTGTAACTGAACATTTTAAATATTTTAGAAAAGGAAAGAAATTGGAGTCTTGTCCTTCTTTTCTTCTCAGAAGTAAGGCTCAATAAAAGGAAGGGGAAAAATCACAGAAATATTTTCCCTGAAGCAAACATCATGTCTTTTATGATAAAAAAAGTGAGGAAAATAAAGATGGATTTTAAACCGTATGAACAGAACTATCCATTGGACAGCAAACATTTAATTTTTGAAAAGTTGATTTGTATTTCCCTATAGTAAAGTTTTTTTTTTTTTTCTAAAATAGCAGTGAGGGTGTTGGTTTGGTTTTTTTTTTTAATGGTCATTGATGGATTAACAACAGGTGCATCCACGAATTTTGATATTTAGCACACTGATATAGACTACATATTGTCTAGATGTCAGTCTTCTTCATGTCTGATCCAATCAGAAATGCTGAGATTCAAATAGCATTTTGTAATTGTGGTGCATCAATCTCTAGAAAAATGTTACTTCCCTCTCAATATGTCTTTAATATATTTTAAAACCATGAACAACCAGACGCCTATGCTGAAAATTACTAGATCTTGAACTACCTTTATAAGTGGCTTTGGTTTTATTTGTAGCCTGGGTTAACATGAAAACATCAAAAAGTACATTAACATAATGCTATGAAATATCAGGATAAAAGCTAACTTCTCAGAGATTTTTCATTCCTGTTCAGATACTTCAAGAGCTGCAGATAGATTAAGGATATTAAGACAAACAAGTAGTTTTTATATTTATTGAGCACAACCCAAATTCCAATCCAATATTCAGACTATTTGTTTAATCAGGTAATTCAAGACATTAACTTAGTTACTAGCTAATCAATTGAGAAGGCAGTACTTTCAATCTCTTTGTCATAAATCTCAATGGAAATTTCTTTAAAATTGATGCATCTCAACCAAATATATCAGCTTTAGTAAAGGGAAAACTTTTGTAAAAGTCTTTTTTCTCAACAAGTTAAATAAATCTGTGGCTATCAACCTGTACACAATGAAATGCTTCTGTAAATTCCTCATTTGAGTAAAATTACAACAGAACATTTTCTTACGCTATTTATTTCTTCTCCTTTTGCTGAATAAAAAAAAAAATTGTAATTGGAGGCACATGTAAATTTTGATTGGAATATTAACACTGAGGATTCATAGCCCAAAACATGTGAGAATTTCTCTAAAGACAGAAAGAAGGAACAGAAGTTCAGTAAGCCAAAGTTATTAAAAACCTCAGAGGTAGCAAAGATGACAAACTGGATAGTACGCAGTAATTAACAATTTACGATTTAAAACACAAGGGTGCCTGATCATGACACCATTTCTGCACATTTTCCACGCTCTGTGCAATTGTGCTGTCATGGCTGCTTGAACCATGATGTCTGGTGTAGCATAATGGACTTGACATGAAAGTTGCTGAACTTCTCTTAAGAGCATGTTGGACATACTCTTCTCGTCCTGACTGCTGACTCATCACTTCTCTTATGTTCTAAACTGGAAGCTGTCTTTGTTGTGGATAGCAAGTCCAATTGTCATTATGAAACTACTGCAGACAATCAACAACCACATACCACTTTGTTCCACCAGACAATCTAGCTGTAGGTCTTTAAGCTGTATGACAACAGATATGTGAGCCAAATTCTTAGCCTCTTAAATTCACTGACTAAAATTCTTCATATCATGTAATAAACAATCTCACTTAGAGAGGTCACTGTGAGCAACGGGAGATATTTGCTAGAAACTACTTTGACTGAAATCCTCCATCCCAGGAATGGTAGTACAAAGAAAGTAAGCTTAGACATATTGCAGGCAACCCTGGGACTGATCTTTGTCATTTTATGATGTGTTTTGTGCCACTGCTGCTAAAATTATTTCACGTAAGGTATATATACATTCTGTTGGACTGGGTAAATCATTCTGAGAAAAGTATAAATCTTTTTCCATAGCATGTAAGTGAAAATAACAATATTAAGATAAACATGTGGTAGGTCAGTAGGTGCAGTAACATCTTGTCAAGCCTGAGTCAGCTCTTATGTTCACTAATAAGTACGTGCCTATAGTTACTCAGTTCGAACACAAGAACTCTTGTTGCAGCTACTTCTGTCCTTGCTATAAAATACTTCAAGCAGGGAAATTTTTGTTGTCTGTATGGCCACTAATCCAATTATTTATGTTTCCTAGAAAAGGTTACAGAAATAATTTTCCCTCTGTCTTTCTTTCTCTCTCTCATTCTTCCTGTCTCTCTTTCCTCTCTAACAAATAACTGGAGCGACTATTACCAAAACTTCTGAAATAGGATTGTAGACTTATTTTTATGCGCAGCTACAGGAATTTTTGTCACAGGCAACCAAAGTCAAAATCAGGAAAAAACCAATAAGTTAAAACAATATTTTCTGTTTAACACAACAGTGTTTACTTGGCAAAGATGTTCACTAATTAATAAGACAGAATAAAAGTGAAGTATTTGACTCTATTTTGATATTCTGAATTCATTTTCTCATTTCGCTACTACTGTTGATATCAAAGATATATTATAGTTCATTTCAGACAAGATATAGCTGGAAATATTATATAATCATAAAAAGCATGAAAGCGTCTGAAAAAGAAAAAACCAATTTAAACTGTGTCAGGTGGAACTGGAATTCTGGTACCCTAACATACATTATGTCTACATTAGAGAGTAAAAACCTCTGATCTCACCTGCAGTGCATTAAAGGCACTCCTGGAGCAATGTATTTCCTTTCACAAGTCCATGAACTTTGAGAATGATTCAAGATGCAAAGTGTCTTAAGTGGGAACAATAGTGAGACTTGCTTGAAAATGAACTCCCAATCCCAGCTGAAACACTAATGAAGGCAAGCCATTTATTTATCCTGCAGTTCTAACATCAGACTTCTGCTGATTTTAAAAAGCTACGTTCGCCATGTGAGAAAGAACTCAAACATTTACTGTGTAGGAAGTATAAAGCTTTGTCCATTCAAAGTAATTAAATGGAATGAATTTTGTAGGAATTAACTCATTATATTAAAAAGGCAATACCTATTTAATCATTTACATGTATGTTAGTGCCATCAAAATAAAGTGAAACCAAGTGATCCATTAGATATGTTGTGCTGGAATTTGATGTAGCACATACTTGCTGTCAGCTTGAGAGCAGAGTTCAGACTAGGCCATCCACTTCAGATAAAAGGAATGAAATTGACATAATCCCAATAAGAAAAAGGAAGAAGGCAGAAGTGACAGGAAATTCTTAAAACCTTTAACCTCAGTTATGCTCATCTTCACTGCCACCACAGAATCTACCTTATAAAGCAAGCTACAGAGGAGGGAAAAACATTGTGTGTCACCAAGTTGCACCTTAAGAAAATGGTGAATTGAGAAAGACCCCCATGTCCTGGGACAATAACTACAGTCGCACAAAGGAATCATAATAGCCAGTGCGCTTTTTCCTCCAGGAAGTATGTCTGACTCTCTGCACGTTGTGAGGTCATGTTCTCACTGAATACAATTATTTTGTATGTGCCTGAGCCTCACTGGCTGTGGCAATGTCAGTAAATCCAAAACTAGCAAAATTAAGAATGTGAAATACCAAAACCTGTTTGCTCCGTAATACAAAATCCATTTTAGTTTTCAACTGGAGCTCACAGATATAATAGTACTCATGAATCTTCTAAATTCTTGTAATTCTTCTTACTGGCACCTTCACACTTATAAACATGACATCGAAATCTTTTAAAGAACCCCAAAATATTGTAAAAGGTGATGTTATTTTAAAGATTTGTATAGGTTTTTTCTGCTAAATAAATTGCCAGTTTTTCTAATTGTTTGGTATGGGTAATGCAGCTGACAATAACAAATTTGATCAGGACCTTATAGACAATTTATATTAATCACTTGTTAAATAAATGTGTTTAATATAAAGATATGTATCACCTCATAGCAAAAATAAGAGTTCCCAAATAAAAATCTTAATCACAATTGGTCAATGAGAATTTTTTCTACTAACTTCTAAATAGCAAGATTTCATTCCCCAAATGATTCTCCGACATCCTACTACACAGATTCAAAGTAAGAGTATTTTTTATTGAATGATTTCTATATCTTAAATAAAGCGACAATACAGGGAATGATAAAAATACCACTAACCAGATTGAAGCTTGATATAATCAAAGGTACTGTACTAAATTATTTTGCTTTCCAATAAGTTATTGCAAACAAAGCATTGTGTCAAATCCATTTTCTTACATACTATCCCTCAAAATATCAGAGAGATTTACAGCCAAGAACAATCCTTAAAAATATTAGCAAAGTTACACACAAACTCGCTGAAGGCTAATCTTCATAGATGGTTAGGTAACTCAAAAAGGGCACACACTAATCGTTAAAATGGTTAAAAATTAACAACATAACAAAAAATTGCATCTCATATTTATACACATAGCCAAACTTTTACATTTTTTGTTCCTTTTCAATGGGGAGAAAGGTGAAGAAAAATGTGTGCTCATAGTAGGTAGACTGTCCCTGGGAATTTAAAGTAGATATGGTTAAGTAGGCATAGGCTGTCTAAAAGCTAAGCCATCTTTTCAGAGTTTAGCACTGGAATAACTATGGATTTCAGTGGAACCATATTACACTAAAGCAGAATGATAGAAGAGTGCTGCGTATTGATTTTAGCAGAAGTCACATAGTTAAACCATCATGCATTACTTTTTAAGTGTATTGTTGTCTTAATAATACAAAAAGCAGACATTATTACAAGAAATTGAGGCAGTCTTTTGCATTTCCTGGTGTAAATTATGTACGATACAAGATATGTACATGGTATAAGAAAATTCATGTAATGTACTGCCACAAGAAATACTATTTCAAATAACAGATTCTTCTTGAAGATTTATTAGTAACAAATTGATCTTATAATCTATTTTTTCAAGTTAATGAGCAGTGAAACTATTAATAGGCCAAACTTCAGTGTAATCTAAAGTACAGGTATTTCATCATTACTATCACTGTATGTAAAGTAGCATTTCTTGCTACAAAAAATGAGGTCAAGACAACCGCACCAGTCAGAAAAGAAAACAACATCCATCTTACTATTTTCTAAATGTTGTCAAAATCACTGCATTCAACTTACTGTTTGTTAAAACTGGGCTGGCTAATTATTTCAGGTTTAATCTATGGAATTAGCTTTCTATATCAACTAACTTCTGTTGAAAAAGTTTGCAAGCAAAACCAGAATAGCTTAGTAGCAACCTTGCTTCCTTGCACATTACAAATATTAAAGAATTCATTGACTATCTTGTAACTAAAAAGTCAACAGTCAAAAGTTAATAGAACATTAAACAACCCCTTGCTGATTTTTTCAGTGCTGAGCAAGAACCACCTACTTTATTGTTAAAAAAATAACTTTATGAGAATAACTTCAGTGTTATGACTCTACTCCCAATGATGCCTATTATTTAATAATATCATACAAAATTATGTATGTCTTGAAATGGTTCTACAGTCACTAGCCATGAATCAACTCGAATTATCTCAAATCCGCTGTGGTATATAACTATAAACTAGGAATAACCTGCTTATCATTATTTGGACAATGTCATTTCAAAGATATGTCAGACCAAATGCACAAAGCAGTCAGATACACCAAGTGTCGCGGGGGAGAGTGGTTAAGGTTTAACAGTTGCTCAAAGAATCACCACCACAGATATGAGGGAAAGGTGATTTTTAATATGAGTTTGTAAAAACGTGCGACTTTACAGAATTCGATGGCAAGATTCACTCTATTACTTACTGTGTGAAGGGATTGTGAAAGGGAATTGGGTCAGAGTGGTGCTTAGGTGCAACTGTCACAGTGAATGGGGGGGGGGGGCACAGAGAGAAGTGATTTTACAGTGGTTGGATAGGGGAAACTGAGTCAGGGTCGAGTTGGAGTGATGTATACAGGGTTTAGGGAAAAGGGTATAAGGAGTGCCCTCCCGTTGAGTCACGAGGTTCAGAGTGGACCCCCTTGCTTTCTAAACTCCTTCTCAGAGGAGTCTAGGTGCGGCTGAATCCACTCCTAGTCCCAGACTTGGTCAACGGTTTATAACTAAAGGAGTGTAGTGTGGGGATTTCAGTGAAAGTGATTTAACATGTAAGTATGGGTCTTATAAAAATTAACAGTAGCAATAAATGGTATCTTAACACTACTAAAGTAAATAATAAACCAAATTATGTGATTAGCAATACTTATTCAATAATCAATAATCAGCAGTTATGACGACTTAGTTAACGATTTGAAGTTTCCTAACTTAAAACACATGTACACACACACACACACACACACACAAATATAGAGGTTAACCTTTGTTTAAGATGTTAAATTTGGTACCCAATATCCTTCGAAAATCACACAGGGTCAGGAAATAGTGAGCTACACACTATTTCATCCTGTGAAAATACTTCGCGAAAATCTAAGTTCAGTGACTTACTCACTTTTTCCTTCGCTGGCGTCTGTCAGGGAAGGATCCAAATACCTCGCGGAACCTCGCGAAAACTGCTCTGAGAGGCGTCCCAGCTCAGAGGGAGATACACGGTCACAGCCTGCTGTGGTCCCGGAGAGCTCAAAGGGTCTCGCTTTAGAACCATTATTTATAGAATCGCAAGATGATTGACTTTGGTCAGTGTTACCATTTCGTGGCCACAATTCTTATCAGATAATCAGTCTTGGCACCTCTCAGATATGTGGGCTGCGACCCATGCAGGAGAAGACCCAGGCACATCCCCCGGGCAACAGGAGTTCCGGAGATGGTCAGGGAGCGCCTAATCACTTCAACTCACTGTGATTGCAGCAGGAGTTCCAGGTGCAATCAGGGAGTGCCTAATTGTCCCAACTCGCTGTGCTCATCCCGGGACAAAGAGGTACCGCATTACTTCTTATCTTGGCTCATTGTACCAACAGGCAGGGTCGTAGAGCGCCCAGTTATCCCAGCTCTTTGTTCTCATATGGTGCTGAATGATCTGACACTGCAATGCGGCTTGTTAGTAGGGGGGAGCAGGGTTTACACCACAACACCAAGTAACTTCAGTATTTCTCATCTGCAATGCCTTAAGTTTAGAAATTTGTTTTTTTAAAAGAGAAAATAATATACACATTATTATAATATTCCTCTATTTAACTGTGGTAAATTTTGTCCTGTGAAAGAATGTTAGGTTATTGGGTAATGATTGGTTAGATAGAACTACCCAATATTTGATTTCTTCTTGGAATTCAGCTCTTCAACTTCTTCAACCAAGGGCAAGAAAGTGATGCACACTGGAACTCTATTGAAAATAGCTATGGTACTCTGACCTACCCTGCATGCAGAGCAATAGCAACTTCAGTCAACACTAGGTATCTTCCTCTTTTGAGCCACAGACAAGAAAAGCCCTTAACATTTCCTCTTACAAAACCTGTTTTTCAAAACTCAACTTAGAACAAGCTGCAAGCCCATCATGGAATTTCCGTGCATGAATAGCTCAGTATTCAAACTAAGTGAAGATCAGACTCTCTGATTCAATAAATTTCTTGCCTACTCAAATATTTCCTTATTTCCTATACCGCAGGAGATGGATATCATTCATTTGCTATTATGGAAACTTCCTTTTAATTTAAACACAGAGAAAGTCTGATTATCCCTCCAAACATTCATTCTTTTATTTCAGTTTTGATTTCTAAACCCATCCATTTACTATCCTCTTTGTTCTACCTCTGTAGTACATTTAGTTAAAACACAAAAAATGTGTGATATAGTTTTTAAAATGGTTTATTGAGTCCATAATTTTGCAATTTTCATTATGTATTACTCTATCAAAACTTAACAGTGATTTACAATTCTAATATAGAAAAGAAACAACAATAAAAGATAAAAATCAGGAATTGACTGGAAGTAGATTTTAAATTAGTTATTGCCATCAGAATTAAAGGTTAGAGTGGATGCATATGCTTGTAATAAGAAATACAAAACTTGGTCTAGAATTTTTTTCTTAGTTATTGTGAATACAAATTTTGTATTTCCTCCATTCTGAAAACATGCAAAAAACTTTTTATTAGTCTTCATTGTAGTTCATTATATTATGTTTATTGTTAGCTTTCTTTCCTTTTTCATGAAGTCACAACTCTAATTTTATGTTTTATTTTCTGGTATATTTTACAGAGAACATTATCACCATTTTTTCTGTGAGTGCATTATTAAAATAAAATACATAGATGATGGCAAGGATAACATGTTAAAGGAATCATATTCTAAAAAGTCTTAATAATTACATTAGTTTTACCATCTTAAGTAGCCCACAGGATTATGCTAGTGAACAAAGGCACGATCGGAACAAGGACTATGATAATAATGTATCATAGACCTTAAATTGTTTTCTTACAGTAAATCTAATCATTACACAGTGAGATTTTATTAGAGATAGACAGACAAATGTAAAACTCTTCTAAACTTACACCTAATAATATGTCTACTAACACAGGAAAATTGCTCAGTGAAGTATCAGCTAAGTTAAAAATAGTCCTGGATTGAAATAGAGACTTATGCATTTATTATTTTGCTGTTCAATTACTGTGCCTTACTGAAGAGAAATGCATCAACATATTTATTTAATAAATGGAATGAGCCTTCCACTTAACCTGATAGCAATTATTTGGGAAATTTATATGCTTCTGTCACAAGATACCAATTCAAGAATATTAATAGACCAACTACTTCTAGCTGGCTTATATGTAATTGTTAGAAACTGGCACTGCTTCAGCATGCAGGCAGCACTGCATTGACTGTCTTTGACACGTGTGGCTTGTGGATGAAATGGGAAAATTAACTAAAGGATTCAATGAGGATCTTGGTATAGTATGCCACATGAATATTCTTATTTGTCTTGTGTATTTTTCTTTTAGCTTTTTAAAAAATATAGAAATTCAGTGTATCTACCAGCATATTACTAACCCAAATTTTTCATTAAGAAATATCTATTTGCTCACCTCTGAGTTTTGTCATAAGGCTATTTTCTGTTATGTGCCACATTTTGTTCTACTTTTCTACTATGTGCTTGTATTAAAACACATCATAAATATTACTTTCTATTTTCAAGTTCTGTTGAGATTTTTTCATGGTGACAAACATATAAAGCAGGAATTATGTTTGCATTTCATCTGTGTAGTACTTGGTATACATGAGCATGAATTGGACATTTTATTTTCATGAAACATCAGACTGGGAGAAAAGAGGAGTTAGCCTCCAGAGTAGATGTATGCTTTCCAGTAGTAAGAATAGGTAAAGTAGATGACTGCTGTTTTTCACAGGAAGCCCTCACATTGGTCCATAAAGTCATCTGATGGAAGCTTTCAATGCCTTTACAAAAAACAACTGAAGAAAGTTACACAATTTTGACTGACTGTCATTTTGTGACATTTTTTGTAATTTGATTGGTGTTGCCATCAAGGAATTTAACTATCCTTTCCTAAGTTGACCATCAAGAACCCACGTGGCAGTATATCACCTGAGTATTCTAAATACATTTTACACATAAATCACATGTGGAGCATGTGCCTTCTATTTTCTGTCTGGTCACATGATGCATTGTTATATAAGGTTTTTCTCATTTCTGTGTCACTGAAGTTATACAGACAAGGAAGTGATGCCTTATTAGCTTCATATTGTTTTCTTATTCACTTTTAAGACTTACATATGTAGTGGAATGAGAGCGCATTTTGTGTTAACTGGTCTATATCTGCCTCAGATAAGGTAAATCAGCTCTGAGAACCTCAGAGCACTCAGTGAAGTCAATACTTAACAAAAACTTCCATGTATAGGAAAAATATATTTAGTTACTCCTTTTATAATTGAAAGAAAAAATTATTAAAGCTTTCTTCGTATCTGAAACAGAATCAGCAAACTTTAAAGTTCAATAAAAGTTAAGGTCAAGAGTGTAGGGATTAAGCCAGAAAAGGAGCAAATAAATGTCTGCTGGAAGTTTGTGGAACCAATAGTGGAAAAAATAGTGCCACAAAAAAGGACAATGTTATTGGATATGTTACAGGCAACAGACAGAAACCCATAGTTCCAAAAATTTGGAATAAAATGGAGTGTGTATGGAGAAAAGGTGAGCGAGAATTATACATGATAAAAGCAAATATGGAGAGATTATATTGTGTTATAAAAGAATGTTAATGTGCTGTAAAACCAAAAATCTCTACAGAACACATAGATTAAACTCTTCATGAGATAAGTGACAAAGACGTAATGTCTGTTAAATAAATGCCATTTGAAGAGTGAATTTAAACTCTGTGTTAAAACGGTTATTTCTTTGCTTGCTCTCAAGCTCTGAAATCCTCTTTCTCTCTATACCTAGACATGGTTTGGGATGTAGTTCATTTCTGGGATCCCTCTCAAAGGGAAGGTGGTGAAATTACATTATTATGATTTTGTCTGTTGAACATAGCCTCAAAACACGATTGCATCAGGCTTTGTGTACAGTCACTCCATAGACCCTCATGTGACAATTCACAGCATAGTACATATACCCTTAGCTTCATGCAATCAAAACGTCACTCCACAGAATGGCAGCATAGCCCTTTATCATGTCAGTGTTGTCTTACTGTGCTGTATCTAGCAGGTGAAAACAGCTGCAGCTGAAGTCACCACAAAGTTTTGTTAAGTCCAACAGTAGTAAAACAAGAGCTCAGCTAACGGAGTGATCATGTAAGCACAAATGCACATGTGTTTCCTATGCACTACAAAGCATGCTTTGCACACCATGTACATCAGGATCTAGTCCCAGATGTCTGTCTTCTAAACCTGAGATTATTCACCACTGCAATTCAGCAATCCCTTTTAGTTATTCATGTTTTAGCATTGAAGTGGTCTTGAAAACACGGGGATGTAATATTGGTTCCATACTTATTTCAGATTCACCAAATATTTCAAAAAGAAAAATACCTTTTGGTATTTATGTATGTTCATTGTAGTAATGTCTTATGAACTCTTAAAGATATTGCATTTTTTTATGTGGTCCATAAAACCACACAATTTAGAAATAAGTGCATTGAAATTTTGAGTATCTATTTTCTACCAATACATTTTGATATGTTTTATATTAAGAGATAGATAGATTCATACCTGTTAAAAAGTCCCACATCATTAAAAATTAATAAAAGAAATAAAGCATCTGTTTAGTATTAAATTACAAAGTTTTTGTACTCTGTGTCCAGCAGTCATTTACTTTCTATCTTTGTTCAATTGCATCAGATATCATCTCAAAAATGGCTTGTTTGCAGATGTCAGCATATGTAGTCACTATACATTTTAAAAGCAAAGATTGGAGTTTTCCCTTCTACTAACAGAGATTAAAACAAGTACAGAGAAAATTAGCTTTGGTTCAGACAGGGTTACTCACAATCATATCATGAAGCTACGGGAATATTCGTGAATGAGAAAACATGACAGTTGACAGAACTACTGACAACTGTAAGTAGCACTAATGGGAGAAATAAATGATTTATAATGGTACTCAATTATTATGTATTCTATCTGCCTTTAAAATGAAAAATAGTATTAGTTTATGTAATAGAATGGACAATTAGGGGGAAGTCATAGCACCTAGAATTTCTTCCTCTATCTAACTTTCTGGAGCAGTGTCATTTTTTTTTGTAAAGAAAAGGGTGAGATTTTAAGTTCCCACAGAGAATTTAATAAATAAAAAAAGACAAATGGTTCAATCTGAATCAGATGTTACGTGGGAAGCTATAAGGAAATTTTGAGAAATATTTACTGCAGAAAATGTAAATTATTTTTAGGCACTCACAAAAGGTAAAGGAGAAAAATATCACAAAATATGTTAATATTTTGCATCAATTACTGATATAAAGCTGTGACTTACTAATCATAAACCAACTGAAAATATGCTAGATATGTAAATGTGCAGAGATATCAGATTTCATAATTAGATGTCTATCTATATGTTATAGGTGCTTGAATAAGACTGTTGATTAAGATATAAAGAGAGTTTCAATAATGAGATTAAGACATCAGGTCTTCAAAGAGATAAAGACATTAAGTCAGTAATTACAGCTATTAGGAGTAAATTGGTTGAACCATCCAAACCACAGAACAGAAATTCTGTTTGATAGACGCCCTTGGAAGATAGGGTGGGACACTAGGAAACTTTGCTGAGGAGCTCTAAAAGTCAGCAATGAGCTAATGTATTCTTTAACAACATTAGGCTCTCTTAAAGAAACATCTATCATCAGAGAATTCATGGGCTAGAAGAATAACACTAGAACATAGCCTCAGAGAAATCTTTGTTTTCTGACAATTAGCAAGTAAACAGGTGGAAAAGAAGTGAACCAACAGATTAAAGTAGTTTGTAGCGAGACCTCTACAACTACGGTCTGTGAGGTTCAGTAGCTTTACTTTGAACTCCGTTTAGTTTCACCATGTTTCCACTATGCCTGTGGTCCAAAGATATTCAGGCACCACTCACTGGTTCAGGATGTTACTTTTACATTCTAAGGTGGAGATTATTTAGTAAGCATTTGATTTGCAAATTACGTTTTAATTATCTCCAAAGGGAATTTATTTCAGAAGCACCAAAACAACTTTGTAAGCAAAGTACATTGAGGGGGACAATAATAGAAACCACACTACTCCAAACTACAACAGGAATACAGGATCATATAGTGTCACTCATTTTTATTTGTCAATTAAAAGAAAACTTAGCTGAGGGAATAGATTTGAACAAAGCCAATTCATATATGCTGTTATTTAAAAATTTTACTTTAAGATGCTGGTCAAAGGTGCAGATGAAGCAGAGTAAGTCAACTGCCTAGAGATAGACATATGTAGAGTGATTAGTAATTCTAGGGGATGGTCTCTGACTCCCAGCCTGAGGATCAGGAAAAAATGCGGTAGTCCTTCCAAAGATAAAGGCAAGAGGCCTACCATGCAAAGGAATGAATGAGAGAGTAACAACAGACAAATTAACAAACTTGTGAGTTCCGTGTCTAAGTTTCACGACACACTACTATCAGATAATAGATAGCTTCAAAGAAAACTAAACCCAGTAATTGACTCAAGAGATTGCACTTGTATTATAAACAACAAGTGAGTACTACTTAGGCAGCTTTGATAAATAGTAACTAAAGTCTTGGTGTGGTCAGCTGTGTGTTACAAGAATGAGCGAATAGAATGAAAGAAGAAAATGGAAAGTCAGTCCTGTTCTTACAAACCAGTGCCAAGATGTTCAGAGCTCCTAACTTATCACACAACCCGCAAGCACTCTTTTTCAAAAACCATATGAGTATAAAACCCCACTGATTAGCCTTCATTGCTCTCATATGATTATGTTCTTGCTTTTCGTAGATTTTAATCAGTCCCAAATCCTTTTCACCATGTTTTCATCACACGTGCTCTAATTCTTATCCAGACATGATCCAGCCTCCTTTATTTCTCCAATTTGGCATTTTCACCTCCAGGACATGACTTTTTCTATGCAATCAAGTTGGTCTTACCAATTGTCCAATTCATCAGTTAACCTTTTTGTACATCATTCCTGATTAATGCTCAAAGAAAAGCTTATATCTATTTTGGTTAACAAAACACTTTTAATTAGTCAAAAAGACCTTTTTTTAATTTGAAAATTGTATCTCCTGACATGCATAGTGCAGGTATTTTATACCTATATCTAGGTAACATACGATCTATGGTAATGATTCAGCTGATCTGTGTGTGGTAACAGTTAAGTCATCACTGGAAATTTATCTAAATTATAAAACTCACCTCCTAACTATGCTGTGGAGGGAGGGGAGAAGAACACAATCAATTTAGGCTAAAAATTCCAGGGGGAAAAAAGTATCAAATTCAAGTTGGAAAAAATTTGCTTTTCAGCTCCTTAAACAAAATAAAAATGCTATGTATAACAACTTTTTTAAAAAGCCAAAATCTAACTTTTCATATAAATCTTTTCATTGCAATGGATAGTAAGTGACTAGAGAAATTAGAGTCAATATCACTTCAGTTTTCACATGTCTATAGCAACATTTTAAATGCAGCTTTGTTCCTTAATTCACTTAGATAATTTTGAAATATTTTACTACATTTTTATGTTGAGATAAAACTCTTTTTTAAGGAACAGTTAGTTGTCAAGTGAAATCTAGTCTCCTAAGATTATATTCTACTAAGAATAAATAAATAGGACAATAATCAGAAGAAGATATTTTGAAATAGTTCCAAATTAGGTGTTCAGGTAGAAGACTGATGTTCTGCATTTTCTATATACGGTCAGAATTATAATAATCATAAGTGTTAAAAAAATAACCTTTACCTGAAAAGACACCATGTTTCCAGGAACAGTTTTTCAGTGTCAGGTGATAATATTTGGTCCATGCCTTATTCTTGAACAAACTACTGACTTCAGGCTGCACTTCTGAGAACTGCATTAATGGCATGCTATCACCAATTGAATTAGAAAATTCTTATGTAGAGCTACACTGGCTATTAAATTATGAATTTATCATTTTTTCCAGTTTGGCATAGTTCCATTTGTGATCAATGAACTTCTTTATTAACTCAGGACTCAGTGCATATCAGCACTTCTGCTCTTTGTCTTATTTTTCATCCCCATGTGAAAGACAGCTGATAGAATTAGTGAAGCATGATTCAGTTTTTAATCTAGGAGGGTTATTTTTGTTTTATACACAGAAGATTTCATTTTATAGTCATACTTAATAATGTTCTTTCATAAGCTCTTTAATTTCCTGTTCATTTTTGTGCAATATGCCATTATAATGTATTTAGTTTTGTTAAAGTGGCTAAAAGTGAGCTTATTAAGAAATGATTAGATACCTGCATATCTCTTAGCATAGCAAAATTTCCATATTAAAATAAAGCTTTCCCAGGGTTCAGTGGCCATTTGTAAGTTCTCATTAAACTAATTTGAAATTTTACTATTTCTTGCAAGGAAGTGATGATATCACATGGATGTAAACTATTACTTTCTTGACCATATAAAATTCTGTTGAATATTAGTCCAGAAAATTTTGCATATATATATGACAGCTGCGTACTATTCAGACTAATAAATGTATTGAAAAATCAAAACATGTATTTGACTCCCAGTAATTTAAGTATACAAATACATTCAAGTTTCAATGGTTTGCATTTTTTGAGTGGGGTGAAAGGTAATCTTGAAAGTTCTGAGAAAAAATAGATTTTTTAAAAAGTTATCTTTTTGAAGATGAAATAAATAATATAATTTTCTTAAGGTTCTAAAATGTGTCTTAGGTCACTAGGATCCCACCATTATCATGAACTATTCTGCCTTCCTTTGCAAAGACCTCTGGATGGATCTTTGCCAAAGGAAGTAAACTATTTGTTCTGTCACCAGATAACTTTCAGTTATAACAGCTGAGATCGTGCATCTGTTGGCTAAGAACTATGAAATTCTTCCTTCCTGCATTCTTCCACTGTGGTCACATAATTCGTGCTAATCACATAAACTTCTTAGAAGTTCCACTTAAAGTCCACATGAACATGAACTGCTTGCAACTGTCTATCTCAAGCTATTTATCTAGAGAATAAAAGGATACACAAGAGGTTGATTAACTATAAGAAACTTACATTAAATGAAGTGAGTGTTCAAGAAGAGAAGCAAAGTTCTTCTTACAAAGCAGAAGTTATTTTCTATGGTTCACTCTTTAAAAAAAATACAGTGAAAGAAACAATGGTCAGGACAGAAGAGGAGACACCCATTTCCAAAACACTGCAAGGGGAGATTTCAAGCCGTGAACAAGACTGTATATTCATGCACACATGATGCTGAGAAGGGTTTGTGTTGCAGGTTAATAGCTTCAGAAGTTTCGCTTCATATTTCATTAAGCCTAGTGAACAGCCAAAATTTTGCTAGAGTTTTCATTTCTAATACAACTTAATTCTTATGAAGGTTAAAATTAAGTTATGGTTCAAGAACTGTCAAGTGGCTACAGTAGGAAATATCTAGACAGTATTTGTTAAGACTGGTGTAGCTTTCCAGCAAGAAAGAGCATAAAACTATCAATAGACAGTAACGGATTCAACAAAAGAGTGCTATTTAGGAAAAGCTAACAATATTTTTAAATGGAAATGAATTGTTAGGCATAAATACATTTTAAGAATATTTTCATATGAGACAGATATACAGAATAAAATTTAAAATGTCAGAGGTTGTGGAAATAACTAAAAACATATTTAGATACTAATTATTCAATTATTTACAAGGCAAATGCTAGATATCATAGAATCATAGAATGGTAGGGGTTGGAAGGGACCCCTAGAGATCATCTAGTCCAACCCCATTATGATATGCATAAACAAGTTTTAGTCTTTGAGAGTGTATCATATATTGGTGGGGATTGCAGTGAAAAAATACACGCTTAAAACTGGCGTTTCAGAGGAGGCAAACATTGCAGACTCTTTCATAGACAGTCTTAACTTTTACAAACCCTGTGCAATTCACAGTTGGTGAAGTACAGTACTGGAAAGTAACTTGAGTAATTTGCAACAAAACATTGCAGGCAACACTGCCTTTCAATACAGGTCTTGAAGAGATATCACATTACTGTGAATTGCAGGAGTTTTACCTATTGGATTTGCAGTTGGCCATCAGAGGCTTAAAGTCTGTTCAAACAAGATATTGATTAACTGGGAGAAAAGGACAAGTCATGAGGAAAAACCAACCTAAAAGTATTTAAAAGTAGATATGTTAACATTTAGCTGTTGACCATTTTACAGCTGATGGTCAACTGAATCTGAAAAACAGGCTTACAGACTGTAAGGTCTTGAAAAGGAAAATAATCTCTTTTCGTAACAGGAATTTTCACCTTAATAGATTATAGGGAAATAGAATTAACAATTTCCATAAAACCTCCTAAATGAGAAAAGTAAGAGGTATAGCTGAAATCAAAATTCTTTGCCGAAAATTTGATCAGCAAGCTTTATAATTTTGATTTTAGGAGAAATCACACAGAAAATTTTCAGCAATTACAGAGAAATTTCCAGTATGAGAGAGATGTACACATTGGAGAGAATTCAATGACAGGACGTGAAGATGATGAAGGGACTGGTGCACTGCTCTTATGAGGAAAAGTTGAGAGGGCTCCAGGGGGGATCTTAACCATGTATTTTTGACACCTGATAGGAAAGCATACAGAAGATGGAGCTAGACACTTCTCAGTGGTACTCTGTGACAGGAGGAGAGGTGATGGCGACAAACCGAAACACAGATGAAGCCAATTAAGCATATAAAAGACCACTTTACTGTGAGATGGTAAAACATTGGCATGGGTTTCCCAGAGAGGTTGTGCAGTCGTCATCCTTGAAGATACTCAGAACGCAACTGAACACGGCGCTGATCACCCTGCTGTAGCTAATCCTACATTAAGGAGGAACCCTGAACTAAATGATCTGTAGATGTTCCTACCAACCTCATCCATTCTGTGATTCTGTATTATTTTCAATAGAATATGTGCACTTTGGGAAGCAAGGATATATAGAACTAACACTGAGCATACTGACAAAGGCTGACTAGAGAAATGTCCATGATTGTTGTTCATGTGTAAGATAATGAATGACGGGTATATCACAAAGCTATTCAAATACATTGAGAAAAATCTCAGTATGTCAAGGACAACTTTTCTTCAAACTACCTGTGAATACATTACTATAAAATGTTACATTATATTGAATTGGAACCTAGCAACACTGGCTACTATGTTCCACTGTTTAACATGTGTAAGATGTGCAAATAAGAGTCTTCTGTCTGCAGCCACTTATTTTCAGAATTGCAATCACTGGTGTGCTGAAGCATAATTATTGATAAGAAAGGGCAAGAATCATCATATTGGTCATGGATCTTCTATATCACGTATTCTGTCTCACACACCATGATTTCATATGCCAAATATTAAATGCAATGACCTGGAAAGGTTGCTTACAGTCTATCAATGCCAGTGATTTATCCCTACAACATGTTTTCATTGTCCTAATAATAAAAATGACAAGGAAAAGTGGTTATATGTACAGTGCATTAATATAATTTGATGTCATCTCTTATGCACTGCCACTGATTTGCAGGGTCTATCAGATGATGGACACAATACTTAAGGATGCCATGTGCTTATGGGTAAGCACTGCTCAAGCATGTAACTGATTTTGAGCATTAAGTCCCCATGATGCCTCTAGTACAGCACCATGCAGAGACTTCTGAGTATGTCCTGTATGAGCTGGAATGCCTATATTGCATATTACCAGTTACATGATAACCTAGTATATGAGAAACCGAAATAATTAACTCTGTGCTTGCACATGGCTGTGCAGCTTCTAGAGCTAAACTCTGTTCTTTGGGAACTGTAGCTTGAGGATCTCTATACAGCCTGCAGATAACATAAGAGGAACAAAACTGCTTTGATCTTCTAGCCCTACCTGAGGCACATTGATGGAGGAGGCTTTGTTGAGGTCTGTCAGTCAGGAGAAAAGAGTTTTCATCAATAAATAAAACAGAATTTAAGAGCAAAAGTGAAAGAAGACCCACATTCAGCTGAATGCAAAAAAAGTCATTCCTGCTTCGGGGTGTCCTAACAAGTTCTTTCCTGGGCTGGAAGTTTTGAGGGGAAAGAGCAGTCCAGGAACCATTACCAGAAGAAATTTGGACAAGGAATTTGATGAAGTTAAACAAAGGCAAATGTAGGGTCCTGCACCTGGAGAGGAATAACCCCAGGCACCAGTACAGGTTGCGGACTGACCCACTGGAGAGCAGCTCTGCGGAGATTGGCCTTGGACTGCTGGTGGTCAACCGGTTCACCGTGAGCCAGCATTGTGTCCTTGTGGCTGGAAGGTGGGCTCCCAGAGGGCTACGAAGATGATTAGGGGAGTGGAACATCTCTCTTATGAGGAAAAGCTGAGACACCTGGGTCTGTTTAGGCTGGAGAAGAGAAGACTGAGAGGGGATCTCATCTATGCTTATAAATGTCTAAATATAGGGTATCAAGAGGACGGGGTCAGACTCTTTTCAGTGGTGCCCAGTGACAGGATAAGGGGCAATGGGCACAAACTGGAACACAGGAAGTTCGACCAGAACGTGAGGAAGAACTTCTTTACTGTGAGGGTGACAGAGCACTGGAACAGGCTGCCCAGAGAGGTTGTGGAGTCCCCTTCTCTGGAGACATTCAAAACCCTCGTGGATGTGTTCCTGTGCAACCTGCTCTAAGAGCACCTGCTTTAGCAGGTGGGTTGGACTAGATGATCTTCAGAAGTCCCTTCCAACTCCAACCATTCGTGATTCTGTAAAGACCTTGCCAAACTTGATTCCCTCCTCGTTGAGTTCTACACAGTCACTCAACAGTATCCCAGCTTTGACATAAACAATAATTGACTAAGCTATTTAACTTATCTTTACTTTTAAGTAAATAAAAAATGTTATTTCATTAAGATATTATTTTT
>VZSC01005066.1:0-32864 GCA_013398225.1 Steatornis caripensis
TGGCTTGAAATGGGTGGATTTGTAAGGAAAGATGTAAAGAGATTTTTGCACAGTTTGGCTAAGCAATGACGAAGTAACCGTGATAACTGTGCAGAAATATTTGTGGGAATGGGGGATTAGTACTGGAAGGGATGAACTGAAGAGAGAGGAAAACGTGGGCTGGTCACTGGGGGAAAGGTTCTGGATTGTGGCTGGGTTCGACCGCTAGGCTGAGGTGGAGACTCTTGGGGAAATGACGGCAGCAAAATGCTTGAATTGAATCACCTTCCAGCAGACTTGTTAGATTTCTGCGGAATACAGAGCTGAAGGAGTGCTGGGCCAGAAAGATGTTGAGTTGAGCTCTGCAAAAAAAAAAAAAGGGGTGTTGGTGGTTTGGTTTTTTTTCTTTTCCCTCGGCTTTTCAGATTGGAAAGTATTTGTGGTGACTCAGCTACCGTCTCCCATGTTTCGGATGCTCTGGTGTTCCAGTATGCGAATTCAGTGGTTGCCCTCGGTCAAAATTTATGGAAAGAGCCTACCCAGTAACCACAGTCAAATCTTATTTTAAGCAGACAGGGAATCCAGGACGTATCGCGTACCACAGTGCAGTTTCCATGGCTGAATCTTGGCTTTGTTCGTGATCTGAAACAACGGATACAGCCGCCTTTATCGCTTTAAAACAAAATTATTCTAGCAGTTACTTCATAGCCACTGGTTTAGAAAGGGTCTCCCTGCAGTTTCTTCTACCAGATTTTTCCATTGGAGGTGAATGCAGTGTGGCGTATTTGACAAGTCGGGGTAATACGCTCAGTCAAACCTTTCGCTGCCCTGCTGAGGCTTTAGGAAGAACGCGGTATGGGTGAGCAGGCAGCACTCAGCACTTTCACGGAAGGCTCCCACGCAAGGGTGCAGATACAGGATACGAGAGCTGAAATCCTCTTCCTTTCCTTGACCTTGCTTCACTTGGCGCTAAGGAGGGGAAGGAGGCTTTCCGGCGGGATCCCAAGCTGCCTCCATCAATGGCACTGCTGTTGCTCGGGGAACGAGGCGAGGTCATGGAACATCAGGGATGGCTTTGGCAGACGCGTGCTTCCCCAAAGCCACAGTGAATCCTCAGAACAGAGGCCTGGAAGACAAGATGCTTTAGTCTAGACGGAGGTCGCTTCGCTCCGAGATGCTTCAGGTATTAATACTAAAAGCTTTGGAGGGCTCTGCTTTTCCATTCGCTAAGCACTGGCGTTTGACTGATGAGTTGAACACATTGGACGGAGGGCTAGCTCGTGCTGATGCTGTGTGGGTGCTTAAGCTTCACATGTGATAAGTAAAATGAATCGTGAGATTGAAGCAGTTCACGGAGCAGAAGCCTGACTCATCAACAGGATCCCTCGGGAGAAATAGGTGTAAGAGAGTCATGTTCCCCAAGTCCTGGCAGCTCTTGGGAGCTGAATAAAGGCATCCGCCGACGTGACGCGTAAGAGCATCCACAGCAATTGCTACGGGGCACTGGTGACTAAAGACCCTGAACTGCCGGTGGGAAAAAGCAAAATAGAAGAATAGCTTTGTTTTTAAGTACCTGCACTAAGCTGAGAGCTGTCAGCGTGGCTGTCCTGGTGGTAGAAAAGCGTTGCGTTTTCTGGGCAGTGGCTGCTGTCACCTCCAGCTCTACGTGTCCGTGCATCTCCCCTCCCTATTGCTGCCTGAATAACTTAGTACCGTACTGTTGTTTCTACTCTGCAGAACCAAGCTGACTTTTCTTGTATCCCTATAAGATGGCGGGCAGCTGAAGGGTTCTTTTTCTGGCGCTTTCATGCGGCAGCGTTAAGGCTAAAGGTGGGGTGCTATAAATTTTTAAGATGCTATTGTGGAAGTCCTTCTCAGTCACAGCCGGCTGTCAAATGTTTAAACTCTTTCCCCGTCTCTCAGCTTTCCTCCTCTTCTTAATCTTTGCTTTATCTCGTTAGCAGCTGGCGCGACATAGTTTGAGTCGATGCCGATGAGCAGGGTTACTCATAGGGTCATGAACTCCAAATCAGGGAGGTCAGAAGGCTTGTGTGAATGCAAGTTGAAAGTCTTTGCCCTCTCTAACATGCCTGGGAATTCTGCATATCATACCTCACATTCATCAGAGGAAACATCATTGCTTTGTAAGCTGCTGGGTTCTTTAGCCTGTGGCCCAAAGCTTGCCCAAGTGATGTTTTCTCTTTGGAATGAGATCAGGGTTGAGGAGCCTGGAATTTTCTTGTGAGCGGCAGTGCTGCGGTCAGGTCTCCCCACCAGTCCCACTGGCTTCAGCTATTGCACTGAGCTAAACCAGTACAAATTCCCCACTGAGATTTGCAAGGGAAGATATTTCAGTTTGCCCTTGAGCTGCTTTTAAAACCAGGCTTTACTCAAGATAGGCCTCGTTTAAGATGATGCACGGAGCTTGCGTATTCGATTGCTTTCCCACACTAGTTAGCGACGACTGCAACGATTCCCAAATGGATCTGACTGTTTGCAAGCTGATGTTTTTACAGCCAGCAGATTAACGGGAGCAAGTGCTGACTTCGCCGTACGTTCGTGTGCCAGGGTGTAAGCTGCGGTGGGGTAGGAGCAGCAGTTTTGTCCTGTCCTGTTGCAAGCGTTCAGGGGAAACGCGTGCCTTGTGCGGCCTGGTTAACCCATCGCCAAACGTATGCCATCGCACTTCAACTCCCCTTGCCTGTAATAGGGAGCTCTGTGTGTTCCCACCGCCAGGGACGGGTAGATCATCTTAAATTCATCATTTAGGAAGTGTCTTAAAGACCCTTTAAGTGCCGAGTTCTCTGGGGCTGCCAGCTGCTGCTACGATTTAAGCTAGCGGGTAGACGACAACATCTGACTTCATTTTGACGGGGCTCCAGCTCAGAGGGACTGTGCAAATTGACATTTGGTCAAATCTGGCCTTGCGTCCTAAAATCTGCCAGGCAGAGAGTTCACACTCTTTTATAAGCAACGTGACAGCCCTCAAGCAGAGTTAGTTTTTATTGGACAACGTACATACCTCCCGTTCCCAGTTTGCAAATGCTGCAGATAAGTAGCATAGGATGAAATTTTCCATCCCCATAAACCGCTTGGCTTATATATCTATATGCTCAGACAGATCTTTTCCCGTCACAGCTCATATTTTGAGGGTTACGTCAGATCTATTCCTGTCCTTGAGCCTTTCTGTTCCCTGCCCTGTTGGGAAGGGGCAGTGCCTGACCCTTGCTTCTGTGAGACCAGACGCCGGTCAGAAGCCAAAGTGAGACGTTTCAGTCTCGCGTGAGTGATGGAAGATCCGTCATAAGAAGATGGGAGGCAGGCAGGCAGAGGTTGACTCTTCTAGCAGGACCAAGGCTGGGCAGGTCTGAAATCCATCAATCTCTTGCTGAAGGGCAGAGAAACTCCCATCGGTTTTTTGCTTGCTGTTCTCCGCAGCCACTGCAGCTTTTAGCCCGGGGACTTGTTCAAAGGATTATTTCTTGGAGGGTGATGAATGCACGTAGCAGGACAGCCCTTTCGTGGGCTGCTGGCTGGTCAGAATCAGCCCGATAGCCCTTTGGCTCAGTGGCTGCGTAAACACTGAAAGTCGCTCACCTTTTCCGAGCTGGGAGAGCAGTGTTTGTTCCATGCTGACGTGAGCTTAATGACACGGAATGCGTTTTACACAGGGGGCTTCTCCCCCGTGTCTTTAAAGTGTGTGGGCTGAATATGCAGACGGTTTCTCATTGATGGAGAGAGCAGGGCTTGTGTCTTGGCTTTGTTGTTAAGTGTTTGCCTCTGGGAGCATTAGGAGGAGGAAAAGCAGGTACGTACCCTTCTGCTATCGCATCCTCTCTTCCTGCAGACCCCAGCTCTGTGAGAGTAAGCCGCACACTCTGAAAGGGTTAAAAAAAAAAGGCAGTAGCTGTGCTTGGAAGCAAGTGTGTGGCTGAGCAAGGCTTAACGGAGTAACTGTACGTGGAGTAACTGTACACGAACGTAAAGGCTGCCCACAGCCATGTGGAAGGTGGGAACTGGAAGCTGGTGCTGAACCTGCTTGCTTCGATCCTCCACGGAGCCATCTGCACACCCGCTGTGATGGGGCCGCGGTTGTTAGGACACCACCGTTGTTTACCTCGGAGTTTCATTTTGCTTGCGCTCCTCTTTGTTTTAGCCGCAGCCTGGAGTTAAAGCTCCGTTTGGCGCGCTCTAGTTCACCTTAGCGGCTTGACGTACGACTTGGGTCTAACCATGGTGGCAGAGCACATTACCCGCTTTGTTCACGACGGCAACTCTCGTAGGCATTACAGCATGGCGGGCGCCTCGCGAGTGGCGTCTTGGGAGCTCAACGGGAAAGCGAAGGTTAATCATGTTGGTTTTCAGTGCTCAAAGCATATCTGAGAGCACAGGAACTGCTTGCTGGCTCTGCGATGGAGTTTGGGAGGGATAGACAGTAAGCGCTGTAAATACATACACCGAACGGCAGTAATTCAAGCTTCGTAAAAATTTAACGAGTGGAATCTGCTGCTTTAGCCAAAGTTCCCTGAGCACACGGGGCCGTGTGTTGTCTCTTTGCTCCAGGTAAGCCCTGGATCTGTTTTACTTGTGGGGCGGAGGGAGCCTGCAAGGGCAAGGGCTGGGTTTTAGGAGCTAAGTGACTCCCCTGACAGCTGGGAGCCGAATCTGTGTGTCTGGACTGGCCTGAACTGCGCTCCTCCTTCCGCTGAGGTGTCATGGCAAAAGGTACGAAGATCAAGACAAAATCGACGCGCGAGGTGCAGTACAGCTGTTGGTCGCTTCTTGTCTTGCAGCTCACGAGTGTCTGAAAGGGGTCGGATGGGTAGCGAGGACCTGCTGTAAGGCTCCTTTATACGGCGCCAAAGCCAGCAGCTTAAATGCCTGCACAGTTTCGAGTGTTTTCCTAAGTCTTTGCAGGCTGCCAGAAGCTCTGAAATCAAGATGATTTAATGTGTGTTCACAAAACCATGAGCGGGGAACGCGGGCCCTGCTTTTCCAAACAGTGTGTGTAGCCACTTCGTGTCGTCCAAACACAGCGCGGGTCCGCCTGCGACCACCTACCTCCCTGGGCTGACCAGCGATTTTTAAGACCACAGTAACTAACTCCTACCCTTAATATGTTTCTTAAATAAATCCGCGATGGGTGCATTTTTTTTAACCTATCCCCTGAAACATGCTTAACAAAATATTTGTTGTCCACCTCTTCCTCTGCGTGCACGCAGAGGCTTCAGATACTCTAAATATATCGAATGGCTGCAGCCATTACAAGGTCACAAATAGACGCGGTACCTGAGACCAGACCGTCGCTTTGGCCAGACGGTGGGCAGACACGGTCTAGCTAAACATACCAGGCTGTGCTGCTATTTCTGTCCTTCTTTTCCCTTCCGGGTGTATGTGAAATATAAAAATCTCGCTTCAAAGCCCGGTGGCTCAAAGGCTCTGGTTATGCCAGGTTAAAAGTGGATTGAAGTATATCGTCCAGGTTTCTTAAACGGTGGGAAAGGGCACTGCAAAGTCCTGCTCAGGAGCTTTCAGTTAAATTGGGCTCTGTGGATGAGGCCATATAAAATGCTCCTGTACGCTGAGCTGCTGCTGCCCGGAAGGTGTAAGGAAGGGAGCAGGACGGGGACGTTGCTTGTGGCTCGGCAAACAATAAATCTTCCTCTTATCTAGGTTCTTGGCATGCAGTGGAGAGTCCCCGTACCGTGGGGAGCTGCAACTTGGGTCACCTGCAGCTGAGACTTCAGCTCTACGCTTCGACCGTCCAGTTCTCAAGAACGTTTGACAACAAAAGGTTTATTTGCCTGTTTGCTATGACAACAGTGCTTTCATTTCTTTCCCCCTGGTGTAAATGTTTGCTTCTCTAAACATAAGCCCATGTGTAACACAAATGCTGAAGCTCTGTGTGCCAGGGAGAGGTCTCAGCACCTCTTCTGGACCGAACTCCAGGCAAATATTAATCAAGCTGCTGTTGGGGTAAGCCACCGTATTCCTTTAGGGCTACAATTTTAAAGTGCGCGTGTTAGTTTCTAACTGCTGCCTTCAATGGTTGCCTTGTGATGGCTTGTGGCGTGTCAGGGTGCTGGGTTTGCTGGGCAGAGCTGGTGCCTGTCCCCTCGCAGGAGGTATGAGCTACGGAGCCGGTAGGGCTGAGAAAGCACCGAGGCTGGCGCTGGTTTGCTGCGGCTCCTTGGGGAACAGAGTTAACCTGTTTGTCTCCTTGCACCGACTGTACCCAGGGCCTGAGTAGCTGACAGCCGTCGTGCCGGATGCAGTACTGTCTTGTGAAGCAGAGAAACAGCATTTAACTAAGCCTGAGAACACAGCATGATCTTGTTCTCTTTTGGAGCATGGAGGTCAGGTAGTAAATTTGGCTAGCTTACAGCGTCTGGTCCAGATTGTCGTTAAAACAGCTCAGCAGAAAGGAAACGGAGAATGCAAGAGCTTTGCTCATCGTGAAACCCTCAGGGCGTGACACGCACGGAACAGAGCGGCATCCTCTCCCAGGCTGAGCCTCCCACCCGTGCCAGAGTATCTCCAGGGTTCAGTGCTCCTGCCTTCTCTTGCTCGCTTCTGTCCCCGGTGTTTTTCTCTAGTGCTTTTCATTAGCCTGCTTTGCGTTGGCAACCACGAGGCTGCCGCTGAAGCGTTTCGTGGCTTAGCAAAGGCCTCGGCTTTTGTCATTTATAATCTGCGCTGTATTTGCTCCTGGACCCTAATCCTGAATTGCACTCTCGTCCCTTACCCTTTTGTACTGCACAAACCCAGAACAAAAAGTGCTCGCAGTCCAATACTGCATAATGTTCCCCGGGGACTGCTGTCCCCCATAGGCAACGCGTCTTTGTCTTGCAGCATCTGTTTCACCATGTTTATTTAACAGCCGGGACCTTGTTGGTGACTCAGAGGCACAGCTCCAGATGTTTAAATCAAAACAGATTCCACCCGTTTCTATCTAAGTGAAGAGAGAGCTTTCTGAAAAGTCATCTTCAGGGGAAAAACCTTGGGTGGCTGAGACTTCAGTGGAAGCAAGTGAAGGGTTTAAGTGCAGGGGAGAAGGCGCCTCTGGGATGAACAAAATCTACGTGGAAAGATTTCGTGTTGCGTTCTTAATTGGAAAAAAAAAAAAAGAATTCGTTTCTTGTCCAAGTTGCAGCCTTAACGTCTTGGTGTTTGGGAAGCCAAGAAATCCTGGAGCTCCCTTGTAAATGAAAAATGATGACATGAACAGGTTTCTGCATGAGGGGCAGTGGGATAGGTCAGGCGCAGGCAAGGAGGGAGCAGTCTGAGTGGATCGTGGGGAATCTTAAGGCAGAAGAGCAATGAATATGGACTAGCCAGAGACAGAGCTAGCAGCCAGGCTTCTTGCATTTGTTAAATCAAGGATTTGTGGTAAGTTTGCCTAAGCTGTCTGCTCGTACAGTCATCTGGGGGCCAGGCAGCTGCTGGAGCCAGTACTGAGCACCTCCGCTCGCTCGCTCTGCAATGCTTAGCATCGCTCATGGTGATGGTTTTTTTAAAAAAAAAAATAAATAAAAAATACCCAGAAGCAAAATTTCATTCCGCTTCCCTTTCTGCCTGCATTTGAGTAGTTCCTCTGGCCGCAGGGGAGACACGCAGAGCCATAGCTCTTCAGACCCGCCTGCCCCCAGCACTTCTCTAGCTGCTTTCTCAGTGTCGTCCCCGAGCGCGTGGGCGCGCGCTGGAAGCGAGTGTCGAGACGCTCTTCTGAAAAGCCCCTCTGAAATCCCAGCTGCCGTGGCTTGCTTTCGGCCAGGAGCCGGTGATTCAGAACCAGGGTAGCGTCCGCAGTCTGCGAAGTAGCGGTCGAGTTTCTAGGAACGAGGTCTCCTCCGTGTATTGATTACGGGGCATCCTCGGGGCTGTGGGAAGAAGGGTTATCCCTGAGCTTGGGCAGGGGAGGAGGACACAAACACGCTGTCCTCAGCGTAATCGTTCTGCCCACACACAACACAAGGTGAAAGAAAATAGTATGAAAGCTGTGTCGGTCTCTGCAATCAGATCCGAAGCTGTGGGGAAGCATTTGGTTCAGAGAGTGGAAACAAAAGCAGCTGAGGCTCATGTGAAAACTTTCCGAGCCAGGAATCCTTTTGTGAAAGCTCAAAACCAAACCCCTTTCTTCTCGCTGTCTCTGGGCAGGCCCTGGCTTTTTGAAGCTGAGCTTCATCGGTTTCGTAACGGAGCGCAGCGTGTTGGCCTGCGGTGGGCTTTTGTGTCCGGGACTGAAGAGGAGCGGCAGTGCGGGGCTTGGACGTGGCTCTCGGCGAGGAAAGGAGCGGGCTGGAGGGGAGGGTGGCCCAACCCAGAACAGTTTGACACTTCTTCCCCCCACCCCCCCCATTTTTGTACTAATTTGTATTGTCACACACATCTGCAAATGCGGATGTGAAGGCCTTGCTGCAGAGGCTTTGCGATTCAGAGCAGGCGAGAGGGGCTTAGCGTTTCCAGAGGAGGTGAGGAAGCGCGAGCAAGAGGCCAGAGGTGACAGCGAGGAGGTGGGGAAGGGACTTTGTGTGGCTGAAATCACACAGGAGAGCTGTGGCGGAACGGAGCAGGATCTCTTCAGCCTCAGACCACAGTTATTTTAGCTTGGGTCTGATTTTGATATCACTGTACGCAGTCAAGTGGCTGCAGTGAAAAGCAGGTTGATGCGGAAGTCGGTGTTGAATCTAGGGATAGGTGTCCTAAACTTCCTCCCCCTGCCCTCCGTAGCCAGCTTTATCTTGCTTTCTGTTTCTTCACACCTTTCAAAGCTAAGGCGGCTTAACTCGAGCCGGAGAAAAATGCCTTTAGGATTTCTTGTTGCTCGTGTGCTTCCTCCCTTAATGGAGTTTGTCTGTGCCAGAATGGATGCCTCCAAAAGCGAAGCTGCGGCTTGACGAATGAGGCTGGTAGCGATGGAGCAGACGTGCAAACTTCATGCACGGGGTCAGCAACGCAAGACGTGCCGTCCTCTGAACGAGCGGCCAGAAAGCAAAGGCGAGAGCTGATTCNAGTTTGTCTGTGCCAGAATGGATGCCTCTGAAAGCGAAGCTGCGGCCTGACGAACGAGGCTGGTAGCGATGGAGCAGACGTGCAAACTTCATGCACGGGGTCAGCAACGCAAGACGTGCCGTCCTCTGAACGAGCGGCCAGAAAGCAAAGGCGAGAGCTGATTCAACCTCAAGTGTGTGGGTGGGATTGTTTGATAAGCAAAAGAGAGTTGGAGATCCCGGTCTGAATTGTGCTAGTAGCTGAATTCCAGGGCTTGGAGTTTAGGGGGAGAGGAAAAAAAACCCGACAGAAAAGGGCTGGCGCATACACCTCCACAGCTCTTGGCCTAAATAGGTGGAAATTGCCCAAAGCTCGCCGAGAAGGGGAGGACTGTCATGCGTGAGCCATGAGAGTTAACGCTTTTTGGGTTTGGTCTCTCTTGCTTTGCGGGTAGAAATCCTCTGCGGCGTTTTTCTCTTGTATCGGGGGAGCTGAGCTGTGGGTTCGTGCAAGGTTTTCTCCCTCCCTGCTTTGTGTTCTCAGCCTGAGACGGCGCAAGCCGTGTCCCGTTGACTTTGGGGCTTGGGCCTGTGTTTTCCTTCCTATAACGTGGGGTGCACTCAACCCAGTTTTATTTCCTAGAGGTAGTATTGCTCTTCGGTGAAGGGCTGTTAGGCTCCTGAAATGCTGTTGAATGCTCTACTTCACGGTTGATACCTGAGGGTGGGAGCTTGGCCGACGCGCGTTCAGCTTCGGAGTTGATTGCAGGTACCTGCTTTGTGATCCTCGGTGTCCTTCAGAGGATTTAGCAGATCTGCCTTGTGGCTTCGGGGTCTGGCTGTAACGTGAGCATAAGGAAGGCTTTCGGAGATGAGGTTTCCTTGTGGATACGACAGCTTGGTGTAGGCGTTTGTCTCCACGTCTGCATAAAGTATGGAGAGGGTGATTTTTTGAAAGTCTGCTCTAGCTATTAAGTATTGTTTGCTTCTGGTTTTTATGTGGAATCTGTTTTCGCCATTCGCCCAGCTGCTCTACACATTGGTAGATAAAGTGTAAGTCTGCCTGTATTTGCATTATTGAATGCTCGCAGTGTAACGCAAACCCTGCAATCAAAGGAAACCATTCAAATCTGTGAAGAGTTATCGGGGGGAAAGCTCTCAGCGATCCTTTCTCCTTGAGAAATGTACAGTATACTGCTTTTCGTCCTTTGCTCTTTGATCTTCCAGTATAAAGCTGAAGTCTTACAACACTCAATTCTTCTCTCGGACGTTCTGCTGTTTGTTCAGACTCAGTGCAAACCCTCGAGTTGCTGTATCAACAATTCCCTGCTCTAA
The DNA here is from genome assembly GCA_013398225.1 of Steatornis caripensis. Classification (NCBI taxonomy): domain Eukaryota; kingdom Metazoa; phylum Chordata; class Aves; order Caprimulgiformes; family Steatornithidae; genus Steatornis; species Steatornis caripensis. The sequence goes on from VZSC01005066.1 coordinate 10,305, forward strand.
ACCTCCTCTCTGTGAGCGGAAAGGGGAATGGATGTGGCTTGGTTTTGCTCTCAGACAGATCATGAAAATGTCATTGCGTGCCGGTCTGCTGTAGCTATCTGAAGATTGAAATACCCTCGAGGGAATGAGATGATGGCTTATCCTTGCTAGTTTGCTCACTTTTTGGTTTCCTTCTTTGGCAAATACAGGCAAAAAAAAAAAAAACCCAAACCCCAACCCCACGACGAAAGAGTTGGATTCACTAAAACAGATTTCCAAGGCAGAGCAGAGTTTCTTTTTGTGTGCGTGTCAGCATCTCTGGGGGAAGAGACGTGTCGTGGGACCTTTGTGCTGGAGCCCGCAGTGCCTGAGGTATCGTGCTGGCTCTGGGAGCGTTTTCTCAAGGCCAAGAGCAAGCCGTTCAAGTCTGCGCCTCATTTTTCGCTCCTGTGAAATGACCAGCAAGGACAGCCCAGCCCGATCAGTGGAAAAGACGTGCCCAAGCACGCAGCCTGGGAGTAGGAGATGCAGGCATCTCGAGTCCCGCCCCGTCCACGGGTACCGCGGTACGCCAGGGCACCCCAGAACGCTTGACAGGGCCCCCAGCATGCCCACCGCTGCAGCTGTCAGAGCGCTGTTGGAAACAGATTAGCACCTTGGTTTTGTTTGCTAAGCTGCTGAACCAATTGCAAAAACATCAGGCAATTCGTAAGGTACTTAACAACATTCCGAAGCGTTCAGTTTTTGAAGAGTTTTCATTTTTTGCAGTTCTGCGACTTCTCTCTCCCCTTCTCTGACTGGGTGGGCTCGTTTCTTTCTTTGCCTGTTGCTCTGATATCTTGAACCCTGGTAAGGGATTCTCAAATCCATCCCGGGTTTTTGAACATCAAAACACACCCTCTGGCTTGGAAAGCCTGCGGGATACAGCTGCTCGGAAGCTGCAGGAATACAGCAGGGCAGAATCGCTGAGCGTTGCCCTGTCCGGGCGCTCTTTCCTCGGCATCTGTCACGGGCAGCTGTCGGAGGCAGGCTGCATGTCTTCGCTTTTGTGCAGCGCAGCTCCTGCTGGGCTGGTGGAGAGGGAAGGCGAAAAACAACCCCGACGTACTTGATGGGAATACGAGTGCTGTAGTGCTAGAGCTTTAGCTGATGTGCCCTGCCGCAGGAGGGACCTCCGTGGGGAGGCTAGACCTGGGGCCTCGGGCTGCGAATTCCGGTCTTTGGAGAAGCAGCTTGCGCTCTCTGCACCTTATTTCTCAAGCTGCAGGAGGAGGCTGAGAATCGTTGCTTTCCTCCTGTCCTTCGAGGGCTCTGTTCACCTTGGAGGCCTTTCAGCTTTATCGCCACCTTCCCTCTCTCTGCAGACCTCTGACGGCGCAGTAGGGACAGCGGTGACGACGTGTGAACGATGGCTCATAGGCGCAAAGTGGGAGCGGCGGTTCCGCCGCTTTGCAGTAGGAGCATCGGGCAGATGTTTAACATCTGGAGCGGCACTCTGCGCGATTCGGATGGGGCTAGCAACTGCTGTCACGCAGCTTCCTCGCGCGACACCGGCGTCTTGAAGGGGGATCCTGAATGCGAGATCACGCTTTGCTCCCGACGCTCCTCCCCTCCGTCGTGCCGAGGACCGGCTGCGGCCTCCAGCCTGTCTGAATTCACGCGAAATGGAAGTGGCTGGCAAGAGAAAACCACGGGTGGATCGTAGCGCGTCGCTGATGTCGGGTCTAGTCAGGGAAAATGTTCCATTTCGGTTAGTTTAATATGCAGTAGGGCTGATGCTGACGTAACCACGTGCAGCAAACATACTTTGGGCTTTATGTAGGGTGCGCGTATCCTGCAGACGGAAAAACTCACTTAGGCTGCCTCACCCGCTTTCTCAGCTCTCAGTGCAAATTTCCTTAGTTGCTGTCTTTACATGTGCTTTTCCAGCGCAATTTTAGGCTTTGGCTTTCTGTCCTTTGAGTTAATCCTTTTAATAGGTTTTTATTAAAAACGCTTTTAGGTCTTCAGCAGTCAAAGCTATTTCCAAATGGATTTAAGGCTTTGATTACCTCTTGTTTCTCTGCTCCCTCCGCCTTGCTTCAGTAATTTCTTCACTAGAGAACAAGGCGCGCTCTCAGGCGGCACTGGCCTGGAGCTCCAGGTAAACATGCTTTCTCCGCCAAGTGAAGAGCTGGAAACGTTTCATAAACTGCACCAGGGGAGAAGTGAGTTGCAGGCTTTGGAAACCAGCCTGGGGAAGCCTTCGGCGCACGGAGGCTCTGCTGCTTTCCTGACAGCACGTAGTCAAAAGCGATGCAGTATTTCAAGAGAATCTGCCGAATTCGGGAGCCACCCTTTGTATTGCGAACGGGCTTCCCAGGCTACACGGGAGCTGTACGCGCCTGCTTTCGCATCGGACCCTTTGCCCGAGCACCCTAAAGTGTCTCGGATGTAACGAGCTTGCATATCGTTGTGGTTGTTTTTCCTTCTCGAGGGCTACAAGAGCTTTCAAAACCTAAGCCCAAGCTGTGAACCCGGTGTGAGAGGCGCTGTCCTGCTGGGTGAATCTCAAGGTCCTGCTTTCCGGGGTCGCTGGGGATGTCTCGTGGATGCTCCAGCCGAGCTGCTGGAGGACTGAATTCCTGCAGCTGCAGGTCAGAGGAGGAATCTGTGATCTGGTTTGCTGTAAAACTGGGTGATAAATGTAGACAATTAGAAAAAAAAGGGGGGGCAGAGGAAGGAAAAGAAAAAAGGAGGGGGGACACCAGCCTTAAGTGAGTTGCCCGAGGTGATGCGGGCAGAGCAGTAGCAGAGCTGTGGGTGAGGAGGAGATGCCTGCCCTGCCCCAGCAGGCTCCTTCTCTGCAGATAGCTGGGTTCCCTTCGCCCGGGATCTGTTACTGGCATCGGTGTCGGCGAAGCATCTGGGTGACGGATGCGCCGCGTGTAATCCGCGCGGCCTACCGTGATCTCCCTCGCCTCGATACCTGCGCGCGCCGCCGGTCGGGGAGCGGAGGCCTGTGTCTCTTTAAAGCTCTGGGCATTTTGCTTCTCAAAGTGATTGAAGCTGAGCCAGGGGAGGGGAGGATTCCTCAGTTCTGATGTAACTGTTAGCAGAACCACGTGGTTTTATACGTTTTTGACACGAAAAGGTCTCCTGGAAACGAGTTATAAAATTTTCAGTAGCTCTTTTGTAATTGCTTGCCGCAGCGGATATTTTCCAGTCGGCCTTTGCTTTGGGTCCCTGCAAGGTTTGCTTGTGAGCGTCCTCACGTAGGCTGCGAATGTGAAATCCAGTCGACCTTCGTGACTCATTTGCTGCCCCAAGGAACGCTTCAGCTGGAGGAGAAACCCGCCTCGGGGAAATGGTGAAACCCGGTGTCAGCACATCGGGATCCAGCTTTCCCAGCGCCTGCCCGGGCCGGGTGGGGAAGGGATGCCCAGCGGCTCGATGAGAGCCCCAGCGTCCCGCTGCCCCGCACCCTGCCAGCATTGGGGTGGCCCGAGCAGAGCTGAGCTCCGTTCGCTTCCGTAGCAGCTGGGACTAAATTAAAGTTACTGTGCTTCCGAAACAAGCACTTCGGTGAGTTTAAGTAACGAAGGAGATCTGCTACACAGCCATTTGTAAAAGAACCCTTGGTTTGTTGGTTTTTTTTTTTTTAATGAGAAAATCACGCTCTTTTGCAGAACGGAGGATGGATTTGCACAAGGTGGACAGGTTGGTTTGCTTCCCCGTCGCGCCTCTTCCTAAATGGCTCTTCCGTTGTGCCCCCCTCTGCCCAGCCGTAACCACGAACACGACTGGGTTTTGTTCCCCGCCTCAAAGCTACGCGACCTGTTCCCTCGCGAGCCAGCGTCATTCGTGTTTCTTGTATGCTTACAGAACATGAACATCCAGGTGGAGGACATAAGGATCCGTGCCATCCTCGCCACCTACCGCAAGCGGGTGCCTGTCACCGAGGGCTACGTGGAGGTGAAAGACGAAGGGACCTGGAAGCAGATCTGCGACAAGCACTGGACCATGAAAAATTCCCGCGTTGTCTGTGGCATGTTTGGATTTCCGAGCGAGAGGAAATACAACACCAACGTCTACAAGTAAGAGCAGAGCTTTGTACGAGACGCAAGCGCGTTTCTCTGAACACTCGGGGCCTTGTTCAGAAATGCAAATTGTCAAACGACACTGGAGACCTTGAGGTAGAAAAGCCTCCAACTGCTTCATTCCTTCAGATCGGGTTTTCCTTCTGTGTAAATATTTGAAATGTCAAGCGTTTCCTTGTGCGCGAGTCGTTTGATCCTCACCCTTCTGGCTCAGGACCTGGCGCGGTATCGGTTTTAGTATTCGGTAGGTCCTATGGTAGGAGATGCGGGCAGTCGGCCTGAGAAATCTGTATTTGTTTCCGGCTATTAGGATAGTTATTTCCTTCACCAGCGACAGGTTTAGGTTCTGCGCTGTGTGCAGGGGACGGATGGGTGGATGTGAACAAACTGATCGCGCTCTCCCAGTAAAGCCATCAGCCGCGAGAAAATCGAAGCGCTCACCCCATCCCGTCGTTGCCCAGGTTCCTCCTTCCCGCTACTGCATGCCGTTCCTGCTCTCGCGCCTCTCGTGGCGTGTTTGACCGCGTTTACCAGCTGCTCTGGCTCTCACAGAGGTTCGTGGGCCCACGGTTCATGGGTGTTCCAGCTGCCAAATCACCCACAAAGGAGCAGTCTGCCCAGGGGAGTATTCCCCAGTAAATCTCCCTCTGTTGTTAACACCAGTTCCAGCTCCTTTGGCACGGGTGCTTCCCCAGGGTCCCGGGCTGGAAGAGCTGCAGCCGCCTCCAGCTGTACGACTTGTGCTGTCCGTTACAGCCTGCGCTGAGCAGAGGGGAGTGCTGAGCTAGAACTGTCAGCAGTGCGCCCGTGCCACCGCTCCCAACATTGCTTCTGCGCGCGCATCTGAGACGGCGCTTGTCGAAGGGTGCTGTTGGGGGCAGTGGTGATTTCGGTGCTGCTTTTTCACCCTGCGACTGTAAATGCCTTTAAAATGAGGGAAGAAGATAGGGATCCATAGGGAGAACGTTGCGTGTTTCGGAGCTGCAGGCCGATCGCTTCAGGCTGCGTTTCCTGTTTCTCGGAAGCCAGGAGCTCCGGTCTTTTTTGTTGTCACGGCTTCAGCTTGCATTTGTCACCAGCCTTCGTTACAGACGTGCTTCTTCCTACACTGTTCCCTAGAAATAACACCCTAAAGCAGATGCAAAATAGCTTAAGTGAAATTCTGTCCTGTTTCTCTCCGACGCTGTGACCTATGGAGGGGGAAAGCGTCAGCTGGTTAGGGGAAGAACCGAATTCTCCAGGCAGGAGTTGCGGTTTTCCTGCCTGCTCCTTTTGGCCTGTGCAACTGCTGTTTCTGAAAGTTCCCTCTGGAGCTGGCTGGGCCACGTTTCATTTCTTTCATTAGCAAGATGGTGATCAGTTGAAGAGGTCCTTGGGTTGGGATAGCGTAAAGCCGCATAGCAGCACAAAGAATATAAAATAAATAACCCAAGCAGAATTCTGTCTTCAGGCTTCCCAGGGAGATGAGCAGCGAATTAATAATCGCTACCAGGCGGTCTCGTGTCTTGCCCTGGACACGAGGTAGAGGAGCGTTTGCTCCCATCCGTGCAGCCTGTCTCCGTCAAACTCCGCTCTGAGATTCCCATCCTCTGCGTTAGAGCAGGGGGGCAGAATAAATTACCTCTAGTAAGACAAAGTAGATTTTTCCTGCTTCTCGGCTGTGGTGTTTCCAAGAAAAGCATTAACTTTAGCAGCTGGAGCCATCTGCCTTAAATAAAAGGGTGCTTGGTAATCGTCCTGTCTCTTGCAGTAGTGCGCGTGGGGATGGAAAAATTGAGGCACAGTTGTTCGGCACAATATTCAGCAATGCTGAAAATCCCATTCACCGGAGCTGGAGTTAGGAATCTGCGGTGCTTACAAATACCGGGCTGGGCGATCTCTCCTACCGAGCAGGACAAATCGCTCAAGCGTCCTCAGTGCCCTAATACCTCCCTCACCTTTGCTCGTTTTCGGCAAGTGGTAGCGGCCTGCTGGGCTCCTGCACCCCAGAAAGATATTTTGGAAAATATACTGAATATTATCCCGGGTTGGAGGAAGGTGAGATGTCATTTTACTGGAGATCTGTAAAACTTTGTCAGCTAGACACTTCTGGTTAGCGTAGTTTTAAAAGCTGTGTTCTTTCTTGGGGCGTTTGCCTTTGTGCTTTGAGTTACCGGCAGGCGCATCACGTACAACGGCATCGCCGGTAACCTTGCCGCTGAGGGAAACCTCCCAGTTCTGAGCTGGGAGCTTCGCACGTGATCTTTGCTTCGTGACCGAAGTACCGGAATGACAGCCGCTGTAATCTGCTCGCGTGGGCCGCGAGAGCACTGCCCTCTGCTTTGACCCGTGTGCTTTCTGGTCGCGTTCTGTCTTGGGGAGGGAAGAGTTCGTGTCTGGCTGGTCGCTTGAACTAAAACCTCTCTCCACATGAGCGTGAAGCCTCGGAAACGTTCTTCTTGTTTCTCAAGCTTTGCTCTCCCCAAATCATAAATACCGTTCTCCCAAGAGCGGATCCTTTCCCGCTCCGGTTCCGCAGCTGGGAGACGGGCTGGAATCGGGTGTCTGCCGGCTGGGGCTGCGAGCGCCCCCTTCCCACGTCCCCGCCAGTCCCACTCCCCACAAACTACAGGGCTGCGCGCTGAGCTAGCTGATACTCTGCTTCTGCACAGTGGTGGGAGGTGAAATGATTTGCAGATGGATCTTGCTTGAAAGAAAACAACTTAGTTCATTGTTGTCCCGGTGCCAGCGTTTTATTCCTGAATGTAACTTAGAGTCCGCAGTTGACGGAACGATTTATGTTAGGAAACGAAACAAATCTCAATGTTGTTTCCATGTTCTTGTTCACTCTTCAAAGTGATTTTTATAGAGCACCACTTGTGAACTCCTCCTCCCGACTCCTGCTCTGGTTCAGAAAGCAGAGCAGAATTAAGTGCGTTTTGCTGATGGGGGAAGAGTAGAAGTTTGTGACCGGAGACGCCTAAGGCAGAGAGATGGACCTGATGCCTTCTCGAGGCCTCGCAGCTTTGTGATTTGGCAGAGACTTGGGCGGCGGAGCTCAGCAGTTCCAGGATACTTTGTTCAACCTCAATCCAAACGGCATCTCCCAGTTTAACCAGCCTGCTCACAGCATTATAAATCTGGTCAGATGCGTAGGGCAGTTAATCGCTTCTGTGCTTGTAGCAGAAATCATCGTGGCTTGGGTTTTCCCTAGCAAAGCCTGGATCTTAAGGGTTTTGGTAGCAGGTCTGGCTTCTCTTCTGCCTCCCTGAGGCTGAAGGCAGTGAACTTGTTAACTTCAGTAAACGCTTGAAGAATTTGTCGAGCGTAGAAACGGCCCTCAGCCCCAGAGATGGATGCTCATACCCTGCAGAGGAGTTCACCAGCTCCCGTTCAGCGTGTTACGGGTGAATTTCCCCGGCATGTATGTGTCTGATGATTTTTTTTTCCTGCTCTCCTCGAGACACATTCTTACATAGCAAGGTTGTGATGTAAGCAACCTACGTATGTTAAACCCTGAGCTGCTTCCCACAGCCCTTGGGCTTAACCCGTGTCTTTGTTTAAAGCTCATGATGAAGGTCCGTCTCTCCTGACCAGTCGAAACGGTTTGGGCTCCGGCTTGACCTAGAACTGGCTAAATTCTCACAGCATGGCTGTTTGCGCGCACCTCTGATCTGAGCGGCGTTGCTCTTGGCTTATACCCAGGGCAGCGAGAGGTGGGTTGCACCCTTTCTGTGTCGAAAAGTAAATAACGAGAATGCCCCAAGTTTCTGTCTGTAAAGATCCATCTGTATTCTACTTCTTTTTCTGCATATTCAGTCTGGGGAAATGAGGTGGGGCTTTCTCTGGCCGTTTCTCCGCAGCCTACCGAGGGCTGTTAATACCAACCAGATGTTAATGCCTCATGAAATTTCCAGGATGAGGTCATTGTTTGCTATTATAAGGCATCCCCGTAATTATTTCTCTAAGACAGGCTGTGTTTCTTGTCTGCTTTGGAGTTCGTGGCGCTCTCTGCTCATGTCTGTGGATGGCCCTCAGTGAAAACCCTTCTCCAGGGTCTCCTTTCCATACAGAGCACGCAGGCTGAAAGGGTGGTGGAGCAGAGCTGGCTTGTGCTAGGAGAGTACGGAGTGGTGTCGCTGAGCGCAGGGACCTACAGATGCTTTCCAGTGTCTAACGTATGCCTGAATCTGCCCCGGCGCTCTGCAGGCCACGAGAGCGCTGAGTGTTCAAGTGGGACCTCAGTGCTGAGCTCCAGCAGTCCAAGGGCAGACGCTTTCTTGGCTTTTTGGTAGACATGTAGTATCTTGGGTAGTTTAATTAAAAGGATGAAAAGGTTTGGTCCAAATTGAACCAGGTATTCTAGCTGAGAAGTTGCTGGCACTTTCTTTCCGCCTGCGTCCTCCTTGGGTTTACTTGTTTATTTTTTATTTTTTAAATCTTTATTCCCCCTGTCTATTTCCCGTTCATTTTCTGTTGCTTCAGGGTCTCTGACAGCTCTGGTTTGACAGCCCTGGAGTTTGACAGCCGGCGTTTTACCCACAGGGCAGGCGGGTTCCCGGTTCCTGCTCCATGGGATAGACCTCAGCCCTGCCCCATTCTCCGTTCTTTCCAGCACGGCATTTACTCCCCATCTCATGATGCAATTGCATCTCTATCTACTGGCCCTAATCTCAACCCAGAGGAATTTGGTTCCAGAAAGGATTAGTCAGTGGCTGCGAGCCATATGAGCCTAGACAACTGCTGAGCTTGTCAGCAAAGCTTAGCAAGCGAAAGGGGAGAAGATAGTCCCCTCGAGCCTCCGAGACGGTGCACATCAGCCCACGCGGGACCACCAAAGGGCATCGGCTGAGAAAACCTTGACCCGTCCAGCTTAGTTTCAAACGAACGACCTATAAAAGGCTCTTTGTTCCTTTCCCAGATCCTCTTCAGGCACTCTGCCCTGCACCGACGTGCTGCAGTTAACCAGAATTGGTGCGCTCTCTCCCAGCAATGCCACCCGCCGTGCTCTGCCGTTTATCACAGACGATGCTTGGATCGCTGAGGCTGCACGGCGGCTACTCCTGGAGTACGGGGCAGCACAGGGATCTCACAAAGCCACGTCAACATCATGGCAGGGCGTTGCCTCCTCTGCGCCTTGACTTTTTTTTTTTTTTAACTTCTAACATTACCCTTTTGGTAATGATCTGACCCGTATTTCTGCTTCATTGACTCTTTTAGCTTCAGTGCAGTCGTCCGACAGCCTTGTAACACAGTTAGGATGAAGCCGGATCACTTCTCTTCTCGTTTATCACACGTGCCCCTTCCCCCTTAGGAGTCCCTGGAGCAGCTCCAGGCAAGTCCTGCAGTTTGGGAGCAAGAAGCAGGAGCTGCTGCCAATCTGCTCTGCCGTGAACATGTCATCAAGGGAATTGCTCTTGCTCTCGGAAATTGCTTTCAGGCTCACAGTTGTTAACGCTGCAGCTCTGAGAGAAGCTAGAGAGCCGTGGCGTTTCCCCGGTCTGCCGTCTTCTCGCAGCTGATCGGTGACAGCCAGCAAAGAGAACAGCTCGTCTGCGGGAGAGGAGAGAGGGTCCTTTGGGGGCCTCTCCAGTCCAAACGCGCCGGCGTTGTTTGCACGGGCCCTGTTTGCACGCTGCCTTCTGAATGAACTGATCCCTGACCCTTAGGTAATCTGGGCATCTCTGTTGCGTGGCTCTCCTTCGAGCGCGTAATTGTTGCTCTAGCCGCGCTGTTGATTCGTGCTCTGGTCTTTAGCTTAAGCAGATGACCTGTTGACTCCCAGGTGGCACCTTAACAGAGAGCCACTGTGCGTATGAACGGATCAGCCTTCAAATAATGCCGCTCCACCCTCGCTTTACTTCAAGGCTCCGTTTCCCAAGTGCAGCTACATCCGCGCAGTTTTTATGGATTCCAAACCCTTATCTTCCTGTTCTCTTTTATTCCTTTCAGGATGTTTGCCAGCAGAAGGAAGCAGCATTATTGGGCTTACTCTATGGACTGCAGTGGGAGCGAGGCTCATATCTCCAGCTGCAAACTGGGCAATCACCTCAACGTGGATGCAGAGAAGAACGCGACGTGTGAGAACGGGCTGCCTGCGGTAGTCAGCTGTGTCCCCGGACGCGCCTTTGCCCCCAGCAGCCACAGTGGCTTCCGAAAAGCCTTCAGGCAGGAGGTGAGCAAGGAGGGAATGCAACCCGTGAGGTAGGAAAAGCCTGCGGGTGTAACAATTCACCATCAGTTATCAGCTGGGGGGCTCGAACGTGTGTGTGCCCGTAGCCACGAATCAACCTGTTGTGCAAACGTCCCCTCTTTGTATTCCTTTCTCACTCCAAGCTGAGCTCGTGTCCTCACAAGTACGAGGTACCTCGCCTCTGTCTGCAGGCTCGGAAGGGTGGGAGACTGGCTCCCGCTGCAGCTGGCAAGGCTCTGAGCGAGTANGTGTGTGCCCGCAGCCACGAATCAACCTGTTGTGCAAACGTCCCCTCTTTGTATTCCTTTCTCACTCCAAGCTGAGCTCGTGTCCTCACAAGTACGAGGTACCTCGCCTCTGTCTGCAGGCTCGGAAGGGTGGGAGACTGGCTCCCGCTGCAGCTGGCAAGGCTCTGAGCGAGTAGTGAGAAAAATCCATTTGTCACGTTTCTGTTTGAGCCGTTCTGTTGAAGCCAACTGAACGCACGCCCAGTTGCTGCCGGGCTTTGCTGTTTCACGGTCGCTTAAATGCAGCTGGGTTGTCTCTCCCGTAGAGGTACAAGGGAAATAAGCTGGCGCTTCCGCTACCCCTCTGCCTTCTGCAGAGAAATGCCCTGAGAGACTGGGAAACCGTGGCCTACGGGAAAGGATGAAAGAGCTGTGTTTGTTTAGTCTAGCAAGGAGAGGGCTGAGCTAGCGTAAAAATTCTAAGACACGCAAAAGGCTGTTATAAAACAACCCTGGAGTCAGTTGTTCTCGGTGTCAGTGGGGCGATTGAATGGGAAAGACCAGCTCCGCTTGCAGCAAGAGTGGTTTAGGTTGATGCCAAGGGAAATTCTCCAGCTGTAAGGTATGTGCAGCCTTAGGGTACAGGGATGATGGCAGAATTTGGAGGCCCTTAATGCTAGGCCAGAGGGGTTTCTTTGCAAGGTGCGTTAGGCGCTGTGGATCTTGCCTACAGCCCTTGCATCCCCTAGCCCTGTACCTCTATGCCTTTAGGAGCGCGCTTTCCCTTGGCAGACCCCAGACACAGCTGTAGGGGGAACAGTGCGGTCCTGCCTGCGGTTTGCTTGCCTGGAGGCCAGGCGCTTCTCTGCACGAGAGCTTGCGGGATCTGGGCCTCGAAGGTTGAAAGGTCTTGTAAATCATTACTAATGTTCAGAGCCACATGCGCTGCCTGGTAATTCCTTAAGCCTTTACATAGGCTTTGGATGTCCTTCGTGTGACCCCGGCCTGGAGAACCGTGTCTACTTCCAGTTTTAAAAGTTAAGGTTTCTTTTGCTCTCAGACTCGGCTCCCACTGCAACAACCCATCTCTCGGGTGCAGCAGCTGGCCGGTCTCTCTGCTTGGTACTGGGGGAAGATGTAAGCTAGGTATAGACAGTGACTACTAGAAATAGAAGAATAGAAACGCATGGAACAGGACCCGCCACTCAGCTGGGTATTTCGGACGGCGATCTGCCAGATCACTTACTCCTCTAGTCGTAACTGCAGCGGAGAGATAGGTTTGAGTTCCACGGTGGTCTCCTGTCTGGGGACCTGTACAGCAAATGAATCTAGCGGCTGAACCACAGGCAGCAAGTGGATGAGAGCCGTGCGCTAGCTGGCTCGGTGCGATTCCAAAGCCTCCTATGAGGCTCCCAAGAGATGCGGTATGAGAACTGGGCTGTTGAATGTCCGGCAGCGTTCTTCTGCGGAACTGCTTGTGCGAAAAGGCTCCAAAATGCAAGCGCTAAACTACAGAGAACCGCGATGTCTCTCTTTATTCTCTGCCCACGTATAGGGATGCGAGAAATGTGTCTACGCATACCGTAAGTCTTAGCAAAGATCTCTTTTCATCCAGCACTTTTAGCCCTCTGTATTATGTGGCGGTTGTTCTAAGGTGCCTCAGGGTAGTACCTTTTGGCCTCAACTTACCTGAGGCCCATGCTGTAAGTAAAACCTGTAAAGAAAGGATGCTTCTTCGTTCCTAGGCAGCGGTAACACCGCTTCTGTCTGTCTTCCAGCAGCCACTGGTGAGGCTGAAAGGAGGAGCCAACACTGGCGAGGGACGCGTTGAAGTGCTGAAAAACGGGGAGTGGGGGACGGTTTGCGACGATAACTGGAACCTGGTGTCAGCCAGCGTGGTGTGCCGAGAGCTGGGCTTCGGGAGCGCCAAGGAAGCGATAACGGGCGCGAGGCTCGGGCAAGGTAAGGGCAGTGAGAGCTCCCGGGACCGTTGATGCCTTGTCCACCTCCGAGAACCCTTCCGTGATTCAGAACAGACCGTATTTTTACTGGGGTGTTTGGTTTGGGGACCAGGAATTTATTCTCTACCCTTAATAATTCTCTTGAGCCCAGGAGCTTGAGGCCAGACTGGAATATGTGACTTAAAAAAGTCTTGAGATTCCTTGAAAGAAGTCTAGTGATGCTGAGTTTAACCTTTCCCTCAGACAGCTGCTCCAGTAGACAGCTTCTCCGTTATCACATCCGTTGCTCCGTACAAGTTCCCTAGATCCACGTAATGGTGTAGTGCGTTACTAGAAGGTTCCTGGCAAAAATGGGTCCTGGATCTAGTCTTCAAACCCTCTCCAATTTAAGACCAGCACATTAAATTTAGCCCATTATAATTAGAAGGGCATTTAAACAGTTCAGAGCCAGGTTTGGGCTTGGATTTCCTGTATTTGGGATTTGGTTTAAACCCCAAACTGTGGTAAACGGCAACTCGAAGCCTTAACGTATACCCTCGCAAACCACTTTCTGATTCGCACGCCTCGCTCCCGTGGTGTAAACCCTGAAGAAAATGACACCAAGCCAAACCGTTTATGGTGAGACTAAATGCGTGGCTGAAATTTCTTCAGCCCGGCATGGCTTGGAGAAGGGGAGGGGAAGTTAACAACACGTGTCAAGCACAGCAGTGGTGTCCACAATCTGGAAAGCTTTAAAATGTGACCCGTCTGTTGGAATTGCCAAAAAAAATCTTGCGGTGGGCTGCAGGGAGCTGCTGGTGTGCTTAGCTGCATCTAGGAAACGGCATAATCGTCGTGGGGGGGGGAAGCAGCCGCCACGTGAGGGAGGAGAACGTGTCGTTCCCTGCCGTCGCCCGCAGCCGCAGCCTGGAAACTCTTAGCAGCGGCTGCCGATTCCCACACGTTTTCCTTTCTTTTAACGTTAAACACTGGCAATCAATCAGCGCGCCCTGTCGAAACTGTCCTCTGGGACAGCAAGCGCTCGGTAACTCCTTTCAGCAGCTGGATCGTCGCACTGCGGCAAGAAGAGGAGCTCTTTTGGCCCAAACTCACCTCCACGCTCCCATTGCGCGTCCGCGCACGCTCCCGTCTCGCCGCTGTAAAGCTCTGTGTCCACGTATGCGTTTGCGCTTTGCTTTGGTACGGCTGCACCTCGGCGAATTTGTGCGTTCGAAGACTAAAATTTGAAGGGCCAGTCTTGTCATGGCTGGGTCGGAGATGTCATTTCACAGGGTAATACACGTAAAGACGGACTACGCGATAAATCAGCGTGCAGTGTCTTGAAGCCCTGGCGAAGACAAAGTGACCTGTGCCTGCCGTAAAGAGCTCAGGCTATGGAGAGGGTGATTTATTCCTCCTTTTATAAACTGGCAACCGAGACCCAGACTGAACAATTTGCCCTCGTTCACGCAAGAGTTTGCGGAAAGGAAGATGCTGAGCCCAGATCTGCTGAATGTGTTGTCCACTGCAACGTCCTTGGAGGGAGAACATAGAAGAAAAATGAAGCAGTAGGTGAACGTGTAGGTTGGCTGCACAGTCCTGACCCTGTTCTTCTGTTAAAGGGAATGGCATGGAAGGAAGCATAATTTTTATCGCCATATTTCAGCACATACAGCAATGCAGCCTGGCTACGTTTCAGCGCCCGGGACGGCAGCACTTACTTCCTCCGCGTGTTGTAACAGAATTTCCCCGAGAAGAGCGGATGTGCCAGGGTTATGTGGATCAGCGCCGTGGCCCTGCCCTCTCGCTTTGTCATTTCATCGGTATGACTTGGTCAGGCTATTTCAGCCGAGAACGTTGGGCTGGATCCATCCGGCATTCTTGGTGCACCACCCTCCAATTCTGGGCGGCACCAAGGCCATCCTCCTACTCGAACCGTTCGACAGCTTGCAGAATGACTAGGTCAGAGCCACCATTCCCAGATGTAGACCACAAACAGGACTTTAATGAGAGAGAAGCAGAAAAAAAAAAGGCTAAATGCACATTCTCCAGTGGCCTCAGCTAGGAGTCTGCTCCCACACCGTACAGACCTCGTGCGATGGCTGGGTGAGGTGCAAAAGGTGGCCAGAGCCAAACGAATTCTGTGGTTGAGACTGAACCCAACGCATTTATATCTTTGCCTTTGTTGTTCTTGCCGCTGTTGTCCGAAGGCGGCTCCAGGGTACGTCCTGACTCATTCCACCACACAACTGTGGAAATATGCTAGAAAGCAATTTTTTCCCCCCCCTTTTTTCTGTGTTCGCTGTGCCTCGGCAGCAGTCTGAGGAGGTGGGGGTTCAGCAGACGCATCACTAAACTGTTGCCCACGGTTAGGTCTCCAAGTCGCAGGTGTGCTGGCTGCCACGTAGAGTTAGAAAGGCTCCGGATGGCAGCAGGAAGAGGCCTTTAAGCAAAAGGATCCCACCTACTGTTAATAAACCGTTTACCCTTGCCTGCCTTCCAGCGTCAGCCTTTTGCTTTCAACTAAAAGGAGCAGGCTTGACGTTGGGTAAAATCTTCCTTTCTGATGGATTCACGGTGAGGCAGCTCCATGACCGCTGCTCGGAGCGCCGCCGGCCGTTCTGCCGCTGTCTGCCTTTGGGCAATTTGTGTCGCCCCTGGGTGCAGCTGAAGAAACAGAGCCAGCATGGTGTTTCCAGGGTCTGTTCGCCACCGATTTGAACGTTCGGAGAGAAGTACAGCTCTCTGGCTCTGCGGAGCCCTCGTCGCTTGTGCTGCGATGAGAATAGCGTTGCAGGAATGAAGAAACAACGGTCACCATCAGAAGTGGTAGGAAAACGGTTGCTTTTCTGGCTCCGTTACGCAGGTGGGGCAGCCTGGCCCCCGGCAGCCTGCCGCTGTGCGTACTGACAAGGGGAACGCCCAACGGAGCACCTATTCCTGGTGTTGGTTAACCTCTTCCAGCTGACGGAAAGGGCTGCTGAAGGGTATCCGTGGGTGGATGCTGCGTTCTTGGAAACTTCTTCTGTGGCTTTCGCCTTGCATCACCACCATCGTGGTGCCGCTGCTGGCTGCCCACCAGAAATGGGTGCACCCGTGGCTTGGGCATGCGTGCCTGGCCAAGGGCTGCAGTGAAGCAAGTCACCCGCGGGTCAGAGCACAGCGTCTGCCGGCGTTTTGATTACGCCAAGTCCGGAGAGTGCCTGTCGATAGTTTTATTCCCAGCATCCCCTGTCTGAAGGCTTCCTAGAAACCGCTGGGGACCAGAGGTTCTACATCTGCTGCTCGCGGAGATCTCCCATCAAAACTATCTGGTGTGTTTCCATCAGTAATTACTCGTGGATTGTGTGGGCTCCAAGAAAGACTCCGGTTGTTCTTCTGTGATGAAGATCATCTGCTGCAACCTCTGATTCGTGTCCTTGCAAAAAAAACCCTTCTTTCTAACCAGCTTTGGGCTCGGTCTGGAAACGGGACCTGAGAGTTTTCCAGGCAGCTCTGTTGCCTTCTCCTGTGTGCGTGTCCCTCCTCTTGCTGTGTCCCTTTGGTAGAAAGGATGATGGTCTGCTGCCGCTTGTCCGGGGAGGATCCACGTTATTCAGCTTGGCTCCCGACACCTCGAGACCGTTCTCCGCGGTACGGAACGACGTTTGCTCTCGTTTCCATCAGCATTGTCGGAGCCTGTAACGCCCACCTGCCCAAAGTGTTTCCCTGACTTCCACGCCTGTGGTGTTAAGTGTTGGTGTCCCAGCAAACGTGTCTGTGTCCCGTTTAAATGTCAGGGCTTGACTGGGAGCAGATTCCAGCACACGGACCCAGCCAAAAGGTCACAATTTGCAAATTCCTCCAGCTGAAGTTTGTAAATTATGTAACAACGGAAACTTGGCGTTTTCTGCTGTTCTTGCCTGCCGGAGTCCCTGCGACTACTGGAAAGAATTTAACGGTAAACTTATTAATAATCATCTTGCAGCTTTGTGTTGTATTTTTACAAGAAATCACTGGAATTTTTTCAAGATTACCGTGTTTTGAATGTGCTAGAGGCCAGTGTGATGTCTGCAACGCGTTAACAGACGGTTATTGGCTATTTCTTCACGGCGCAGTAGCGCGGGTGGAAGGTAAGGGCGCTCTGCTTTTTTTCCCCCTCTTTTCTTCCCCAAGGCATGGGTCCAATTCATCTAAACGAAATTGACTGTACGGGCTTTGAAAAATCAGTCACGGACTGCAAGTTCAACGTGGAGTCGCAGGGCTGTAACCACGAAGAAGACGCTGCTGTGAGATGCAACGTCCCAGCGATGGGTTTCCAGAACCAGGTGGGAAGCCAAGCGAGCTCTGGATGCGAGCGAGCGAGCGTGGCGAGGTGTTTTCATCCTTGGAGCGTCGTCTGCCCTCCCTTGCTGTGCAGGGCAGGGCGTCTGGGCAGGAATCGTTTCCCTGGGCCTATTCAATTTAGGTTTTAACATCTGTGTTGTATTAGGAGGGCAAAGAAGGATGGTGCTCCATTTTTGTGCTGAGTTTTCAGCTCCTCGCGGTACGACGGGGCTTGTAAACGAGTGACGCGCCCCTTTGGCTGCAACCCGTGCGGTCCGGTGGCCCCGTAATGCTGGTACGTGGCCCTGTTGCGACGGGACCTTGGTCGGGTCTCACGCCCAGCGGTACCTGGGTGGCTGCTGGCATCTTGTGGGGCTTGAAAACAAAGTGCGAGAAGCAGGTGCGGGTTCTGAGCAAATGCTCCTGCTAAAGGTCCCAAGGGAGTGGAGGGGGGAAGCTTTCCGTAGGGAACGTGGTGTTCTCTCGCAGCTGGTCCAGGCTGCTTCGCGATGCTGGGCTCGGCCGGAGCGCTTCCCGCCCGTGGCGGGAGATGAACCCGACCCCATCAGCTGGTCTGCTAGCAGCTGAGCTGAGGTTTCTGGGCTCGGTGCCTTTAACCACAAGCCTTGAGAAGCCCCCGAGCGTTGCTTGCCCGACTGTTGCATCTTCCCTGTAAAGTTTGCCGTGATGTTTATTGACGTAGGAGTTTTTGTGCCCTGCAGCTGCGCCTGAGCGGCGGCCGCAACCCGTACGAGGGCCGGGTGGAGGTCCTGGCAGAGCGCAACGGCACTCTGAGGTGGGGCACCGTCTGCAGCGAGAACTGGAGCACCGTGGAGGCCATGGTGGTGTGTCGGCAGCTGGGCCTGGGCTTCGCCAGCCATGCCTTCCAGGTGAGTCCCCGTGCCCTCCCGTGCGTGTGTTTCGGACGTGGAGACGTGTGCGCGGTTGGGTAGGGGCTACTGGAGGAGGAGGAGGAGGAGGAAGGCTTATTAAAAAAAACCCCAAACCGCTGCATTCAGCTTCAAAGCATTAGCTGGAGGGACCCTGAAGGTTAAACCTCGTCGCACAACAGCCGCTGCGGTAAATACAGAGCAGGAAGAGCTGTTGCAGCTCTGGGTGAAGCCGCTGTTTTCATCCCGCTCAGGGCTCAGATTTCCCAGAAGCCTGACTCGCTTAGCCCTGGTCGGGCTGGTGGTTACACGCAGTTTCTTGTCCCAACCTGAGTCAGCGGGGAGTTGAACTCCTCAGGCCGGCTGGCGTGTGGAAGCAGAGTTAAACCTGGTGTCAAATCACTTGAAAACAATTTGATTTTGCTCCTGCCGTTACTTCTCAGCGCAGCGCGTGCACTGGTGCGTGTGGAGCTGTGCGCGTTTCTTGCTCCTCTAATGACAAACGCCCGAAACCCTCCCTGCTTCCACGTGACTGAGAATGGCACTTCATAAAGGGATAAAAGCTACCAACTAACAAGCTTGGGATAACCACAAAGGAATAAAGCGCTCCTTCCCAGCAAAGCTCTTTGGCGCAGCGAACGGCAGCCCGCCGTGCCGCCTGGAGGAAAGCGAGCGGCAGCTGTAAGAGCTGGAAGGAGGGAGGGCAGCAGCTTCCCACCCAGTTCCCGGATGGATAATGGCATCAGGTATACGTAGCTGGTGTTGGCCGGTAACCCTGGTGCAGGACGCTCTTCTGCACTGATACATCCCTCAAGCATCACAAGGTGAAAGCGGGGCAGGCGGACGTAGGGGTAGCGGTAGGTTTTGAAAGGAAACACAGAACCTCTGGGCCTTTATGGCTGTTCCCAGACACCAGGGAAGTGGGGATTGGGGCTCCTAAAATAACCTGGGTTCTCCCTAGGACAAAGTAAATCCCCTGCCAGAGCTTGCTGTGCTCTGGAAATGCAGGCCCTGCGACGAATTGCAACGGAGAATCAACGACCGGCAGCAGCTTTGGGGAAACTGAGGCTCAAACGGCCACTGAATAAATAAACTGTGTGTGTGCTTACACAGAAGGAAACCCGAACGCAGAGAACAGCCTTAGATCCGTTCTGGAAAGAAAACTTATTTTTCCCAAACAATTTCTGGAAATCGACAACTTGGGCAAACAAGTAAAATGCGCTTGCAGGGAGCGGAGGCCGTCCCCGTTCTCCAAGCCCGGGCTCCGGTCGGCTCTGCTGTCTTTTCGTGCTGCGTCTGGCCTGCCCGGCATTCCGATGCAGGCGGCTCTGCCGGGCTGCAGCAATAAACCCGGTCAGAATTAGCGTCTCTGCCTGCCTGCTGGCTTTGTGCGCGGAGGAACAATAAGGCCCTGAAACGACAAACAGCCTCAGCATCCTCGGGGCTGGCGGCTGCCTCTGGGGAAAGCAGGAGAGGCTGTAGGCGGAAGCGGACGGTTAAAACTCTGCCCGGAGAGCGCGGTCCCACCAGGAGTTTGTCTTTAAGGAGTGACCAAGCTGGGGTCCGGGAGGACACTCTGGGCTCATGGGCAGGCAGATCCCAACCATTTTAACTGTTATCTGTGGCCAGAAAGGGGATCTGCAGGTCCCCGAGGGACATGCTGGGGTCGGGTACTGAGGAGGGAGAAGGCTGGAGCTGCCCGCGCCGCTGTTGTAGCGATCGCCCTGTGCGAGCTGGTCCCTCCGGCTGCTTTGCCAAGCTGAGGATAGCCACGTCCCCCGAACGCTGGCCTTTCCAACTGCCTGGCTCTATTGACGCAGCCCTGAGAGTCCAGCAAGAAACAAGACATTTTTTCCTTTAGCCGAGACTGCTGGTATTTCAGAACAGAAGAGGCCCTTATGCGTACCCCGGCTGCACCAGCTACGTGAGCATAAAGCTGCACTGTGTAGAACAGGGCAGCCCTCTGTGCAAGGGGGTTGCTAACAGGGTTAACAAACAGCCTGTTGCAATGGAAGCAATGGTACAGATGGGTTTTCTTTTCCTGGAAACGTGCTCCCAGTTTTGACGCGAGTGTCTGAGGGTTTGGGGTTTTTTTCACTCCGTTCTTCCCTCCCCTTCTCCCAAGCTTTGCAGCGGCAGCTTCATCGGGGTTTGGCGCACTTGATTTTGCGAGTGGTGTTATGTTGTGAGTTAATTTTCTGTCGTTCCCACAACCTTTGTAAAACCGGGTGACGAAGGCGAGTAGTGAGCAGGGTTTGAAGGTCTGTGAAGCCTCCCTTAGAACCAAGAGATGCAGACCCCGCTAGTCCCGGTGCTCCTCGATGCCTTGTTTCCACTGGCATTTCCAGCACGGCTGTGAATTCCGCCTCCCCTCCTTGTGCAGGCAGGCACCCTGGCATTACTTGTGGCCCTCCCAAACGCACAGATGTCCTAAGGCAGGTGTGGTTTAAATGCCAGGCATCTCTCCCAGAGGCACAGATGACTCAAAACAGCCCAAGGCTGAATTCATCAGCTGGATGGGCAGAGCAGGGTGGAAAGTGAGCTTGCAGCTGGAGGAAAAACAAGCAGAGATTTAAACCAGCTCAGAAACAAGCAGAGAGATTTGCTGAACACTGGTCAGATGGGCAGGGAACATGGTCAGCCTGGGTTTTAATCCCGGTCCCAGCCTTCTGCTTAAATAGGCTTGGGCTCGTTCCCCAAGTTACTGGGCTCCAGCATCCTTTGGCAACATCTGTCTCCTTGATAGCGTTGCCTCCTGAATTGATCTTCCCTGGAGGGAGAACGCGAGTTACAGCAGGATGGATATTCCTCCAGCAGTCCTCAAGTGCCTGAAATGCCTTTTTCTGCCTAGGAAACCTGGTACTGGCACGGAGACGTCAGCGCTGACAACGTAGTCATGAGCGGTGTGAAGTGTTCGGGGACAGAGATGTCCCTGGCCCACTGTCGTCACGATGGAGCCGACGTCTCCTGTCCCAGGGGTGGTGGCCGCTTTGGTGCTGGCGTGTCCTGCTCGGAGAGTGAGTAACTCGGGTTTTACTTCGTTTTGGCGTAAGCGTTTGCCCTGAGATACGCAGGGGAAATGGCGTTGGCCCACGCTAATGCCTTGGATACGTCAAAGCAGTGGCAAACTGCTGCTGATGGGGCTGGCTTCCAT
This sequence comes from Steatornis caripensis, assembly GCA_013398225.1. Taxonomy (NCBI): domain Eukaryota; kingdom Metazoa; phylum Chordata; class Aves; order Caprimulgiformes; family Steatornithidae; genus Steatornis; species Steatornis caripensis. The sequence goes on from VZSC01005066.1 coordinate 31,051, forward strand.
CTCTGGCAGACGCTTGTGGGGGGGTTTAGTAGCCCATCGGTTCCTTTCAAACCTTCTTTCCCTCCTACCAGCTGCCCCTGACCTGGTGCTCAACGCCGAGCTGGTGGAGCAGACGGCCTACCTGGAGGACCGCCCCATGTTCATGCTGCAGTGCGCGCTCGAGGAGAACTGCCTGGCCAGCTCGGCCGTCAACACCTCCATCACTTCTGGGTACCGCCGCCTGCTGCGCTTCTCCTCCCAGATCCACAACAACGGGCAGTCCGACTTCCGCCCCAAGAACGGCCGCCACGCCTGGGTCTGGCACGACTGTCACCGGTGAGTGCCGCGAAGACAGTTCTGCACAGTCGGTGCCGGTGCCTCCTTCCGTCCCTTTCTGCTGCGGGGCCGGACACTGTTCTGCTGGGAGTACGGGGCTGAAACGCTGCAGCCACGGCCGCAGAGCTGTGACGGGCGTTAGGGCGGCCGTCACCCTCCGACAGCGGGAAAACCAGCTTATTGCAGTAGAAATTACAGTTAGGAAATGGTGCATGAACGAGACGGGTGTGGAGCTGTCGGCGGGAGAGATGTGCGTGCAGGGCAGTACATGCGTGGGAGCACGCGTGTGAACAGGCCGAAGGAACCGTGTGCTCTGTACCCACGGTGGGTAGGAAGGTGCAGCCGTCTCAGCTGCCCCCCTCACCTGGGAACGGGCTCAAGAACATGCTGTAATTCTGCGGTTTTTTTTTTTTTTAAATGCATCTCGACTCCACTTTAAACCGTGCGCAGCTGGGAGATTGGTTTGTGTTTCTTTTGACAAACGGTAAATTCACCCCCGTAACCGCATCATTTTCCAGGGGGAAGCTGGCAGCTTCAGCCAAAGTAAACCAGGGGGGAGGAAAGAGAGCTGGAACGAAGCCATCCAGATGCTTTGCTTCTGAAGCGACGGCTTGTCGCAAAGTTGATTTTTCTCTAATTTGGGGTAAAAGGGAGCCGAGTGACTCGCGCAGCTCTCGTCCTGCCTTAGGGCAGTGAATTCTCAGATCCAACGGTCCTTCGCGGTCTCCACAAACGGTGCGAGCGCGCGTAGGTAGTACAGCGCCACCGCCGCAACGCTGCGGTTCTGGTCCGAAACTTCCCGTCGCGGTGTGGGGCAGAGTGTTGGCCGCTCACCCCGCGCACGGGTTGGTTTGCAACGTTTGCAGTCGGAGCCGCGAGCAGAGCTGAAACCTCAGCAGCGCCGAACCGAAGGGAAATAGGCAGTGGTGTGGTTAGGGGAGGGGGAAACCCGGCCCGGCGCGGTGTGCGTCGGCCCTTCTGGCCCTGTTGGGAAGGGGCTGGGGAATACGTGGGTGCTGCGGGGCGTCGAGCATGTCACAGGCTGCTTAGAAAGGAGGGCGCTTGGAGCTCTTCGGGAGAGACTGCTAGGTGAGGTGAGACTGGGAAAGGAGGGAGGAGAGGCCGAGAGCCCTCTGTGTGCTTTAAACTAGGTCCTGTTTATACAGAGGAGGATGAACTCAACTCCTCTTCCATCTTTCCGGTCTGTAAACAGCAGAATGTAAACACCTCTTTGCACGATTCAGACGTATTTCAGAAACTGAGTCAGCCTTGAGAACCTCAAGCTTTTATCAGAGGCAGCCAAATTAGAGAGCCCCAAAGTCCACAGCTCGGCCGCTCGAGCGCCTCCACTTCCCGAGGTGCCTCGCTCCACCGGGAGCTTCTGTGTGGCTGGCTGCTGGCGCGGAGGCAGAACGAAAACGGGGAAGACCTGTAGCAGGGAGCGAAAAGCGATTAACTTCTGGCAGGTGGCAATTTTTTTTTTTTTTTTTTTTTTGGGG
>VZSC01005066.1:48400-69804 GCA_013398225.1 Steatornis caripensis
GCCCCTCGCGTCGGTGCTGCGCTCACCCCGGCCCGCAGAGGCCGCAGCCCCCAGGAGCAGGCACCCCCCGGAAGAGCGGGAAAGCTGGGCCGTCTGCCCCTTGCTCGTTTTCCTCGGCTCAGTGTTCCTGTAACCGAGCTCTTTTTCCACAACAGAAATAAACACTAACGCTCTTCCGTCGTCGCACAGAGCCCTCTCGCCAAAAAGCCCCCGAGCTTTCGGCGGCCTTGTCTTCCCCCTGAGAGGGAGCGCAGCGCAGGGAAAGCGGGCAGGAGCGGCCTCCGAGGCCCAGAGAGAAACGGAGATTTGAGCCTGGCTCAGGAGCACCAGGTGAAACCGGCGAGACCTACAGGTGCTCCAGGATGCGTCTAAGACGTAATGCATAAATCCTGGTGGGGGGGCAAATTTGCTCCAGGTGACAGCTTCCAGAAGAATAAGGGTCTCAAGAATTGAAAACGTGGCACAGAACAGAAGCGAGGGCAGCATTCACGGCGCCTGACTACGTTCCCGGGGCGGTAATCTGTCCCCCAGCTCAGCGCGAGCGTCCCCGTTGCTCCTCGGCAGGAGCGGAGATGGTNGGGGGGGCAAATTTTCTCCAGGTGACAGCTTCCAGAAGAATAAGGGTCTCAAGAATTGAAAACGTGGCACAGAACAGAAGCGAGGGCAGCATTCACGGCGCCTGACTACGTTCCCGGGGCGGTAATCTGTCCCCCAGCTCAGCGCGAGCGTCCCCGTTGCTCCTCGGCAGGAGCGGAGATGGTCACTGCGTAGCCCTGAGCTGCTCCCAGCCGAGAAGTGTTCAGCACGGGAGTAAGGTCGATGCAAACGAACTGCACAGTTCCTTAGTGATATGCTCAAAGGTAACTAATGACCCTCATTATTTCTCTTGTAGGAGCAGAAAAGAACCGTGTGTGGGCTCCTTTATGTGCTCCACGCACTGCGGGAGACACGCGGACAAGCCCGAGGCAGCACAGCTGGTAGATCGGAGCCCTCCCCATGCTGGTGTAGGGAGAGATTCTGGCTTTGCTCTCACAAAATCCTCCTCGGCAGGTTTACTCTCTCCTGCCTCTCCCCTGCTCCGTTAGCTGACGGATTGCTTGAGATTGCCATGTCGATTGAGAAAGCCAGGCCCGTGATTTCACCAGAGCTCCTGCCAGGCTCCTCCAAGCATCAGGAGACCCTCCTGCAGTCTTGACCCCTGTCTGGAGCTGCTCTCCTAGGGGACCAACCCCGGCCTCTGCCTGACGAGAAGAGCAGCTGATGTTTCCCATTTGAAACCAAAGTCAGGCAAGACAGCAACCTACACCGGCCACATCCCATTCGCCTCCCCTATCCCCCCCTTTCTCAGATAAATCCATTCCTCCTAAACCTGAAAAAAAAAAAAAAAGAGAATAAAAATCACTTTGGGGGCAACAGCCATCACTGTCCCCCCCTGAATACGTTCCTCCTGCGACCCGTCTGGGAAAGGAGTGGTGGGCACGACCTCCGCGTCCATCTGCTGCAGCAACTGCACTGCCCACCCACGCGCGGTTAACTCCCAGAGTCTTCCCGTCTGCCCCAGGCCGACATAATCAAGTGTGCATTGATTTTGTGATTGCACCGAGTAAGACATCGCGCTTTTCCCAGCCTCCCAGCACCCTTTCTAACCTACACGGTCCCAAGCAGGGCGACACAACTTCCAGCCTAGGCTTGAGACACAAAAGCCCTGCTCCCCTTTTCCCTTAGAGCCAGGCCAAGATGACCAGCCCCGAACACAGGACCAGCAGCGCAGGCTTCTAAAATGGGAGCCAGCTCCACCGCAAACCGGAGTCAGGGCACGCGGCGCCACCGTCCCACGTCTGCAGAGCGTGGCAGCGGGCACACACACGGCCCTGGGCGGCAGCGGAGCCTCCCTTACACCACCTCTGGCATTTACCTCTGAGCAGAGGTGAACCACAGACCTTTCTCTCCATGCAGACTCCCCAGCAGCAGGTTTGGGGCAACCTGCTGCACCTCATGGTAATGGCACTAAATGTCCCCGAGGCGCTGGCTGTTCATCGTTGTGGCAGGAACTACACGGAGCAGGGTAGAAAAAGAAAAGAGGAAAAACAGTGCAGAGCTCGAAAGAGCCTAGAGCCCACGGCCAGAGCCTGGGACCAGCAGTCCCGTGCGAGAACGGGACCACACGTGCGGTGGCTTCAGACAAATGGGACTGTTCTCTGCGCAGGGCTGGGGAATGGACGGGCAGCTACGAGAGCGGGCAAAGCACAGCAGCGCCTGGAGAGGCACTTAGACCTGCCCAGAGCAGGGGCCAGGGGCAGCGCAGAGCCCCCGTGCTGGGGCAGCCACCTCTGTCCCCAGCCGGGTGCAGCTCATGTCCTCCCTCCCCAAAACCTCACTTCCTCAGGTTGGGGGCCAAGGCCTGGGCATCCCAACCGCCCACCTCCAAGTCACAGCACGAGTCCCATCAGCCCTGCCCCCTGTCTGAGCCCTCGGGACCAGATGCCAGCAGCTGCCGCTTCCCAGGAGCGGCCTCCAATTTCCATTTAAATTGAGATTTTAATGCTCCTTATCCCCTAGTCGTGTATCCAGGCTTAGTCCCTCTCTTCAGACACTTGAGTTGTGCCCAATGGGTCCTGGATACCTCTCCCTAATTAATGGTCTCTCTCTACACGTAACAGGCACCTAACGAGATAACGCTGGGGCCCTGGTACCTCCACAGCAGCTGCCACAGCAGCAGAGGGGCACTCAGAGCATTAAAGATGCCAGTTTGTTACTTTACTGCGCAATCCAGCTCGCACTAAATTGGATTTGAGCGCCTACTTACTCATTTTATTCTCACCTAGACGGCACAGGACTGTCAGCTGCGCTCCCCCCCAACAGCCCAAAAAACCACCTGTCTTCACAGCCTGTCTGCAGGGCGAGCCAGCGCCACGGCCCCGGGCTCACCCATGGCAAAAGCAGAGATCCAGAAAGCAAACTGGCTTACGGGGGGGGCTACAGAGCTAGCACCAGCACGCATGGGTCCTGACTCAGTCCCCGCTCCGGCATCAGCCCCAGGGAGGAATTCACTGCACTCACCTCTGAAATACGGGGCAGGGATGCAGCAGTATGACTTTAGGATGGTCGGAGAAGGATGCTTCCCAGCGGAACCGCGGAGGAGACCTGTGCAGGAAACTCATAGCAGGAAAAAGAGAAACTCATTCTGGAGCCAAGGCGTATTTTTGCCAAAGAAAGCCCGAGTTACACCACTTCGGGTCTGTCCCTTTCCCAGGCTGACCATGGAAGCGTCTGTGCTGCACAGAGGCCTGTTCTGTAACCTGGGAGCTTTTGGTTTAGCTCGTTGTCACCACCTCGTCTCTTCTGACGCCGATGCCGGGAAGGTCTCGGCCATCCACACGGCCGGCCAGGCCACAGGTAAGAGGTGCAGCCGGAGCAAGCTGGTGCACAGCACCCTTGGGCAGAGAGCCCCAGTGCTTCGGAGCTGGGGGCTGTGTGGTGTTCCCCAACACCAGTTAAAATAACTGGACAAAAGCAAAGGGATCGCATCACCCTCTCCATTGCCTCTTTCGAGGTTCACCCCGCAACTCATCATAGGTAACCGTGACGCATTGAGCTACTTGCTTTTCTCCAGGCTCTTTACAAGCAGTCGTGGATTAAGCCCCAGAACTTTGCCACGAGTATCAAGAAACCCTTCAGAAACAGCAAGGCCAGGACAGTACTGCTCTGAAACAAGCTGGGTGTTCTGACTCGCTCTCGCACTAAGCCGAGTCCCAAAGCAAAGCACACCCATACCACGCGTGCTATGACACCCCGCGTTTAGCGCGGGAAATCATGACGCGGATCGCAGCCACATTCACGTGAAATCAGTCGCGTTGGGCCTCCTGGAGACGCGCCAGGTGACCGTCCCCACCTCAGAACCGCTACTCCTTCTCTAAGCCAGGCTTTACCGTCCTCCCAGAGCTGAAAAGCCCCGGGACTGTCTCAGTTTTGACAGCTAGCCGCTGCTGTGACACGGGGAGATGGTTGGAAAGGAAGTCGAGTCTTATCAGTGCTTCCCCAGAAAAATCCAAGCATCAACCTTGGAGAAACAGCGAGCTCTGCTCCCCTCCCACACTTACTATGCTGTAACTTGACTATAATTGGGCTCTATTTAATAATTACCGTTACTCTGTAATTATCACTTTCTGATTTTTCTCTTTGTTAACGTTTGCTGGGGCGGGGGAGAGGCTTTTCTACCATGCCAGAGAGCTAAAGACGTCTCCAATTCAAGACAACATGGATGCGCTGCTTGCTGCCGCAGTGTTTAACCAGGCACCGATCACAACACCTTTCCAAAGTCACTCGTGTCACAGCCGGCAGTGAAATGCTGGGGGCTGCTCACTTGCTGTTTCTACCCCCAGCTAACCAGATACAAGCTCCCATACCAACTGGGGAGGCTAATTAAAGAGTAGAGGTGAGGAAGGAGCACTTCTTCAGAAGCCATTATTATGGAAATGAGACAGCAAGGGAGGCAGTGGGGAAGGATCCTTAATGAAATGGGGGAGGAAGGGAATTAGAGGGAGGGAGAACAAAGTAACAGGGGGAAGAGACAGTCTAGGAAAAGGAGGGGGACCTGACTGATGGAAGACGTGGCGGAGGCGCAGAAACCAAAACAGCAACGTTCTTGCTTTAACATCTGATTTTCTCCTCTGCCCTCGGAGTCTGAAGGGCTCAGGCACCCTCATTCCCAAAGGCTCCAAGAAAACAGCCCAGCGTCCTGGGGCTACAATACAGTTTATGTTCATCCCAGACTGCCCTCAGCCGCACATGTCGCAGCTTAGGGAGGCTGGCTCTTGCTCCAGGGGTCAGAGGGGACCTTTAGCATGCCAAACCCTTCCCTGCAACACACTCCAGACAAGCTGCTACCAAGCACCGCCTCAGGGCTCCGGGGAAGGTGGCTGCATACCTGTCCAGACCTGCGGAATAATTTGCCTGAGCAACAGAAAGACAGTCAGAGGTGAGCCTAAGAGCAAGGCCGTTGCCTCCTTGCACAGCCCACCAGAAACACCGGTTTCCCTATCTAAAGGCTGCTACACAGCACAGCACCGTCCCACCAAGCACAAAGCGGCATTATCTAGTTCTGCCAGGGGCAGTTATCACCAAGCAAAAGCAGTTGCATTTGGCTCGTGCCCATTTAGCAGCCTTGGGCTGGCGGCCTTTTGCACACAGGCAGTGGCAAAACGGGCCTCTCTTCCCCACAAGCACAGCTGCGTTTTTACTTCATGGATTACGGAGAAGAGGCTCAGCAGACCACACAAGTCTCTGCTTTCCCAGCTGAGGCCACAAGAAAGAGGAATTCGAGCCCCGGCATTTTTGTCTTTTGCCGAAAGCTTTTTTCCATGGGGCAGCTAGAGAGAGCAGCAACACAGATCTCTGCTGCCCACCTGGGCTGGATCTGAAACTGGGAGTTTACAAAAACACGTATCTGAGCCCCTTGAGCCATCTGGAGAATCACTCTGGCTATCCCACAGTTATTAATGCAAGCTCCTGCCCAGACAGAGAGTACAATAATATCCATGTCATCCTCAAACTCCTCAGAAAATAGGCAGCTGCAGTAGCGTCCCTGCTTCCATGTTTCCTCAAGACCACCCCACCACCCTGTCCCCAAGCCCGTCTCAATCGAATGCATCGCTGGGGAAAGGCACAATCTTCTCCAGTGAGACAGCCATTTCACACTCCACGTGCGTCACCGCAGGCAAGGCATCGGCCGGGCAGGTGTTGCGAGAGGACTCGGAGACCTGAGAAACCTTGTCAAAGGAGACCTCGTTGTTTTCCATCTGCTGAGCAGCATGGGGGAGAAGCTGGGGGTAGCTGAGCATCACCACTTCCTTCTGATACGTGGTGTCATGGTGGTAGGAGACCAGCTCATTGCTGAAGTTCACTGTCTCCACTGCGTTGCTGGGGCAAAGGCAGCCACAGCCCAAGATGGTTGCAAAAGCTCTCCGGAAATCTGCGTTGAAGGCGTAGATGATCGGATTGAGGGAAGAGTTGGCCCACCCAAACCAGACGAAGATGTTGAAGACGGTCTCGCTGACACAAGGGAGCTCTCCTGGCTCATGTAGGTCAAGATTACAGAAGGGCATCATGCAGTTGAGCACAAAGAAGGGCAGCCAGCAAAAGACAAAGACGCCCATGATGATGGAGAGGGTCTTGAGGACCTTGGTCTCCTTCTTGAAGGAGTTCTTCAGGGAGACCTCATGAGGGCAGTCACTGCTGTGGCAGTTTTGGGCATGTTCCACTGCCCTCTCCAGAGAGGAGATCCTGCGGATCTGCCGCCGGGCGATGCGGAATATGCGGGTGTATGTCACTATCATGATGGCAACAGGGATGTAGAAGCTAACGAGAGAAGATGAGATGGCGTAAGACCTGTTGAGGCTGGAATCGCAGTTCTCCTCCCCGGTGACGTTAAAACCTGGCTCCTGCTGGCTAAGGAGCTCACGATCCTTGTGCCACTTCAGCTGCACAGGGATGAAGGAAATCAAGAGGGACAGTAGCCAAGCCACTCCGATCATGATGAAAGCCACATGCTGCGTCATCTTCCTCTCGTAGCGGAAGGGGTGGGAAATGGCCCAATAACGGTCCACGCTGATGATGCACAAATTGAGGATAGAGGCTGTGGAGCACATGATATCAAAAGCCACCCAAACATCACAGAAAGCCCCAAAGGGCCAGAACCCTGCGACCTCGGTGGCAGCCTTCCAGGGCATCACCAGTACAGCCACAAAGAGGTCGGACACTGCCAAGGAGATAACGAAGAAATTGGTGACCTTAGAGCGCAAATGTCTGAACTTGACCACAGCCACACACACCAGGGTGTTGCCCAGGAGCGTGGAGAGGATGAGGAGGAAGAGCAAGGCAGCTGTGACCACGCGGAAGGACAACTCAGAGTTGCCTTCCTCTGACCAGCTCTTCCTACTGCTGGTGTCATTGATGACATCCTGCCCATCTTCTGCAGAGGAGTAAAACCCATCCATGGGTTCCCCGTTATTCCAGTCCCTTGAGAGGTTTCACAGCTGTTCAAGTCCCCATCAGCATCCAAAACCCCGTTTTACGGCTCCGCCGACATCTCGGAAGCACCAACTGCAATCCTCCCAGCTCTCACCCCCACCCAGGCGACCCGGCACAAGGAAAAGCACTTGAAGTTCTCACTCCTTTCCAAATCTCCTGCTGACAGCGTGGCGTTTGGTTTTTTTCCCCTCCTGCCTCCCACCCCACTTTCCTTTCTTTGCAGCCTGCCGCTCACAAAGAGCTGGCACTCACCTCCGGCACTTGAGAGAGCTGGGAGGGCTTTGCTGCAAACCTTCTCCCCCTCCTCTCAGCAGCTCTTCATCTGTTGTTGATCTGGTGCCCGCTACAGAATCCCAGTCAACCCCTTCTGCACTGGCCAGGCTGGGACTTGCTGCCAGACGCAAGAGGGAATCCAAGTGCTCCCTGCTCTTGCAGACAGACCTTCTCCGCTCATGAAACAGGCTGCTCTGCTGTCTGCTCTTCCCTCTGTTGCTAACGGCCTCTGGATTTCACTCAGGTGAGATCTGTCACTGCCCACACATCAGGTCCCCTACGTAGCAGGTCGGTCCTCTGGGAGCTAAGAAGAACATGGCATAGGAGTCCGCAGCTGACCGGGTAAGTCGCTTGGGAACTAGGGCATAGGACTGAAGGGGTAAAATAACAAACATTCAAGTGGGATTTGAGGGTCTTCAATGCAAATCAGGATGGAAATCAGCGTGATCTCTGAACGAAAGACACCTAAATTCACTGCACAGGCACTGAGTCACGGCTCACGTTTCTGACCCTAAACCAGTTACTCCCCCCTGTCCTGAGCTGCCCAGCTGCAAGTGGTGCAATACTGGCATTCACTTTCCACTACAAAATTCCTTCAAGTCCACAGGGAAAAAAGAAAAAAACACACCAAGAACAACCCCCCCCCTCCACAATCTGAAAGTTTTTTCTTTCTGAAAGCATCAAAGCCGCTTTCAGTGTTTCCTTCAGCAGAGGTTACGTGTAGGACCAAAGAGGATGCTGAACATCACTTTGATAAATCTTTTTTTATCCTGAATAAACATCGGCATTTTCAGTAAAGTGATGTAAGGTAGCTTCTCTTTCAAGTTCATCATTCTTTCTTTAAATTTAATTCCTAAGTAGTTGCGCATTCGCTGTCACCTCAGCCATCGACCGACAGCTGAAAACGTTAACCCGAGGAATCAAGATGTCTTTCCAGCACAGGACCGGCCCTGGCAGCAAACAGTGGTCAGGCCCGAGAGGTCTCCTCACTACCCTCACCACTCACTCCTCTGAAAGCATGGGAACAGCTCTTCCTCACGGCACAAGGGCTGAGTGGAGCCGGGCAGCCCCAGCCCACTGCCTCGCCTGGCGTGCCAAAGGTCTGGGCACAGCCTGGTTGTCTGCTGGGACCGAAAGGCAGCAATTGCAAGCATCATGGTACTCCTTCTTACCCCGGAAAGCTCTCACTCCGGACTGACAAGCAAATGGCTCTGCAAGACTCTCCCCTCTGACGTCGAGGGGAAAAACACCACGGTATTAGGAACCAGGTCCGACCTACTAAGGCACAGTTTAGCCTTGGAAGCAAGAAGACCCCATCCATCACTTTGTAACTAAGCCACCCGGTAAACGAAAGGGCTCCTCCGCTCAAAACGTCAGAAAAGTCCTTCAGGAGGCAAGTTTCCTTGAGAGCCAGCTCCGTAATGGCTGCTTAAACGGGGACCTGCTTTTGAGAAAAGCCTGGCTGGTAAACCGGCCAAGGTGGGAAAGAGCAGCAAAAGCTTTCCAAATAAAACTGAGAAAAGAACCAGGCAGCTTGGCATTAATTCACTCACTGCGTTGATAGTTGCTGTAGCGTATCACGATGACCTCTGCCTGTCACACACCCTACTTCTGAAAGTAGCAGCAGCCAATCTATACACAGTCAGCTCAGCTGCACTGAGATTTAATTAACTTGACCCCGCAACCCAGGCTTTGCATAAGCCCAGACAGAGCAGGAACCGCCCAAGAACAACTTTCAAACAAGAGCACAATTATTCTCTTGAAGATAGAGCCCCAAAAAGCTTACTCCTAAAGTAAACAGCATGCTTGCTTTGTGACAGGTTAAAGAAACTTGTTGCCAGCGTGTCACAGCATTTACTTCTGAAGGCTTTGTTTAATTAAGCCTCATTAGTTCCACCGTCTGCAGCCCGCTCCTGCCAAGTGCCTATGCCAGGAAGAGCGGCTAGATGGCACCCACAGCCAGCTCAGGGCTGCCACTGGGCTGTGTCAGCTCCCTCCCTCCTTACCAAAATTTCATCAGAGGGAAAAGGAGGGCGTCCAACACCCCAGGTGCCACAGGACCCTGGCAGTGCACTAGCCCACCCAAGGACACATGCAGATGCGCTATGCTCTGTGCCCCAAAGGGCATTTTTCCTCATATTCCCTATATCCTTACACAAAGATTTTCGCGATTTAAGTTGCAAGACGCAAACAACAGGTTGCTTTCCCGGCTCTTTGAGACAGCTGCCATGGCCGGTGACCTGTCACACAGCGCTAAATCGTGGCAGAGGCTCCGAGCAGGAGCTCACAGTACGCCTAGGTCGCACGCACCAAGCCAGAAGGCATTCCAGGAAATCATTCCTCGAGATACCAGGAAGCCTTCCTCTTAGGAGCTTAAAAACATCTAGGAAAGGATCTCACCCTTGCACACCGCTTATACTGAAGCGGAGATTCAAAGGTGGGTTAGCAGGGGGAGAGGGGGTGGAAAGGGATGCAATACGTTACCCAATTTCTGTGCCTCTCGAACACAGCCAATGAAGAAAGGACCGTTAAATCCGCTGTCATAGGCGGACAAAACACAAGTTACTCAAACAAAATACAGGCAGTTACTGATGTTCACAGATTAACTCCTCCTGCCTGCTAGATGCAATCTTCTCTACTGAGGAAACTGTTCTGCTGCATTTAATTACTAAACAGTTGCTACATTTCCTCACATAAGCAGCTGCTATTTTTTTCTGGGAATCAAGATAAGTACTATTTTAAACAGCACTCAAATATGACAAGATTCCAGTCTGGTGGCAATTCAGCTCTGGGTTTTTATATTTCATTTCCTCACCCAGCAAGAAGCTGCCCTCTATTTCCCTTCCCTGCTGTCTCACCAAAATATACTTAAAATTCTCTATTCAGCCGTCTTGATTACTTTCCCCACTTTGCATCAAAGGAAGAAAATTACAAGCCACTTCAAATAAAGCAGCAGCTGGTTGGGTTTAACTCTTAAATGCCTCTTCCAGAACGGCCGTCTCAGTCAGACACATTATAGAATTACAGGAGTGTTTATTCCTACAGGAATCACTTTGCACTTCCAGAGAAGATACAAGTTCTGACAGCAGGGGAGAAACGAGGGGTAATCGGGTCCTTTAAAAAAAGATCCGGTGATAGTGGCTGTAGGCAAGCCCTGAGCCTTCCCAGAACTGCACCGTAGACAGCATAAGCTCAGCACAGGAACAAGAAACTTCCTCCTCCCTACCTGCCCCTGCCTGCCCCTACAAAAAAAAAACCCACAGGGACCAGCACATCAGCTCAGATCAAAGCTCCCGCCGCAGGAAACAGGCTTGACTGCCTGCAAATTCAAAGCTTACTTCAGGCATCTTAGTATCGGAGGGAAGCAGGAATAATTTGTTTTACACCAGGTTACACCATTTACTCATGGTCTGGAGACACAGGAAAAGCAGCAGTACCACTCTCCTCGGCTGCATTGCTTAATTACAATCAGAACAAGGAGCCTGACAAAAAAGGTCTTAGAATAAGGCTTACGTATTTTTTAGTACAAAACCAAGAGGTCAATTAGAACCGACTTCCTGGCCTAGCAGTCTCTTCCACGACCACAGCAAGGTGGCTTAGGCAAAGGACTGTGTTCTGTGCGAGCCTTGAAACTGCACGCTTGCAAGATGCGTGGCGATGAAAAAGGGGAAAGGTAAGACAAGCTGAAGCCAAGAAAAAAGCAGCAAGCCTTTCCAAAATGATACTCATAAAATTAAGGCTGTACAACCCAAAACCCAGCACAGGCTACTTGGTAAAAACAGAGAACTTTTTCCAAGTTACACATAGTTAACTGCTGGGTTTGGTTTTTTTTTTTTTTTTAAAACACAGAGAAAAGACTCGGGGAAATCGAAGTCTGGTCCAGCAGTTTTTCAATTTTTCAAAGCAGCAGCCCAGGAATCTGCCCATTTACTTTCAGCAGGCAAGTTTTATACATGCAGAAGCACAGCTGGAACACCACCAATACGGCAGCGGTCTGCGGCACAGAGAAAAGGAGGCACCACAAAGGACTCTGGTTCCTTCCCTCCCCTTTATTACACGTAGGCAGAAAACACAGCGGTTTTTCTCCCGTTTACTTACAAAGGAAAGGAATACAGAGCTTCAAGTCATTTCACATAATTCCACGTGCAGCCTGCGTAAACTGCTAGCTGGCTACAGCACACCTTCTCTGGCAGGAGTCTGCACTCTTGAACAAAGTGACAAAGAAGCCAGAGCCTAGTGACACCTGTAATTTCTTCCCCTGTCCTCTGGGGCTAAAGCTGGGTCGTCAATAATTAACAGGACACGGGAACTCCAGCCCTAGCTCGCCCATGCGGCGATCCACCCGGCTTGAGCAACAGGCCTTGGTGCAGGAGGCAGCGTAGAAATGAATGGTGACAGAATACATTCTGAGTCAGGGAGAGGCGCAGAGAGAGGAGGACTCATTATACGTCAACACATAGCTAGTCGCTCCGCTGCCACGCACGGGCTCTGTGTGCAGAAAGCCCAGTTAATAGCACACTCCCCTCCTGAAAGAATTCATTTATCCGTGTTAGGGATCAGGCTTTCTGCTCTTCCATGTGCAGACGCCCAATTAAAAAAGGGACCTGCAAAAGATGACGATTTCACTTCCGATGGGTGAAGACAGCCTCTAAAAACATCCTCAGTGGCTGTACTTTTTTTTTTTTCATTAGAAACATTTACAGGTTTTGTTTTGGGGCTTTCTGGTAAATTCTGGTAAGTTTCTGGTAAATTTTCGTGGCATTGCAACATCAAGACTGAAGGCAAAGCCAAGCCTGTTACATGATACCGTCCTCTCAGAAAGGGAAAATGAGGCATCCCTTCTCCTCCCACCCCAAATCACTCAATACGAGAGCTCGGAGCAGATCACCCTGCAGCTCCCAAGGAGTTTTGCAAACAGGGAAGACACAAAAGTAGCAAACAGCTCAAGTTTCAAATAAGAGCAAGCAGAAAAGTGTATTAGAGTGACTGCAAGCCTTCATCACAACAGGCAGCGTAAGAAACTCCTTCATTTGAAATCTTTTGCAGGTCTCCCTTTTAAGGCCTTAGTGTCATTACAGAAAGAGGAATTACTTTTTTGTCTTGTGCTTGCTATTGCTGCCCCCTAGAGCAACATCTCCTACAATTTAAGTTACAGCATCTAGTTGTCCACGACCGTGCAAAATACAGACAGGGAGGGATAGAACTATCAACAGGTGTTTAAGCTTGTTGCAGGTTAAGTACTGTCCTTAACATAGTTATGTGCCAAGTGTTTTAAACAACCACACGAACAGCCAAATGTTGAGCAACTGCAATACCGCTGCAACTCAGATTCTCAACATCAGCCACAGCAAAGAAAACAAAAAAAAAAACCCTAAAAACCAAAAACGAGCACTGTTATGGACACAGAAGAGTTTATCTTCACTGGGCAGAATAGTGAATTGCGTTCCCAGAAGGGAAGACTGGATGTCGCAGAGTGACTTGGGATCACAAGTCAAATTGAGACCAGTGCAGATGTTGGCACAGAGATGACAAACACCAGCTGGGGCCAGTTCCAGAGTGGATTGTCACGGCGGGAGATCCTGTTGCTGAGCGAAGTGGTATCCATGAAGAACAGGGGAGCGTTACCCCTCTCCCCAGAAGTTCTAGTCATTAGTTAAGGAACCTTAAGACAACTTCCCAAGCTGCAGCAACAGGGTACTGTTGGGTCTTTAGAGATTCAGTCCCAGAGCTGTTTTGGGTTCAGAGGAAGTCTTTTGTGCCAAATCTATGAAGAAAATTGCAACAGAAAGAGATCAGTTGTCATCAGCAAGAGGGACTAGATCAACCACATCGATAACTAACAAATACAATTTCAGGGCACCTCAGTGCCTCAATATTCCATTGCATTCTCTTGGAAACCCATGCTTCATGTTTGATATGGGATGCTGAGCATTCTTCTGCTCTGAAACTCGACAACATCAGCTGCCTAGACAGGAAGATATGGACAGTCCTGTGTAACTGTTCATTAACATTTTCCTGAAGGAAAATTAAACTCTGTTTAGCCATGTCCAAGACACGTCTAGGGAAAACAGCATGCAGTTCAAGCCCATAAGCTCTGGTCACGCAGCGTTACTAAACAAAGACTAGTTTAGTACTAGTTTAAGCACACATCATACCTACAACAAATAGTAAGCATTCTAGGACAGGTAAGATCCTGTGTGCTGCGCAGCAACAGGCACGAAAACGCTGGTCTACTGACTGTTAAAAGAACATACAGAAACCACTGCCTGGCTTTGTACAACGACGACAAGAAATAATTACCCCCAGCACTAGCTCCCCCATAGGGCCTTCAACTTTCCCTATGCCCCGTGACAAAAGTCCATGCCGAATTTCTAGCAGAGAAGGCAGTTGTCTGAAGACCGAGCCCGGCAGTGAAAGACAATGCCCCTGAGCACCTGGCAGGGATACCAGGAGAGCTCGCCTTCAACCGTGTAACTGGAGGTGGGGAAGATTCTGGCTCAGACTTCAGTTCTGCTAGACAGCTTCCATTTTGCAAGGCTATCACAGATCCCAACAGCAGCTAGCTAACAAGACTTGCTGACATCCGTACCTCCATCGGAAACCGAGAGCTTTTCCAATTCAGCTTCAAGCTCAGCATCAGAAATGGGCGGATTCAGCACCTTCTGGGGAACAGGAGGCAGATCTACAGGCTCCTTGGTCGAGTCCAGGAGGAGACTGTCCAGCTCCTTCTCAAGTTCCTCAGTGTCCATCTCTGCCGATTAAAGAAAACATTCAGTTCCAAGCAGAATTAAGTAGCATCTTCGCAGCACAGATTGAAGTCCGACTTTAACAGAGGTATTATTACTCCCATCCATCATTACTCATGATAATACGAAACTCCCTGTCTGCTTCTAAAGGTGAAAATTCAGTCCTGATCTCAGGGAGAAGCTGTTCCTTTAGAAGCCTTTGTGCCAAGGCATCTAAGGGCAAGAAAACATTTCAGCAGAAACAAACAAGCTGCAGCAACACACAGGCCAGAGGAAAAACATCATCACTTCAAAAACAAAGTGGCAGTCACTCTACAAATACATTTAAATCAATGTTACACAACTCTGAACCGAAATCCACCAGCACTTAGAGACTGCAAGGATTTGGAGAGGCACAAATGCCGATTCCTCTGGAACCCACTGTTAGAGAAGAGAACGCCTTGTCGGTCTTCATTCCCTCTCAAGGCACCAGCAGCAACAGCCTTGGTATTTCAGTGTGCTTATCCTTCCAGGAAGGAGGACTAGACATATGTGGGGAGGGAGCAGGGAAGGCATGGCAGCACAAAGGGTGAGCAATGGCGAGAGAAGATGAGCAAAGGATGAAAACCCCGAAACATACCAAGACCATTGATCCCCACGCCAGCCAGAGTCTGGGCTACTTCATCTTGAGTATCGCAAAGCTGAGGAAGAAATACACAGCGTTGGATATAGAATATAACCTAATCTTATGTCTTACTGTAGCCACCTATTTCAGAAGTAGAAAGAACAAAAAACAAACAAAAAAATTCCAAAGTTCACTTAAAGGCAGCAGGTACTAGTGCAAAAGAGACTTCAGACACAGCTGGTTTTTTACTTGCAAAAGCAGTAACATGGAAGATGATTTAAGTGCTACGAGACCAAGCAGCACGTTTGAGGATCAAACCTGAAACAGAATTTCATAGTAAAAAAAAAAAAATCCACCTAGTTCTAGCTTTTTCACATAAGTAATGAGCTTATACTGCGGCTTAGGCTAACGAAATAAGGACGCTGAAGACCAATACATCTCAGCTAGGAAATTTTACGGATAGCCCCTTAGCTCAGTAGCTCAAGTCACTATTTAAGTACATGGAGCTGAAGTTGCTAAAAAACTAATCCTTTTCTGGTTTTTACATCAGCTTATGCAGACAGCTTGCTCTCTTCATCTCATTTCATTCAGAATAAACTCATCTCCTTTCCCTTACTGAAATGCAGAAGATTATGGGTTAGGCAGTTTGAAGACCCTGATTTTATGCATGTAGTTGCATTCCCGCTTCCAAAGGTATGACTCGTCTTTCTTTTTAATACATCTCGCTACACATTTTCTAGCAAAGCTGCGTGCTCGCACAATACTGCTAACCAAAAGAACACACGAAATGCACACATTTAAACTAAGTTGTGATTACTAGCCAGCAATAAATGCAAATACATAAAACCAAACACAGCCAGTCATCTGAAGACCTCTGCTTGCCAACGTAAAAAGATTCAAGATTAAGTCAGTTTGCTCCAATGACGTATGGAATAGAAAACAAATAGCGCCAGAAGCCTCAGCATTAATAGCTGGGCAAGCCTGCAGTGTACATTACATGTTTACACTTGCTTGTTTATTTAGATGTGCTCTTATTTCAGTACCTCTTGTATCTGATCCACAAGGTTCTCTGCCTTCTCCACAGTAACATCCTTCATGGACAGTTTCAGAGCTCCCACACCAGCCTGATAGGCATTAAATACCTTAAAAAGGGAGAAAAATGCACAATGCTAACTAAGAACAAACACCAGGCAGCCATCAGCTTCTCTCAAGACCTGTTATCCAAGCAGGACCCTCAGAGAAACATTAGCACAGAAGAAGAAAATGAAGCCACAAGCAGGTTTACTCAGAGAAATACCCCAACATCACAGCAGAGAATAATGTCTCACCAGCCAGCTCACACCCCTCAGACAAGAGCTCTGACACGAGCAGGTAAAGCAGCACAAATGAGAAGAGCGGGGCTAAAACGAGAAGCACAAGGCAAAATTAACACGCTACCATCTGGTCAGTCTGTGAGGCATATATACGATCCAAGATCCCCTGCACTGCATCCAGCTTGGAATGAAGCTCTTCAATGCGCCTTTCTGTCCTTCGTTTGGATTTCAAACATCTCAGCGCCTGGAAACATGAGATACACAGACTTGGATCGCAAACCAGGCAGCAGCCAAAGGAAGTGTGAAAAAAAAAACCCAAAACAATTCCTGTGCAGCAAGGCGCGCACACGCACACAACAGCTCATAAGAGCTAGATATTTCCGTTTCTCCTCTTCACCGCATCACTCTGGACAAATATATTCTTATCTCCACCTTAAGGAGACTTTTGGCCTCAGAAACACCACTTCAACACATCTAAGTTCAAGTATACAGTGTCTAACCCTGGTCATTTATCTGCAGGTGTGGACCAGCTCCGAGACACTTAACTCATAGTTTCTCCCGAGTAGAACAAGACTTACCAATTGCTTTTTCCCAGCTCTACAAGCACTTCGCGCATCCTCTTTACATCTGTACGGATGCAACAAGGAAAAGAAGCTTATTCCTTTGCAAGCAGTAATTACGTTACAAATCAGCAACCATCCTCACTACCTTGCTCTGATCCAGAGGTGAACGAGTACCAACACATTTTGGGTACAACCACCCTTAAGCCGCTCTCACTTCTCAGAAGAAGTCCTTGAACGCGTTCCAACATCCACTCGCTGCATGTTGTTTTCATAGGGACAGGGAACAAAGACTGGAAAACCTGCCCTACCGCATGACCGCGGCTACTGTGTTTACCAAACAGGAAAGAATGACTTGCACTTTCAGAAAGCAGCTTCATTATGCAATGAATANTCGCTGCATGTTGTTTTCGTAGGGACAGGGAACAAAGACTGGAAAACCTGCCCTACCGCATGACCGCGGCTACTGTGTTTACCAAACAGGAAAGAATGACTTGCACTTTCAGAAAGCAGCTTCATTATGCAATGAATATATACAAGGAATACAAAGTTCCACAGCACATGGATGT
Organism: Steatornis caripensis; assembly: GCA_013398225.1. Lineage (NCBI taxonomy): Eukaryota > Metazoa > Chordata > Aves > Caprimulgiformes > Steatornithidae > Steatornis > Steatornis caripensis. The sequence continues at coordinate 65,495 of VZSC01005066.1, forward strand.
TCATCCCACCACCCTTCCCCAAATTACTTCTCTGCTTCCTGGGAAAGGGACTCCACCTTCTGTGACAGCAGCTGTTCGCTTTGCATCAATTGATACACTCCAATGTCCACATCATTCATTGGGGAGACTTTGGCATGAAGACCTCGGGCAAACTTCACTATCTACAGAAAAGAGAACCACATGCTCGAGTCACTTGTATCCAGAATCTCTACCTGCACTAGAGATACTTCCGTTCTGATGGAAGGAAAAGATGCTTTTACACCCCCAGTTTAAGCCTTGTAATAGAGTGATGAGGACATACCAGCCAGCAATCTACTATTAAGCTAGACAGGATCAAGTGACATCAGTGTGAAAAACACAAAGCCTTTACAATCACAGAACACCAGGTTGGAAGGGACCTCAAGGATCACCTGGCCCAACCTTTCCTGGCAAAAGCACAGTCTAGACAAGAAAGCCCAGCACCCTGCCCAGCTGTGGAACACCCTGAAGATTTCAAGCTGTCCTGGTGCTCTCAACAGTGTACAACATCATCACACTTCTACGTGCTTCAGTACCGAACTGTACAGTGCACAACACTACCGGCAAACACGCCAGCTTGGAGACGAGAGCGCCTGCATCTCCGTAGTTACTGATAGAGGGGAAAACCTTTTCACAGAAAGCGGAACACTGATTCCAGACGCATGGAATGGTTTTGATTTGGGCAGCTGGGAACAGTCAACCTGCGAGTAGACAACTACAGTATCTGCCATTTTTATAGCTGTTAAATTACACAGGTACTATTACAAGCGGTCGATGGAGAAAAAGAAGAACCTGTCACACAAGAACGAGGACTTAGTCTCATCTATAACCAGGTCACGATGTTGGAATACACAGAATCGACTTCTCCAATCAAAGAATGCCCATATTTAGCCAATAAAGTATTCTTTCCAGCCAGATTAAATGCAAGACAGGGATTATACCACCCAAAAGCAGTCACCTTTACCCTGTACCTTCTCTCCATTCTGTTCCAGGATCGTGACCCTCTTTTCCTTTTGCAGCTGGAGCAGCAACAAGTAGAACGTCCTTTCATCCGGACAAACACTGGCACAGAGGGAACGCAGCTCTGAGAGGGCAACAACAGGGTGAGAAGAAAGCGCAGAGTTCTGATATAGGCGATAAACTTCCTCTGCCTTCTCCTGAAAGGAAGCAACAGAGCTCTCTATTAGTTTACACAGGACTCTGACTTCTCTCACAACAACTGCCAAGCCCACACCTGCTTCCTCCCACACACTGAGGGTGAAAAGTTAGATGAATCACGTTTTGGGCCAGACAGACTTTCAGAATGAGTTGTGCCTAACATTAAAATAAAAAGCAATTACAATGCTTTAAGAATACTACTGTTAATGGAATGAAAAGTAGTACAATTTTCCGCAAGAATCATAACCACGCTATTCACACTCCCTGTGCAAATGCTAAGAACAACCTAAGAACCACACAGGCAGCAAGTCCGCCTCCCATGTCAAGTTTAAACCCAATAAAGCCTTTTCTTTAATCCACACCGCAATCATACTCATCGTTTTTAAGTGAGCAGAGGAAAAAGAAAAGTTTTCCCCATTTCAAGTGAGTTACTGTCCACTTAAGACTACAAAAACAACTCTTTCCACCCACCCCCAGATTCCACATCAAGGCTTGCAGTTTTCCACGCACGTTTCTAAAAGGTTTCTCTTCTCTCTCATGCACACACCCTCTGAAAGGGCTGTGGAATACTCAGTGCAGAGGGAAAACACCATCTGCTATCAGTGTAACTACAAATAAAGGAACACATCTGAAGAGCTCTTGCAGTTCTGCCAGTCCCGGTCATTTAGGCGTCACGTGCATGCAACAGGAGCAAGACTTGGTGCTAACTTCAAGAGCCACTGAGTAACAGAGAGGGAGCCAGGGTCTCAACTGTCAGCACTGCACCGGCCGAGTCTGAGCAACGATGAGTTACGTGAATTCACAACACAACCCGCAGGTCCACCACTAACAATGGGCAGAAGGGTCTTTGATGGGATCCAAGGGCAGTTCTAACCATGTCTGAAAGCGCACGCTCTGAAGTGAAAGCGGCCTTTAATAACGCACTTGTGAGTTCAGCTCCGTGACGCACCAGACTGACAGCAACCTCTGCGCCACCCGTTTCTCCCCACCACAGACGGCGCTCAGTCTGCAAGTTTCTCTCGTACGCTACGCTTGCCTGAACTCACACCTCAGATGCACAGCAGTCTCACAGCACACTACCTGCTCTCCTGGACAGGCAAGCACATTTCTTGGAAGTCAGTGAAAAGTCATTTACGCTAGTTTCAAGGAACATCTGTAGATATGAACTGTTTCTTATCCCCAAGTTATTCCATCCATCTTTCTACAGGCTTTTAAACATCTACGGAGTACAAATGAAGGCCTATTCAATCCTGATCTTTCCCTGCTAGCAGATAAAATGACTCATAATTTCTCTGCAGATACATGATCTTGAGAAAGGTCTCAACACCACTCACCTGAAGCAGCTCCACGTAAATCAGAACTTCCTCTTCCTCGGGTATTTTACTGTCACCCAGCACACTGGAGAGCGTCCACTTCAGGGGCTTCAGAATGAAGACTCCTACACCCCAGGAGATCCAGCTGCTGTCTACACTGGCCATGAAGTCCGACTCCCTCTGCAGCTTGCCACGTCTAGACAAAACACACACGTGCAGAACTGAATGCAGTCAGTCCTAAACCTTTCCCCTGGCAGCGAGCAAGAGTGCCAGCATGGAGAATTATTATCAGAAACATTGCTCTGTGCCTGCACATCCACAGTCCTACTGGCATTTTCTAACCGCAGTTTCTAGCCAAGTTTGGTGCGTGACTGCTGGGTACGAAAGTGCACAGAGCTCTCTGCTCCTCCCAGGCTTCCACTGGACACAAGGGTCTTTTGTTTACTACTTCTCCAGTTTGGCAACTTGCTCCCAGTTTTCTCACTTGAAACCGATGAGGCTCCGACAAGGAAATCGCCAGGGATGGGCAATTTTTAGAGGGGGCAGTGGATCATTTCAGGCCGTTTCTTTTAGGTGTTAAATTGAAAACGTAGCTTTTCTCTGATCTAGAGATATTTTTTTCTTTAATGTTGCAGACACAGACTCGGCTAGCCCCTGCTGTTCTTCAATCATTTCATGGTACCAGCGCCAGGCTCTAGTTTCACAACGCAGAACACACCGTTGCGAACACCAGCGCACCACATCCCCACAAGCCCCTACACCACCGCACACCAACCATTCGCAGCTGGCTCATCGCAACCGCTTCAGGGATAACCTAATTTAACCCAAAGCTCCCCTGCACCCACACGCCCTCCCAGCACGCTGTCCCCCGGGCTCCCTTGCGCTCCCCCATGGCACGCTGCCCTCCCACGCCTCCTGGGAGCCCCTCTGACTCCCTGTCCGTGCTTTACCTGGCACAGGGCTCCCGAATTCCCCCCGCGCAACACAAGCTCACATTCCCTCGGGCCTCTCTGTGCTCCCCTCTCCTTTGCAAGCCCAGCAACAAAACCCCCTCACGCTGTCCCGGCGCTTGCAGGCACAACCACGGCTCCAACAGCGCCAGGCCTCCCCCCACCCCCCTCCCTTGATCTGGCACCCTGCAGCCTGCACCCAGCGGGCGCCTCGCAGCCTGGCACGACACGGAGCTCTCCTCGCATCCCTGCCGCAGAGCTCCCTTACACCCCTCCTTCCACAGCCATCCCTCCTCAGGCCTCCCCTCCTTGCCAGCTGGGCCTCCCCCTCTCAGAGACACCCCACACACACACCCTCCCCCCGCGGCCTTCCNCCGCAGAGGTCCCTTACACCCCTCCTTCCGCAGCCATCCCTCCTCAGGCCTCCCCTCCTTGCCAGCTGGGCCTCCCCCTCTCAGAGACACCCCACACACACACCCTCCCCCCGCGGCCTTCCCGGCCCTCCAGCCCCCCCCCCGCAGGCCCCCTGCCGCCGGCNGCCCTCCCCCCCGCCCGCCGTGGTACGGCCCCGCGCCTGCGCACCGCCCACCGCCTTCCCGACATGCATCGCGGCAGGCACGCGTTTGACGGGGGAGGGGCGAGTCCGTCGTGGGCGTGACCGCGGCCTCGCCCCGCCCCGAAGCACGCCCCCGGCCTCGCACGGGCGTGACTTCACGGGGTGACGTCACTGGGGTGACGTCATTCCGCTGCGTGGGGCCTGTGTCCCCCCCCGCCATCTTGTTGGAGTGGGGCCTGGAGGCCGAGGCCGCTGCGGGGCAGCCAGGGGGGCCTCCGCCTCGGGCCCCACTTGTCAGCCTCCCCCCCCCCCCCC
>VZSC01005066.1:69899-87233 GCA_013398225.1 Steatornis caripensis
CCCCACCGCCACCCGTGTCCTCCGCGCCCCAGCCAGAGCGAAGGCGAGCAGGTGCCTGGCCGAAAAAGCCAAGGGGAGCGACTCTTGTTTGTGCTTCGACCCACACAAGATGGCTGCGGCGAGGGGCTGCGTGGCGCCCGGGGCCCGTCTGTGCTCCCACCGCGGAGGGACCGAGTTAAAACCCGTTCTACTTGTGTTCCGTTGCTTTCTCTGTGTTGCTGCTGCCGCGGCCCAGCAAGGCGCTGAGCCCCGCACGGGCTGTTGGTAGGCGCGAGCGCTTGCCAGGCAGGCACAGAACCGATGATTCAGCCGCGTGCGCCGTGGCTGCAGACGTGCAAGGCTGGAGATCCCCCGCTGTCCCCAGGGACCTGCAGCACGGCACCACACCCTGCGAGCGAAAATCGGCCGGGGAACAGCGCAGGGCCATTCACAAAGGCCGGATTGTGCAATCGGCAGTGACTGAGGGTGTGCTGGACGCACACACGAAGCCCACAGACCGCACCGCGCTCAAGCCAGCAGCACGAGCCAGGATCCTCCCAGCTCCTCTGACCGCCGCAGGCACCTTGTGCTTGTTAAGCTGGAGGAGATCTGAAGAGGAAACTGCACCGTTAAGTGCCTGCCTGCCATCCCCGTCCCGCGAGTGTGCACTGAGAACAGCCCCGATACACACTGGGATGGCTGAGGGCTGTGGTGGTGGCGCCGCCTCACAGGGACACGGATCTCAGCTAGCAAATTTTGGCTTTCCGGTCCTTCCACAGACGCTTTTCTTTTTTCCCTTCGTGTGGCAGCACGATTGCCGTTTTCCCCCATTGCCCAAGAGGCATCACGTGAATGTCGCGATGTGGGAGATGAGCGAGAGAGAGGCAAACGCTGTTGCTTAGGCGGAGCTGCCAAGTTCTAGGTGTTTCTGTATCACTGCGCGCACCGTACGTGTTGNTCCGCAGACGCTTTTCTTTTTTACCTTCGTGTGGCAGCACGATTGCCGTTTTCCCCCATTGCCCAAGAGGCATCACGTGAATGTCGCAATGTGGGAGATGAGCGAGAGAGAGGCAAACGCTGTTGCTTAGGCGGAGCTGCCAAGTTCTAGGTGTTTCTGTATCACTGCGCGCACCGTACGTGTTGTTTCTCACAGAGCAGGGGGCAGTTGAGCTGTGTCTGGGACCTCAGCGCGGGGTGCCCTGTGCTTCGTGGGCACGCTCAGGGGTTAATCAGCCCTTGGGCAATGGAGACAGAACCACTGAGACCTCCGCTTGTGCTTGGGCTTCCCAGCTTTCTCAAATGTGTTTGGCTTCCCTGAGAGAGACGCTTTGGTGTGCTGCTGCGATTCCTCTGGCAGGCTCTGGTCAGTGAACAGCTTAACCCTGTCGCCGCTGGGATGCAAGAGGCACTCTGCCCCTGCAGGATTTCCTCAGGAATCGGGGATAAATCAGCTAAGCTGTGACCTCAGAGATGGGACGTGGAGCTTGTTTTACCCTGTGTTTTTATTAGGAGGGTTTCCCGAGGCTGCCGAGCTGTGCCGGACCCTGTTTGAGCTGCGGTACACTCGCGCAAGGCTGCTCGCAACCACAAGTGGCTGCTGGTTTCGTTTTCATTGAGGTTATTTCATGTTCGTCATCAAAGTCAGTCCTTAACGCAGCCCTGCTGATTCGCAGCATCTCGGTGAGTGAAGGGTGTTGACATCGGTAAATAAAACCTGTTCAGAGGGTTCGGTAACACTGCCTTGGCTCTCTTCCCCTGCGTAGATGCTGCGGGGAAGGCAGCAGGTCTCAGAGCAGTCTTTAAGCACACCCCGCTCCATGTTTTACATCACGAGATGACTCAGCAGAGGCAAGAGTCTATTTTTATCTTCTTCCAAGCTTTCTGTGTCAAGCTGAGATTTTATATTAATCCTTTCAGTGCTAGCCCCAAAATAACGTCGCCTTCTAACTGTGAAGCCATTCATACCCGAGGATCTGTGATCTCCGGGAGCGCTTCTGCCAAAAACCGGCCTGGCTCTTCCCTGCTAAGGAGGGCACGTTTTGGCCGCACTCAGCAAAGCAAACACTGCGTCCAGGAAGCTGAACGGCGGCATCTGACCCCGAGTCTTGGGCAAACAAACTGTGCGGGGCCGTGTTCATAAGAGAAAATCATCCTTGAACTTGCAGCGCCCGAGGCTGTTAGACCAGGGAGTCACATGCCCGGTGGTGAATGGAGCCAAGTGATGGTCTGATCCCGCTCTTGCTCCAGACGAGAAACTCCTTGCTGGCATTTCAGCTGTGGAAAAAAACTGTGATACAAGATATAAATTAAAAGAAATGTTGGCTGAAGAATGTATCCGTGTGCTTTGAGAAATTTGGGGAAAACGTTCAAGGCATCCTCAGTGTATAAAAGCGAATTTCTTATTTGCTTTCGTAGCTGTGCGAGGAGACAGAACAGCAGCTCGGTCTCTTTTTGGAGTGTCAGGGCTTACGTGTGGATGCGGATGAGACCAGTCCCGCCAGGCAGGGGCTCGGCAGGAGGCGGCTCTGCTCTTGCTGCTGCCGGAGCAGTTGGGCCATGAGCGCAGGCGTCTGCGGGGTGGCTGCAGGCTTTTCTGGGAGTTTGGAACAGCCTAGCTTCGCCCCACGGAGAGTTAACCTGTCATGGGACTCCCCAGGGTTGAGCAGAAAGCTGGATTTTATGCGGTATCGATCATTTCAAAGCGTGAACCTGCCGAGCCAGAGGTTTCCGCTCCATTTTCAAAGCTGGCAGCTGCTTTGGTTTGGATACGGAGCCTGGGCTGCCGCTCACCATGCAACACCCCCACCCCACTGCTTCATCCCACAGCTCCTTTTAAGCCCCGGTTCAAGGGGAGGAAAGAGAGGAGGGAAGGGGAGGGCAGGGAAAGGAGTTGATCATAGTTCAGACTCTACATTTGCTGTTTAAAGTTTCCCCTTGCTTTTAGGAGCCCTCTGGGTTGGCAGGCGAAGGCGAAGCGTTTAACCCAGTGGCTGTGCGCTCGGAGGTGGGAAAGCTGCGTTGGGAAAAGTGAAGGGGAAAAGGATGGGGAAATCCACCCGCTTGCCCTGAGCATCTCCCGAACCCCCGAGATAATGCAGGCAAAGGGAGTGAAGACAGAGATCTGAGCATCCCTCTGCTGCAGAGGGGAAACTGAGGCACCGAGGGCCTGGGTGGCTTGCCCAGTTTTGCCCAAGGAAGTGGCTGCGGGGCAGTGGGGCTCCGTTCTCATGAAGTTCACAGCCTGGACTGCCCACAAGACATTTTTGTCCCTCTTTTAAAGAGGAACCTGGCATTTATGAGACAAATCATTTGTTTACCCGGAGAGGGGAAGGTCAGAATTACCGGTCAGCTTCAGATCCCTCCCAGGCACAAGAGCAGAAGAGAGGCAGCAAAAAGCTCAATGCAAAACTCAATGTTGCTGTTCAAAAATAACGTAGATACAGGCACGTACCCCTTCACCTCCCTGGGGTGTGCCAAGGGTCCCGGTNCGGAGAGGGGAAGGTCAGAATTATCGGTCAGCTTCAGATCCCTCCCAGGCACAAGAGCAGAAGAGAGGCGGCAAAAAGCTCAATGCAAAACTCAATGTTGCTGTTCAAAAATAACGTAGATACAGGCACGTACCCCTTCACCTCCCTGGGGTGTGCCAAGGGTCCCGGTTAAAAACAAGATGCTCTGGAAAGGGAGATTAGAGCCACTTTCACCCCCCCAATCTCTTTTAAAGACGGACCACGAGCTAACAGACGCCACATCAGACGAGACGCGAATATTTCACGGGTCTGAACGGTCGAGCGCCGCCGGGGCAGCCATCTCGCGCGTGGTTAACCACTAACCGTGGCGATAGGGCTAGGCTTCCCCCTCCTTCGAAGTTTGGGCTCAAAATCTCCCTTCTCCCGGCAACGAAGAGGGAGGTGAGCCACGGTCCTGCTCAAACCCTTGCGCTCGTTTTATTTCCCACTTGCAACAGAGCTGAGGAAGCGGGGCGGAGGAGGGGATTTGGTACCCCAAATCTGTGGTGGGTCCCCTCTTCTTCACGATGTGGTTAGTTTAACCCCGATGTTTCTGTTGCGCTGCAACCTCCCCGGCTCCTGGGGGGCTCCTGGTTCAGAGGGAGCCCGTGGGGATAAGCAGGCTGCCCGCGATAAGGACTGGGTGCTTGCCGGGAGGCCTGTCCCCGGGTGATAAACAGACACCCCTCTCTCGCCCGTGATCAGAGTTTGCTCTGCAAATCAGCCTTAAATGGAAACGGTCGGCATGCCAGCACTGCCGGGGTGGAAATTCTTGCTTGGTCGGGTGAATGACGTATCTGCCGGGGCGTCCCACCCCTCCGGATGGCTGGGGAGTGGGAGAGGGCGACCATCACCAGAACTCGCTGGGCAGCTTAACTACCCACGGGCCGGGCATAAAGCCGTCTTTGTTTGGAGCTGTGTAAAAATATTATCTCTGTGGTTTGCCAGCGCAGATAACTCCGTTAGTCCCGTTTTATAAATGGGGAGATCGAGACAGATGGAGAAGGCGCCGTGGCTTCATAGCGAGGGTTTGGCAGGAGGAGGGTGAGGTCTCGGGGTCTGGATGCCGAGAGTTGGCCTCCTGCCGCTGAGATGTGTCCGAGGGCCCAGTACAAACTATGGGGCAAACTGGGAAGGCACACTCCTGCGTCCCTCTTGCCCCATGTCCAGCCTTTCTCCCACCTGGGTTTATGCATGGCAGGTCCCTAAACGGCATCAGGTTGGATTTTCGGAGGTCCGGGTCCTTCCCCCGGTCCTGCCCCACTGCAGTGAATATGCACAGCCCATGCAAATGCAGGGGACTAGCATTTATTCTGACCTAACTGAAAAATTAATTGTTCTCAAAGGACCCAAATGACTTCAGCTGAAGTCAGTGGTATCTAGAGCACAGAACACATGGTTTTGGTTAACCAAAGGCCCTTGCATACTTTTGGGGCTTGTAATAGAAGTACCCACCCAGGAAACAACCAGGAATTATTCTTCTCCTTTAAATCAAATTTCATCTCAATGATTTTTGGCATAGACAGGCCCCAACTTCTGCAAGGAGAAAACCAGATCTGCATCACTCAGCGCGGCTGGGCCCCCAAGCGCTCACTCTGCCACGAGGGCACTCACCGAAGGGAAGACGCTTCCCGAATACCCATGCATTGAGCAGCTTGGCTACGGCTCTGCTCACCCGGTTGGACCCGCGGAGCCTCGCTGCCTTCCTCCAGGCCCTGGGGCTGAGGCTGACCCTGGCGAGCTGGTCGGCAGCGCGGTTTGCCCCCAGATTTTCAATGCGCTGAGCCCTTTCCCTGGCGAAGCAGCTTTGTTTTCCGCGGCCCCACCTGAGCTCTGCCACCCATTTTCAGGCTCTCACCTGCAGTTGCTGCTGCCTTGGGGCAGCGCTTAAAAAAGCAAGAGTCACTCACAAGTTATTCATCCATGGCCTCCGTGAGTCACACATTTCTGAGGGAGGGGAGGGAGCCTGCTTCAAGCCTTGGGCTTTTGCATCCAGCTAACACACACTGGGATTAGTTAGCTGGAAGTTCAGGAAAAGATTAACAAGTCAGCACGTCCCTGCAGCGGTTTTGTTTCGGTGGAGAAAATTTTCTTACACATTGTGCCAATAACCCCACTGCAGAAGAGCTGGTTGTGTAATGGCAGAGTCCAAAGGTTTAACTTATTAATTTTTTATTTTTTCCCTTTTAGCTCAAGTTCCCGCCTCCCAACAACCACACACACAAAAAAAAAAAACCCCAACCAACCAAACTCGAGGTGGAATTTCCCCACTTTCCAACTCAGAGGCGAAAAGATGATTGTTCTGCGAGGCAGGCGAACGTTTCCGCAGCGCCGTGCCGTTGCACCTTGTGCCGTCCTGGCAGCGGCCGGAATTTCTCGCCAGGGTGTGATTTATTTGTGTAACGTCCTTTTCCCTGGAAAACAGAAACCCGTGGCTTTTCTTGCTTGAGGCGGCTGCTGCGTGTTGGGGGGCAGAATGCAACCCAGAGAAGGGGGAGCGTTCCTGATGGCTCCTATCTGACTCGGGAGCTTCAAAACCCGTTTTAGCGCAGAGAAGAACAAAAAAGGGGGGAAACAATAATAACAAAAAAGACACGCTAAACAATAAACGGCGCTGTGAAAGGCGAGTTCGGCTTCCCCGGCAAACCGGGCTGTTAGCAACGCCGCCCGGACACCCCGGCGTGGTTTCTCGGACGGTGGCAGGAGCCCAGCCAGCCCAGCCTCCCCGCTGCTGCTCCTCCTCGTTTGCGGTGCTTCCGCCGGCACACGAGGGCCTCATGCTGCTGCCGGTGCTGCTGCTGCTCCTCCCTCTCCCCGTCCCGGCTATAAAAGCCGCGTCCGGGGCTCCGCTCCGCGCATTACCGCGCGTCCGCCGTCGTGCGTGCCGTCGCGCCAAAGCCCGTTCCGGAGCCGTACGGAGCCGTGCCCGGTGCCCTGCCCGCCCCGGAGCCGTACCCGGTGCCGCTCCGCTCCCCTCCTCGCCCACCGCGCAAGATGCGCCGGGCGCTGCGCGGTGCGCCCCGACGGCGCTGCCTCCCGCTGCTGCTGCTGCTGCTGCTCATGGTGAGTGGGGCCGGGTACGGGTCGTGGGGAGCCCCGGGGGGGACCCCCAGGTCCCCGTCGGTGCTGCCCGGGGCTGCCGCGGCATGCCCGGGCTTGCCGCGCCGTCGAGGGGCACGGTCCGCCGGGCTGGCAACGGGTCCTGCGNAGCTGGGGCTATAGTGGGGCTCACCTGGTGCAAGCGCCACGGGGGGAGCAGAGTTATGGGGGGCTCGCCTGATTTGGGGACTGTGGGGAGAGCAGGGGCCGTGGGGGCTCACCTGGCCCAGGGGATGGGGGGGCTGAGGCTGTAGGGCGGCTGACATGGCCCAGGGGCTGTGGGGAGAGCTGCGGCTATAGCGGGGGGGCTCACCTGGGCAGGTTTGCGGGGCACGGAGCAGGGGGGTGTGCGGGGCTGAGGCTGTGGGGCAGCGTGGAGGTGGCACCCGGGGGGTGCCCTCAGCCCCCTGGGTGGGGGGCAGCAGGCAAGCGTGCAGGCGCTTGGCCCAGTGGCTGTGTGCGTGGTGTGAGGGTGGGGCTGGAGGCTCACCCCATGGCGCTGCCTGCGCCGAAGGGGATTCCCGCTCCCTTCGCTTCCAAGCCTTGTTTGCCGTTCGGTGTCGGGATCTTGCGGCAATGCCAAGACTGCACGGGATGTTTGAACGCATCAGGCTCGGTTGCGGGCAGCTCCGGGCTGCCTGGTGCAGGAATGCTGCGTCTCCACCTTGCCCAAAGGATGTCCAAACCCTCAGCGCCGCTGCCTTTTAGGACAGAAAATCCCACCTGCGCGTATTGTATTTCCCTGTGGATTAGGCGTTGCTATAGCGCTCGGAAATACCTGAAGTCTTGTCTCACCTGAAGCCAGAGGGATCCTGCCCCAAGTTTTATCCCGGAGATCCTGCCCTGAGTCTTATCGCAGGGCTGGCCTGCAATCCCTGCCGCCACGAGGGAGCCCAGCGGAGTCTCGGCCCCGGAACACGTGTCTGCTGGAATTGCTGGTTTTGAAATTGTCCCACGCTGGAATTGCTGTTGTTGAAATAAGCAGTGCCTGTAACACGTTTCAAAGGAGAGTCGGCTTCTCATCCAGTTCCTTCCCTGTATTGTTTATGAGAGTTTATTTAGGCTTGCCTGATAAAGTCGAGCCTTACCAAACCCACCACCTAGGGGCACGCTCTCGACAGACACTCCCTTCTATGTTTTTTCCCCTTTCTTTTTAATAAAAGGGGAGGGGGAACCGATCAGGACTGATGTCCCACGTGGTAATCATACGATGTTATGGCTGCGGTTCCTTCCTCTGCTCACCGATACTTGTTGCGTCATGCCTGGACCTGGGCCACGGGCTCCTGAGGAGGAATGCCGCTGGATCTCCGTGTTTGCGGGAGGTCAGATTTCATCCGCGGAAAGTCTCGGGGGGGGAAACCCCCGCGTTCGTCAGACCTGTCCCCTTGGAGCAGAGGCACGTTGGGTGTCTGCCTGGCGTCTCTTTTATCCCTGGTCCTTGACACTGTGGCCGGGAGCCTCTTGTGCTACAGGCAAGGGCTGCGTACTAGTGCTGGAACATCCGTGGCTGTTCCTTGACGGTCAGGAGTTCGGTGAGGGGTCTGCCTTCTGCTGTAGGGTCCAACTCCTTCCTTGGGAACACTTCAGGAGAAACCCAAATTGGCGACCGATGGAAGAAGAGAAAGTTCAAAGCTTAATGCTTCCCGGATCTTTTTTCGCCAGACCCGATCACCCCGAAGGAAGAGGCTTTTAGCGGATGGGGATATTGAGGGTTCCTGTGCCTGGTAATTCCTCTGCCTTGAGTCAGCATTGCTTTCTTGGGATGTTTACTGCGGGTGAAAACTACCCTTGAATACCACCGTGCTCGCCCACGGCTCCCAGCCGGGTTCTCCCCGTGTTTTGCAAGACCGATAGGTTAGTCGGGGATGGCAGCCCTCGCCTGCCGAGGGCCCGGCGGTGGGATGATGGACTTGGACTGCGCTTGCTGGGGAAGGTGGTGCGGGCTGATAACCTTATCGTGCACTTGTGCAAGCTCCGCTGAGTAGCTGTTTCATGAAAATCAATGAAATCCTGCGCCTGAGGGGCCTTTCCAAAGAGCAGCCCCCGCCGCATTGTTGCTGTGATCAACTTCACGGCCTGGCAGAGTTTGAATGGGAAGAAGGACTTCTTTTTTATTCCCGCGCATGGACGGTGAGGCGGTGTGACAGGTCGCCCAAGGCCCAGTCCCTGAAGACTTCCAAGACCGGAGTGGGAAAAGCCCTGAGAGCTGCTGGTGGCTGGGAGGTAGAAGCAAGGCTTTTCCCCTAAGCGGGATAGAAAAGCACTTTATAAACTCGTGAGCCCTCCCAGCCGGAGAAAGCAGCAGTGGGAGATGTGGAGCCAGAAGCTGTCGGAGCGCTGTGGATTTGATTCCTTCCAGCGAGGATCTGGAGTTGGTCCCGTTCCCGGGCTGGCTGGGGCTCAGCGAGTCTGTGCCTCTCCGTGTCCGCGCGTCGGTCGGGGCAAAGCTGCGCGTTAGGGGATGTGGTGGTGGAGGACTGCGCTCTCCGTGGCCTGGCCGGTCTCAGCGGTGTTGTTTGTGGATCTGCGTCACCCTTTGCGGCCCCGTGACCGCTGGACCTGCTGCAGCCGGTTTTGGCACTCACACCCTTCCTTGTACAAGCGCGGGAAGTGTCTGGGGAGGAAGAGGGGAGGTGTAGATGGCCAGACGGCTCAGGGGACGGCTCGCATCTCTGTCGCTTCAGCCTTTCAAGGCAGCTTCTGACTCAGACGCAATATTTGTTTTAAGAGGAAGGTTTCTTGTACGACGTATGGGAGGGGAAGGGGAAAGTGCAGCACACAGCATGGCCGGGTGTCCTCCCTCGTGTAACCCAGGGCAGAGGCGCAGAGGCTGGAGGCAGGGGCAGGTTTAGATCCGTTTAGAGCCACGGAGCAGCTGTGCCCTGTGCCGGTTGAGGTGCCAAGGGCACTGTCCCCCTCAGGGACGTGGGGTGCCCAAAGACCCCCCCCAAAACCCCGATGGGGTGCGTGGCCGTTCCTGTCGAGCATCGTCCCAGCGCGGCTGGAGCGACCCGGCTGGTAGAGAAAGAGCTGAGCCAGCAGAAAGGTGCCCGGTGAGCGGGCGGAAACTGGGCCGTTGGCTTCCTGATCTGCAGCAAGATAACGGGGATAACGCGGAAATGCTGGAGGCCATGCTGTCCCCTGGGAGCCCGGAGCCGCCCGGGTGTTTCTTGTGGGCACAGGAGCCACGTACCAGCCTTGACACGGGGCCGGTTTCCTCCCCACAAACGCCCTCCCTGTTCCTCTTCCCTACCCTTCCATTTTCTTCGGTGCCGTTCGTTCACGTGCTCAGAAATTGGGGAAGGAAAGGGGACCTGATGTTATCCTAAGGAAGCGCTAGCGAGCCTTTGCCTTGCTGATAACCGGGCACACAGGAATCCCCCTGCAAACCTGTGCCTTAGGCTTTGCCTAGGAAATAACCACCGTGGTACGGGGAAAGCGCCCTTCACTTCCATCAAGGGGAGGTTTGGCCACGACGTCCGGCAGCCCTGAGCCATCCCAGAGCTCCTCTCCGCTTCACCTGGGCACTCTGAGCAGAGCAGCTCCTGCCCTTGCCTTTCTTCCCTTGCCCCGTGGACTTGGGGTGGTTTTTAAACCAGGTTTTTCTGTATTTTTTTGGACAGGAGACTGCTTCGAGAACGGCTGCAGTGGCGCTGGGTAGGAGGGACAAGTTGGATCCCTCGGACCCAAGCAAAGGAGAAGATTTATACCAAGTCCAGGACAGTGACCGCTATCGCAAGAAGTGCCCTGCGGGTAAGGCGGTCTCAAACGTGACAGCACGTGTGGCCTTGCCGTGTTTCTGCCGGCAGAGCCAGCGCGTCCCTGCTCCTTGCGAGGAGGTGGTGGGTGCTCTTGCTCTGCCCTGCTCCGCTGTCATGAGATCTAAGGAGTCATTCTGTGAATGTTTTCCTTTTGACGGTTCCTAATTTGCCTCTTAACTGCACTGACGGCAGGATCAACTCCGTTTCTGCAAAGACAACTCTGTCCCGTGCTGTATATTCACAGACACACCCGTTCTTTCTCCTCCACCCCTTCTTGCAGGCACCTACCTCGCAGAGAACTGGAAAGAGCAAAATGGCTCCAGCAAGTGTTTGCCGTGTAAAGAAGATGAATACATCGAATACCCAAATGACTTTCCCAGGTGCCTTGGCTGCCGGACGTGTAGGGAAGGTACGAGCTGGCGGTAAGAGGGCGATGCTGGCTGATAGCACGGCTGGGTTCGGCTGACCGGAGACCTCTGTATTGAAGAGCACGGTCACCTGCAGCATCCCCAAAGAGTGGCTCAGGCTGCGGGGGGCAGGCTGGATCTGGAACTGGTGTAGCGGCTTGTGCCAGACCTACGTCTCCGTGCGGCGCAGCACCCCTCGTGCAAAGCTTGGACACGAGACGTCCATCCAGCAAGAACCGGGAGGACTGCGCTCACGGCAGCGTTGTAGGCTGCTGGTGGAGCTTTGATGCGAGCGTTGCTTTTTCTCTCGGGCACGGTGAGGTGTGGGGCAGGAAAGGGTAAGGCTGAAACTCAACAGCAGAGAGGAACTTGGTCTTCCGTGGGCTTGCGGGTCAGCTCGGGTCGTTAGCTGTGTTAACGAGGGCATTGGGTGGAGCGTGGCGTGGAGGGGCTGGAGTAGAGCCATCTCTCCTCTCGCCCGCAGATCAGGTGGAGCTGAGTCCCTGCCGAGCCATCAGCGACACGCAGTGCGCCTGCAGGAACGGCACCTTCTGCTCCCCGGACCACCCCTGCGAGATGTGCCAGAAGTGCCGGCCCCGGTGAGAGCTGGGTGATGCGGCGGGTCCCGCCGGGATGTGCACCGGGAGCCCCAGCCGCTGAACCTGCCCCGTCTCCCCCTTTCCCAGGTGTCCCAAGGGCGAAGTGGAGCTGGCTCCCTGCACGCCGCACAGTGACCGCCGGTGCGGTCCTCCCACCGGCACCTTCTCCAGCTCCTCCAGTAAGTGGGGAGCCGCTGGAGGAGGGGAGGCGGGCTGAGGGACGGAGGTGTGAGCTGCTGCCGAGGAGACTGGGAGCAGCTCCCCACGCACTCTGGTTTATCTGCTTTAGACAACTGGATTGTGATCGCCACGGCGGTACCTTTGGCCCTGCTTGTGCTGCTCTTGTGCTTCTGGAGGTACTACTGCCGCCGTTCCCCAGGTGAGCACCGGGTGCGGGAGAACCCCGGAGCGCTCGCCCCGGCCGGGGGCTCTGTGTGGGTGTGGGCTGGGTGGGAAGAGGGACCTGCCTGGGGGAAGAGGGATCACAGCACGGTTTTCATCTTCCAGGAGATGGCAGAGACCTGAGCAGGAAGTCCTGCAGCGTGGTGGTGAGTTGCTGGGATGGCGATGGGGGGGCGGCGGCCCCGTTTGCGGGGCTGGGGTGAGGTCCCCCCCTCTGCTCCCCACTTTGCCTGCGGCTCCTGGGAAGGCTGGAGGAGCCAGGGGGATGAGTGTCACCCTTGCAGGGATGCGGTAGAGCTGGGCCAAGCAGAGGGGGGTCTCTGGTAGTGCCCTGCTGTCCGCGGGGTGCCTGCAGCCCCCTCCCCAGTGTCGTTACCGCTTCCCTGGCAGAGGTGCTGGCACGTCCCGGGACCCTGGTGGGGACCCCGGATTAAAGAGAGGGCTGTGCTCTACCGGAGCCCCTTCAAGCTCAAGACGACCATGCGAGCCACGTGCTTGAAACCGTGGCAGCGTGGATGCCACCACCAGAGATGGCATCCCTGAGGGGCCGGTGCGAGCCGTGCCCTCCCGGGACCATCTGATTCGGCTCGTTCGTGCTTCCTGCCGCAGGACTACCTGGTGCAGCAGCTGACGACGTACCAGAGACGGGGCCCGGGGACCCAGGACAACATCCGCAACGAGCGGTTCTCCCGGGATCAGCTGCTCCCCAGCACGTTCCCGGGTTCGGTGACTCCCAGCGCTCCGGGGCCAGAGGTACGTGAGCGTGCTACTCTGCTCTGTCGTGCTTGGCCGAGCTCTGATGCTTTCCTTTGCCGTCACCAAGCTGGTCAGCTTCAGAGGTGGGGGAGGCTTCCAGGGCTGGACCGTGGTTTCTGCACGGAGATGGCGAGGGTTTTCTTGTCCTTGGTCTGGCTTCAGGGCTGCAAAATTTGCTCGTTGCCGTCGGCTGCCAGAGTCCTCTGCAGGTTTAATGCTGATGCTGAGCAAACAGACAGCTCTTCTCTCCCTGGCTGGGACCCACGAGGCAGCTGGCCCCTGCCCGCTGCCACCCCAAAGCTAGGAGACGCTGGGTGTCCTGGCGGGGTGCGGCGATCCCCTGCCCCTACGGCCTCCGGAGAGAGGGAGAGGGTCTCCAACCCCCCTGTTACTGGGGCCCGGGGACAGCGTTTGTGCTGGGCCTTGGCGGGCGCTATAGGATGCTGTCTTTCCAGGTGATGGTGCCAGGGGCGCCCAGTGTGAGAGCCAGGAGGAGTCTGGTTCCAGTGCAAGGAAAAGACCCCGTCATCCGTAAGTGTTGGGGCCCGAGGGATGTGCTGGGGGGCAGGGAGGAGGTGAGCCTGCAGGACGAGCTTTGTGGGCAAAATCCTTTCTGACCCAGCTCTACGCTGCTCTCTGAGCTTTTCCCTTCCCCCCCTTGTAGTTCTGCGACGTTCTTTTGACATCTTTGCCCGAGACGTGCCCTACAAGGACTGGAAGAGATTCGGCCGAGCCCTTGACCTGCTGGAGAACGACATTGTCCTCGCGGAGATGAACGACAAGTATTCGCTGGAGCCCTTCTTCCAGATGCTCAACACGTGGCAGAACAGAGAAGGGATGAACGCCTCCGTGAACACGCTGCTGGAGACCCTGCACCAGATCAATCTCGGAGGGATTGCGGAGGACATCTCCGCCAAGCTGGTCCAGCAGGGATCTTTCCAATACGAAGTGTGCTGAGGAGCAGGGCAGGCCCTGCGTCTCCTTACTTCAGGCTAAAACCGTGAATACCTCTGAGAACACTTGAATCTTATCTTTTTATAGCTCTTCCGTGGCTTTTCTCTTTTCGAAGCCGTTGTACAGCTCAGCTGAGCCCGGAGGACTCGATCCTCTCATCAAGTACAAACCTCGTGGTCCTCTCTGCTGAAGCTGCGGGCTCGATGTTGGTGCTTCCTTCACGAAATCCAAGCTCGTCCCTTGGTTTCACTGGGTCAATGCAAAGAGCCTAAAACTATTGCAAGCCGCCTCTGGGACTGTCTTGCTTGGAAGCGCTGGTACTATACGGACGTCTTCAGGATCAGTGTAGAGAAGGGCCTTTGCAGGTTGTAGGCATCCCTGTGGTTTTCAACTGGATCATCCGTTTTTGGGGGGGTTCCTGGCGTCACGCAATGGCTTCTGCTTGTAGAACATCTCTAAGCTGCCCGGCAAGCTTAATACTGTATGCTCGGTGGGCAAGCATTAACTGGGTTCTTGGGTTACTTTCTCAAAGCTGTTGACTGAACTGTATTGTAGCTGATAGCGGTTCTGCTTGCTGTTAGGAATCAGTTGGAAACTGAACTTTGAGGGGAGGGTGGGGATGATTTACTTGCTCTGTGACCACTGGCGTTGCCTAAGAAAAGGGCCAGTGCAGAGTGCGAGCGAGCTCCTCCTCGGAGCAGGATGGGGAGCGTGGGCAGCAAACGATCGGTGTGCCAGAAACCTCCTCCTCCGTGGCCTTGGCCAAGTTAGTTTTCGTTCCCGTGGCCGTGGCGTGGCTTTGCTGTCCCTGTCTGCCTCCAGCCAGCATGGAAAGGTGAATGCACTGAGGTCTGAGCCTGACCGTGGGTACCCGCCACCCATCCTCCAGCTGGATGGGGGGCTCCTCAAACACTTTTGCCCTTTGCTGTGGCTCTCACACATAGCTCAGGGACAACTTGGCTGGAAAAACTACTGCATTACTTGAGCTGGCTACACGTGCTGGCACCCCGGTACAGCCCAGCCCACCAGGACCTTGCCCAGCGTGGTGGGAGCGCGCGACGGGCATCGCCAGCCCCTCTCCGCGACCACGTGTGCTCCATTGGCCTGGGATAGAGTTAATTCTCTTCATAGTAGCTAACTAGGGGGACTATGGTTTAGAGTTGTGCTGAAAAACAGTGCTGATAACAGAGGGATGTTTTGGTTATGCTGAGCAGTGCCAAAACCAGCACACCAGGGCTGCCCTGTGCTGCGAAGAGCCTGTCCCTCCCGCTGCCGCCCCTGCTCCCACCTCCTCACCAACACCAAAGAAAAATCCTGACTACAGAACAAGCAGAAAGTTTGTATTTATGTATTTATTTAGTAATTGTAAACGTGTACATACATTAACTTAAAAGCTAATATAAAAATAGTAGTTTTTTTACTATGCATGACTGTGTGGTTTTATACAGAGCTCTGGCCCGGCCAGTTTGCTGTTTCCAGTTTTTACATGTCTCTATGAAGGAAGAATAAACTTTTAAAAAATCCTCCTGATTGCTCATCTTTTTTTTTTTTTTTTTTTTTTTTTCTCCCCCTTGCTCTGCTGTAATGCTGGCAATGGTCTGTTCTAGGTTTCAGTGGGCACCAACGGAGCTGGCCCAGATGCTCAGCAGCTGCTCCGCGTGGCACTGGTGCTCTGCCGCGCCGGCATCCTGCCGGGAACGGTCCGCACCAGTGATGCTTCTGCCCTCAGCGGCAAACCTGGGCTCTGCCTTTACGCCTATGCCGCGAGTCCTGTGCTCTTTAGTCACCTGCAAAAGTAGGAGGCTGAAATCTCAGGCCCTGACCCCTGCTGCCGGAGGGTGGGGGGCTGCAGTGCTCCCCGCTCTGGCTGCACCCAGCCAGGGCTCTGTGTGTTGCAACAGCTGTGCTGCAAACCCGCGCGGTGCTTAGTGAGGAAAGAGCCCCGCTTGTCCTGGAAAGCCCCCTCGAACTGCCTGCCAGCCTTCGCGCTGCAACTGGGTTTATGGACTAACGCCAGTCATTTCTTGAGGTCTGAGGCAAGCGCTAATAGCGGGAGCTCTCGGTGACCTGCCACGAGGCTTCACGCCTGAGGTCCCGTCCCAGGCAGCCCCCGCGTGCCTCCCAAGCATGCAAACCTGGGCAGGGAGCTCCTGCAGAGCCAGGCACGTGCAGGATTTAGTGCCGGGGCTGGGGGGCTCAGCTCCTGGCCTGGAGAAGGCAACGGGCACTCGGAAGCAGCGGCAGCTGCCCGGATTCGAAAGGGAAAGAAATTTGTTGTCCTACCTGCTCGCTGGTGCTGCAAAGTGTGAAAACACCGCGTGTAAGCTTGCTGGAGCCGCAGCCTTGCTCCTGCACCCGTGGCTGAGGATGAACACGTGAAACGAGTGACTCCGAGGTGCGCCAGCAAGGCCAGCCGGGAAGAGGAGCGAAGCGGAGCAGGAGGGGACACCAGCGGGAGCACCCCTGCCAGGAGCATGCCTGCCTGCTCGGCCACGGATGGCCTCAAAGGAGCTTTCCCCTTCCCAGCTGGGGAGAGAGCAAGCAGCGTTTTGCGTCCCTCCCTGCCGGTCCTGCGACACCCCCGGGGCGGGCAGCAATGCCCCGGCGCTGGGCTGCCTTCTGCCACGTACCCGCTGGGTTTGTGCAGCTACAAGCACACAGGCGGGACGCGCAAACTTAGTCCGACGGCAACGCCACCTCTCAGTGTACAGGGTTTAGTTGACGGCCGGATCCTGCAACGCTTCTGTGCTGTCCCTGTCCATCCTGGGAGCGCTGGCGGCGGGGTGCGCGTGTCACCCCAAGCAGGGCACGAGGCTGCCCCGGGTCCAGCCGCTTCCTCCCAAACACACAGGGACCACGCTGGGCTTTTAAAATACCATTTATTACAATGGAGCCTTCCAGGCTAAAATCCCAAGCCAGGGGCCTGGGGTTGGTTTCTGGTGTGGCGGGTTGGGGGGGGCACGTTTGGAGTTGGGCGGGGTTTTTTTTTTTTTTTGCTTTAAGTTTTCTTTCTTAAAAAGTTAAGAGGCAGGGAGCAGAGGGCTCCTGTCCCCTCCCGCTGCCCGCATTAAGCCAGACTCCGCTCGCTCGCGAGCAAAAGGAGGGATGCTGCGGTGCCTGGAGGCATTTGGGGACTGGGACCCGCTGCGCCCGGTACTGACCCTGCTGCAAGTCGAAGCGGGTGGCAGGACCCCCGCAGCAGCGCCGGCTGCCCGGGGGGTGAGATGCCGTCGGACAAACCAACCCTATCCCGCAGCGTCTGCCTACAAATTAAAGGGGAGGCGGGATGGGTTTCTTCTTCTTCCTCCTCGTGCTGCGGATGTTCAAAGGAAAAACGAAACCCCAACATAAAACCACAACACAGCCCTCGTGCTCCTGTAAACGTGAGTTCCTCCTGCTGCTCGGTCTCCGCCAGTCCTGCATCGCGCCGGCAGCCGCGGCGCAAGGAGAGCAGGGCTCCAGGAGCGCCCGGCCCCGAGCCCCTCCGCTGGGACGGGCCCCTGCTGCCACCATCTCCTCCAGGGCTTCGGCCGGTGGCGTCCGCTCCGCGCCTGGCGCTGGGGCAGGTCATCCCACCCTTCGTCCTCCTCGTCCTCCTCCCCGTCTCCTCCCAGGGATGCTGGAGCCAGGGCGAGGACGGGCTTTCAAACCACAGCTGAGGAGGAGGAGGAGGAGGAAGAAGAGGAGGCTGTGGCTGCCGACGACGAAGGAGAAGAGGAAGGGGAGGAGGAGGCGTTCCAGAAGAGCCACCGCCTCTTGGGCTGCCGCTTGAGGTGGAGGTAGTCTTCCTTCTCCCGCTCCNAGAGGAGGCTGTGGCTGCCGACGACGAAGGAGAAGAGGAAGGGGAGGAGGAGGCGTTCCAGAAGAGCCA
>VZSC01005067.1:5097-16620 GCA_013398225.1 Steatornis caripensis
GCTGTCCTGTATCCTTACCTGACTAAACAGAACAATATTTTAAACTGGTCTTCCTACAAATAGGAAGAAACAGCTATTGTCTGTATCATTAAAAAAGAAAAAAAAAAGGAAAAAAAAAGAAAACCCCAACCATCCAGCATTTAACCATAATTAAGAAAATATTTAATCAGAGACACACATATTCAGGATGGTGTGGACAAACAAAAGCAGATTTCTGGCAGAAGTACCCTGGAACTCATGTTTAAAGGAGGTTTTCATCCACTTTGACCTCTTCCCCTCACCCTCCAGTAACTGCTTCCACAAAAACAACACTTTAAAAGGTTTGCATCATCTGGTACAATTAAATGACTAAACATTACATGACATAATACAACACGGAAAGTGACAACAGTCTCAGCCTACATTTACATGAGGAAATTTTAAATCTTTAGGATCCTTAATTGAACAGCAATTCAGCCACTGTGATGGAACAAAAGTAGAGAGGGTAGCAAGGACAGGGACTCGGCATTTCTTGTGATATTAACTCCACTCACTGGGGTGTCACTGACCAGCTGCTTAGTTGCAGATTAAAGGTCTTCTGTGTGAACTAAAGCATTCAAGTTCTCGCTTTCCCAAAGTTTTTGGGATTTTCACCACACAGCAGGACTGATAAGAAAGAACCAACTAGTACATACACTATAATAAAGTATTAGCAAGAGATGTACTTGCACCAGCTTTAGTCTCGTGGGCTTTTGGGTCACAGCAGCAGCAGAGATGTACGGCATGGATTTAAATATGTGTTTTACAAACTTGACAAGAACCTGCGGGCTGTGCAGTGGTTTCCCTGTTAATATTATTCAAACCACAAGAGGTACGCCTGATCGTGTCGCAATCACACCTCTCTTTTGGCAGTGTAACCTTATCCTAAGCTTACAAAAAAAGTGCTGCAGGCTTTTGAGCACTCATATACAACATAGGCCCAATATGAGAAACTATGGTTGAGCTCCTCAGGGAATGATAAAAATCCAAGTCTCCAAGCAAATGAATGAAAAGAATATTTGTTTTGCTACTCTTTTCCTTAAAATGACTGAAAACAGAAAAGAAACAGTCTTAAAGCATCAGTAAGCTATGGGAAAGCAGATCAGCAGAAAGGGGAATCCAGACTTCCTTTTCTGTTAAATTCTCACCTGTCCTTGTGAAGAGTCTGGACTAGGATTTGCTTTTCGTATTGGGTCTGGCTGATGTAGGCAGTCACTTGTGTCTTCAGAGAAGCCTCTGAATTTGCTCAGCTGAGCTTTAATTAGAGAGTTCTGCCATGTAAGCTCGGCTATCTGTCCCAGCAGATCACCGTTTTGAAACAATTCTTCAGCTGTGCTGTTTTTTGTTGTGTCACCTGGGCAGGACCGACTGATTTTCTCATGGCAACTCTCCAAGTCTTTGTCTGCAGGAGGAACTGGTTGCCTTTGAGAGGTGAGACAGTGTTCCACAGTTGTGCTCTGTGTTCTCAGGGAGGAAGGTGAGCTCCTTTCTGTGCATGGTTCTCTTTCAGTGTTTTCAGGAGACTGAGAAATGGCTGTAAACACTACAAACAAGAAGCAAAGGAACAGTAAGGAAAGAGACCTATGATCCTCACCAAGGAAACAAATAATGACTTCATTGCATCAGGCTAGTAATAATCAAGCAGGAACTTGAATTGCAACATCTAGCCTGAATGGTGTTACGTTACTGATCAAAATCACTCCATCCTGCTGCAAGAACTCACCAGGTTTAATATTTCCTATTGCAAATAGTTTTACATTTACATGATTTAATTAGAGATTGAGAGATAACTGAGAGAGAAGAAGATAAATTGTTCCGAATTTCTCAGCTGATAGATCAAACACTACTTCTTAGTTAGTTCTCTATTTTCCAAAATCCAGTTACATTACATAATAAACTGTAAGCTTGTGTTTCAGTTCTGATACTTATACTGGGTTGGTAGCAAAACTTTTAGAATAATAAAACAAAATAATACAAGACTTTTGGCATAATAATAAACTACTCAGGCCCTAAGAAAGGGAAAGGACTTTGGCCAAGAAAAGTACTTATTTTTTGTGGTCATCATTAGCAAACCAGTAACACACCCCCCCACGCACACTACCAAATACGTGACAGCACTGTCAGCTGCTACATGTTAAGTCCAAGTTGGATTTTGTGATCAAAACCAGATTTTCTATGCTTTATATAGCAAATAGCCTGTTCCTTCCCAAGCTTCAGCTTTTGCCTCTTGAGCAGAGCATGACATTTAAAAATTTACACATAAATCCATTTTATGAATATTTTTTCATAAAGAAACCATTTAGCACCCTTAACAATCTTAAGAGTAACAATACATTTCTCACACAGCTAAACTATAGTGAAGTCTAGGAATACAGTTTTATATTCTTGTTTCAAATGACAGACAACATCTGACAGTTCTCAATGGGACTGAAGCCAGATGTAGTTCTTCGCAGAAAGCTACCTTTAGTTCACTTTCTCCTGATCTATTATGTGCCATTTTACAGCATAGGTGACCACCAAAAGCTTGAACTAGATATAAACTTTCAATTGCCCTTAAATCAAAATGACTTTTGGGTTAATTTTCTGACTTGAAAAAGACTTACAAATCAACACAGCTGAAGGGGGGGGGAGGAGAAGGACGGAAGGCACAAAACCCCACTACTGTGTCCCGCTTCCTGTCAGCAACCATCAAGCTAGCCATAAGACATAATTATCTGCCTCTCAACAAGAGAGGGTTACAGGAGCCTGAGCACTCTCAGTAAGATGCACATGGTTACAAAGACAGTTGCAGGAGCTAATTTTGAAGTCACAAAGGCTCCTCCCTTCTGCTCACTTCATCAAGTTTAAACAATAAATACCTTCTCTAATCACCCCTGATGAACTTTATTCCTCTCAACAACCAAAACTGAGATACCAACCTATAAAACTCCTGATGCCTATGGATACTGACAAAAGATTGAGTTAATCTGATTATCTGCCACCATGTAATTTCTCCCAAAACTTCTTCAGCCACTTCCTGTGTATTAAATTAAACCAAATTGAAACCTGCTCCCAAAGCTTTTAGAAAAACCTCTGCTGGGAAGATTGGCTGGAAACAAGAGTATGCAGCCCGCAGACATCCTGGTTTGTCTGCAGCATTGCTGCAGAGGCATTGAACTTCCAGCCTTCAGTGGTCCCACCGTTAAAGGTGATGGAGGCTGGATTACACCATCAGCAGATGGAAATCTGAGATGACGTGCTGTACGTCATAGACAAAGAGCTACAGCAGATCATACAGAAGTGACCAGTACAATATAAAAACGCCACTCTGGATTGCCACTAACAGGACTGGATTGCCGCAGGCAGTAGATGGAGAACTGCAGGGGACAGGAAGTCTAAAGGAAATCCAGCAACAGCCATAGAAAGAAAAGAAATGCATGTCTGGGTGCAGAAGTAAGATATCCCAGCGATTGGGCCAATGTGTCTAAGCACATAGATTAAAAATTTTCCACAGAAAATGCATCTCCAAAGGTAGTGCAAGGTTGAAACAGTAACACACTACACAGGCTCTCAAGTCTGCTACAGCCAGAGAGATCTCACCGTTCTGGAGGGGAGACAATTCCTGACTGCTCTTCTGCCGGGGGGGTGACAACAGCACAGCTGGCTGGAAGATGTGAGACGGCAAGCTTCTACCAGCTCCCGCACCACCTGAAGCGCCTGACCTCTGCAGAAACTTGAAAGAAAGTTCTTCCTGGGGGAATTTCAGCATACCTTCCCCATTGCCTGCATCAGCCCTAGGCTCAAGATAGCTCAAATCAGGTTTTTCTAAAGAAAGATACAAAGCAAAGATGGAATTAAAAAAAACAATAAGAAAAAGAAGAAAAAATTAGTTTTAGTGCAATACAGAAAGTTATCAGTAACAACTCTTATGTTCAGGTATCTGAAAAGACAGACTGGAGTATGTTCCCCACATACTGCTAACTTCCTTCTGATCCCCAGCACAGAACTCTTTCACTGGCTTTCAGAGCAAGATGAGCTCTTATAGGCAGCCTCACAATTTCAGGATACTAGTAAGAGACCTGTTTGTAGCCCATGCACAAGACTTACAGACACATGACTTGCGAAGAACAGGTATTTTACTGAGCTGCATTTGGTAACATTCTCTTGAGAAAAGCAGACCATATACAAATACAAACACGCGCTTGTCCTAATGAACCTGTACTATAAACTCGGTGACAACAATGGTGGAGTGGAAAACAATTCAAAGTTTTTTTGAGCTCTCTGATGATCTTTTTATGACTTCATTCAAATCAGACATCTCTTCAGTAAAAAAAATAAAGTTACTCTTCTGTATTTAACTGCAAGTACACATTGCCACGTATTTTGAACATACCAGGGAGGCACAAAATGAATAGCATGAAATCAAAGTTGTAGCTAGCTGTGAGAACACAGTGATTTTAAATATGCTTGCATCCACTGCTCCACCAGTGCTATCTTTGAATTCTTTTACAATTTTGTTCAGCATATTTGTTCCCAAAAGAGAAGTTAGTGGAAAATTAAGCAGAATACACCCGATCCCAAAATGCAAGAGACAAAAGGCACCCTTCAAAGGCTGAGAGCCAGAAGAAGCTGTTTGCATAAAATATTGCATGCAGTTCACACTACTGAGGTTCTGAGATTGAATTTAAAACCTGCCACCCACTGTTCAATAACCATGGCAAGAAATGAGAGTCGTCTTCCTGCCCTGTTTCACTGCACAGAACTGCATTTCCAAGTATCCTCCTCACATGCTATTTGTCACTACGCGTTGCCTCCCACTCCTCTCAGCCACTCTTGTCTCTCCATAGAAGTCCTGTGTTAACTTACACATAGTTTCTGTGCTAAAACTAGCTATCTCAATTGTTTCACATCCAGTCAGATGCCTTAAGGGTACAAGAGATCTCCTTCTGAAGGAAGGGGAGGAGGAGGGAGAAATATTTTTGTAACTTTAAGAAGCTTTTATCTCAGGAAGATGCCTCTTCCTGAGAAGAGAGACCGATAAGGAAAAAAAGATTTGGAAATTCTAGTCTTGCAGAATTGTTGTATAGGAAGGTTTGGGGGTTGGGGTTTTTTAACGTTTGGGGTTTTTTTTGTTGGTGGTGGTTGGCTTTGTTTTGCGTGTTTTTTTTGAGAGGTGCCTTCCTGATTGGTTGGGGTTTATATTTTGGAGTAAGATTTTTTTGTTTGCTTTTACAAAGCCTGGGTAAATCACAAAAAAAGAGACCTGGTATGTAGCTTCTTCCTGAGAATCCCGCAGCAACAGTAAGAAGAAAATTTCTGACCACAAAAACAACGTTTAACTAAGGAATACAAATAGCTCCAAGGAATCCTGGGAATTACTGGAGTTACTCCAATAACAAGGAGTTACTGACCTCGAGAGCAAAAATTATGCATTTAAATAACCAATCAGGCAAGACAGTTGGGAGAAAACTCCATGGTGAACGAATGTAGAAAGTACAAGGTGAATCATGTTTGGTTTGGCCATCAATGCCACTAGCTTAACTTAGCCTGCGTCTATATTACTATCACTTAACTGGTCATTCACATCTGATACAAAGTTACAAATAAGAAACAGACTTCCGCCTGGTTAGTTACCCGGCCTCAGAAGCTGCTGTTTCTGGTCAGCAGCGACCTCCAGTGTCTTATGGAACCAATTTCATACTGTCAGCCTGCCTCAGCAACAGAAAGGTGGGATCCTGATTCAGTTGGCTTTTTTTTCTTTTTTAGGACTCTCAGAATAAACCTGATTTTGTAAGCCTCTTAAGTGGTGAAGGCTACTCCCTTTCCCTTTTTTTTTTTTTAATATAATATATTATGTATCACCTAAAGCTCAAGCCCAGGACTTGGCTAACAGGTTAATCTTGAAGTCCTGATCCAGACAGAAGGATGCCAGTGAGGATGGAATACAATCCATAATATTGTCAAAAAATAATCTGTAGCAAACTGCTTATGCTCACAGCAGAACCCACAGCATATGAACTTCCAGAAGCAAGATTCATGCTCATGCGAGAGGTATTTATTCAAGTAGAAATCTGTTAAACACCAAATGTTCAACTACGGGGATAAGCCAGCCACAACTTCCATTTCATCCTTCACACGTGCACGCACACACCTTGGCCATTCACTGGACCTTTGCTTGCAATTCCAAAATGGTTCAGACTTTGTTCTCTTCTACATTCTACCAAAGGGAGGCCTTTTAATGCTTGTGTGAGAGAGACCAGCTGTTCATCTGTTACCATCATGTATTGTTGAAGCTTCTTCTAAAGGATGAAGGAAAAACAAGAGAGACATACAGAAATTTGTATTCTAGCAACAAGAATTAGATTATATACCATAGGCAGCTCTGAGAAGAAATTTGGTCTCTTAATACCGCTGCATGAATTTCTGGGATTCCAATCAGGTATTAAATATTGGTGTCTTCATGTTTCTCATTTATTTTCTCTCCTGCCTCAAAGAAATTCTTTGGTTTTGCCTCTTCCTAACTCATCACCCCACTTCCTCTCCAATGCAGCTTTATTGCTTCATTCTCAAATGTAACCACTGAACAAATCTACCTCCACTGCCAACTGAAAAAAAAGAAAATTTAGTATTATATCTAGTCTACTCTGTTGCTCCAGTAGTGTTACCAGTACAGAAATGGGTAGGCAGATGCTTAAACTTCTAGATTGATGAAGTAAAGCTCAGTTTAATGGAACTAGCATTTTCTCAGGCTTTAAAGTTAAATCTCATACAGGAACATAAAACGTTGACTTTCCACACATTCCTTCCCCCCTCCCTGTCTGCTATTATAATTCTCAGACTCTTAATTCAATTTTGTAATTTTCTTCCTGTTTATTGTTAAAATCTCTTGAACATATAACAATGCATCTCAGCGCACATTTGCAACACAACTCAGTATTCTAACAAGTCATTCTGAGAGGGATGGGGTCTCAGTACCTGCATAGTAGTGTTTTCTTCCCTCACTAGAAGTATTTCTGCAGTCAGAGCATCAATCAGTTCTCTGTGTTCATTCAACATCTCCTCATGCTGCTGTCTCATCAATTCTTTCTCACGCAGCTGCATTTCACTCTAAAGAGGGAGAAAAAAGTTTAAAACCTAATATAAAAAATACATACTCATATTTGCAAATAGGAACGGGTCCACATCACATCATACTGTAACACCTCTTCCCCCTTTTGCTAAATTGATGTCATTACTTTCATGACAAAATCCAATTTTCAAGGCTTGAGAACTGTCAGCTTACTGTTCCTTCTTTGTTACTCCAGAACACTGTAGGGTATCCTATACATCCTTACTCTTCTGCCTTTACAACTTTTACAGGCTGTAACTACAAGCATTGTCTCTCCTCACAGATACCATTTCTTAAGTCACTGAATCTTCACATAGTAATCAAGTAACTCCAGGTGTGCTGATGCTTGTCAGTACCCTGTGCTACTCGTGCCTCAACTTTAGTTTCCTTAATTGATTACTGAAGACAAATTTGATTAAATAAAAGAGAAAGTAGTTGCTTTCTAATATTTTTCCTCAGAGAGAGAATAAGTTCTAGAGGGCTTAATTTATTTTATTTTAAAAGAAGACATAAAGGTTTATTTGTGAAGTAATCTGCTGGAGCATGAGGCAAAAGACCTTACCATAGAACCTCTGGCCCTCAAAAGATATTATCTATCTATTATTTTAAGATAGACCACTGCAGTAGCCAGGCTTCCTGTACAAGACACAAAAGAGTCCCTTCCACCTCCAATGAGTAGTAATGGAATACACAACTGCCACATTTTGGATCATCGTAGCTAAAAGAGCAGAGTCTACGAAGTCACATAAACACATCAGAATTAGCAGATGGAGCCTGTCCCCAGACAGTTGCCTGCATTTACTCAAAGGAATCTCTGATTAAGAGAAATACATCCCATCTTAAAAACACAAAAGATCCTGAAAAGCAATTGGGGTACTCTTTTTCTGCTTCACAGACAAAACTAGAGCATGAACTGCCCACACTGTAGATTATTTTCTGCTGACACTGGGACCAGAACTGAAAAAAACACCAAGGAAGTTTTGTTAAGACAGCTCTGTAGCCACACCAAGTGAATGAATAAATAAATAAGAATAAACTACAGATACTGTCACCAGACAGAAAGACAGGCAGATATACCTCCTTTAAGCATACCAGAGAGAAGCCATCTCTTTTCTGGTTCTCTTCCACCTCGAGAGAACAGCTTTTCTGTACTGCTGCAAGTGAAGCAGGCTGAGACAGAAAATTGAAAAAACATAGACAGCCCTATCTTTTTAGAAACCAAAGGCAGCATAAAATAAGAACTTTAACCCTGGTAGCAGTGATTAAGGCTACTGATGCCTTAGACCATCTGGATGAGCTATTTTATCTACTCATCCTACATAGTGATAACCTAGACTTGGAGAAAAAGCTTCCAAGCAGGCATGTGCCTCACACTTATGCGTGGGGACAGCAGTTAACAGCTGTATGCATCCATTCCTACTGTCAGGTAGGATTTGGGCCTAGTATATCCTAAAAGAATTATCTTCATTCCAGCCCATCGCCAAGAATACCTCTTAATCTCATAAGCTTTGTTTTAACACTGCACCAGAATATGCAGAAGCAGAGACAGAGAACACAGCAACACAGGTTAATGTAGTACGCGCATACTCTTAACTTTTTGCCCTGTGAGGCTGGCAAAGAAGCAGCATTCTTACTAGAATGGGGGGATAAAAAAAAATAATTCTAACATTTGGCAGATGACACTGAAATTCATTTAGGAACCAAGTCAAGTTCATCCACTTTACTTTAAGAACTTCGTATAGCTTGGCAAATATTTCAGAAGTTTCTTTTTCCCCTTCTCTCTAGCAAATTCTATATTCACTAGCTGCTTCTTGTAGGAGTTGCTTTTTTTAATCACTTAATACAACTTTCATGAGAGATTCAGTAATTCAAGTTTCTCTTCCTACTTTTTACATATAATTTTGAGAATAAATTAAGCAACGTGCTTTATCACAATTCTTCTGCATTGAGCTTTTCTGCAGTAAAGCTGGAAAATACTTTTTTCTCCCTAGAAGAGGATGGAAATCTTTCTAGAAGTTTCAAAATCTCTTGAAGACTGTAGCTTACCTGAAATCAGAGGGTTTTTAAGTATCTGCTGCAAAGTAACTTCTTGAAATGCACTGCCCCCTATAATTCAGGCATTGGAACTTTGCTAACTCTCCTGGCTAGGCAAGACAGAGGGTGCACACGAGCCCGTGCTTTAGTCCTAGCATCACAGGGACCAGATTTTAGGAAATAGACAAGCTGTGATTCTTCACAGCAAATTCTCAAATCCTAATTGTAATTAAAGCTCCATGAAAAGAGGAAAAGTCACTGAAGATTATGGATGCGCACTCGGATATCTTGAGCAACTCTGAATACGATTAACCACACTTTGTAGCTTGAGTGACTTTTGCATATTTCTACTCATGAATTTAAGTAGTAAATCTTAAAAGTTGCAGAAAATTCTGCAAGCAATTATCAACCACTGGAGAGAAGGAATGATAACACATCTATTAAAATAGAAACATCATCATACACGTGCTCAGTAAAAATTGGGAAATCAAGCAAGAGTCAGCATACATCTTTCAAAACAAGTAGCCTCCTTAAACACTCGGAGTCCTTGGCCTTTTGTCTGAATACAATAAAAGCTCTTCTTAAGATACATCAAGTGTTACACTCAAAAAGAAACAGTAGCAACTAAGAGAAGAAAAAAAATTACACACAAAATCTGGAGTAGTTTTGGAGGAAGGCTGACGGTCAAGAATAAAACTCATCTCTGTGGAACACGAAGACAATCTAAACAGGGTTATAATTGCAACTGTATTTATAATATTAGTTTGATACTACTAAATTGATATTTTCCTAATAAATGGAAAACATTCTATTGGAAGTCCAGAAGATCCTTCCCTATAACTGCAAAACAACCAAGTTTAATACCTTGCTTTGGCATTACAACTTTGACAGAAAACAAGCATTCTTAACTTCTTTTAAAATATAAGATCTTCTCTGCCAAAGTCCATCTTCTCATGGCAATGGCTTCCCATTCTTGAACTGATTATTTACTGTTTGCTTCCAAGACAGGTCTTAATCATAGTAAATTCTTCCATATAGATTAAATACAGGGCAATACAAGGAATATGTTGTTACACATCCAGAAAAAAAAAAATCAGATCTTAAAATACGGTGGGTTTGTTTTTTTCCCCAAAGTAAGGTTTGAAAGGAACCAAAGTAAGACAGTTCCACATTCATTAGCCATCTATTGCCTTTGCTATGAAATAGAGCACTGGAATTTAGATAACATATTCTGTTGCGTCTATTAAGAGGGCAGGAACTGCCATAATCTCGTTTAAAATTTCACATAGGCCCAGGGAATCTGTGAGCCACTGCTGCAACTTGAGTAACACTGGGTTAGAGATGAAATCAAACACAATTTTTTTCTTCTTTTCTTTTTTAAAAATAAGCTCTACATGGCTTACCGGTAGTCTTCTTTACGGAATTCCACTGATCCCCAATGTGCACTGTTACAGTGAGCACTTCAGGTCATTCTTGCCTAAGGTGAAGTTGCTCCTATAGACAGAAAGCTAAAGGATTCCTCAAAGAAAACTGAGGATTTGGGCCCACTGCTCTAGTGACAATAGCATCAGCTTTGGGAGGCAAAGGAAGAAAATGAGTTTGTAGACAAGGCTGTAGTTAATACCCTGCTACAACTCTAAACATTTTTAAATAACAAATTTAAAACTGTTTTAATTGGTATTTTCTGCTAATAGTCACTGAGAGACTTTCATTGCAGTCAGCTCCTATCTTTCCGTTAGGGGTATCTGTTTCTGGCAAACTAAAAGTTTTAACTCCTGATTGCATGCAATTCAAATAATAAACAATGATAACCAGACTTCAAAGTAAACTCATTGGGAGCCAGGAAAGACCAAAGTTCACATCTGTAAAGTAACTTTATACCCCTTTTCATTCACCCTACAGAAGCAATTCAAAACCTTCTCACCTCTTTGAGGTAGCGCATCAAACGACAGAGAGCGTTCACGAGTGACAAGGTAAACCCAGTGAGGCCTTCACTTGTCTCCGTTTTGTGAACCTCACGACCTGTACATCTCTCATAGTCCTCTAATTCATGCTCCACTTCATGTATCATGTGGTTTAGAACATCTAGGCTGGATTTGTTGTCCCTCCGAAGGTCAATGGGGATTGAATTAGCTGGAGAATCATCTCTCCTCTGTCTTGCAGAGTTCTGTGCAGTTTGTTTCCTTTTCACTGAGGGAAGGGGGGGAAAAAAAAAGCGTCATTGGAATTTCAACTTGTATAGAAAGCTTTGCAATACCAATGAAATTACATTGTTTACTGAAGAAAATCAAAGGAGAAGCCCTCTCCTGACCTGAGCTGAAATGGACGATCAAAGAACGTCCCCAGTTATTTTCAGATCATAAAAAAAAAAAAAAAAAAAAAAA
>VZSC01005067.1:19115-30606 GCA_013398225.1 Steatornis caripensis
AAAAAAAAAAAAAAAAAAAAAAAGATTATGCCACCACATTAGTACCTCTCAAGTATAATTGTTTGGTGCTTTTATCTTAGATACCTGTTTATACTCTCCTTCTTCTCACTTAAAAGGATAGAAACAGTCCAACAGTGAAAAATACGAGCTGCTTTCAGGTCTCGTATTTAGTGAGCAACTCTTTTACAACAATCCTTTCATGTTACAATTTGTATATGATGTCAGTCCCCACATACAAAGGCGTGTAGAATATGGGGACTGAAACACATCACAAGTCTGTGCAGCACAGAATAGAAAGCTGTATCAGAAATACAGAAGCCCTGCACAGGAGAGAACTCCACAGCTAGCAAGGTAACAGGTAGCACCAAAGGGCCATGTTTATGGTTCTGAGAGTCCTATGGCCTTTGCTTCGCCAATGAACACGCAGAACACAAGGAACTACTCTACACAAGGGGCTATGGAATGTCCATCCTTAAGAGATGCTCAAGACTTGGCTGGACAAGTCCCTCCCTAATCAAACTTTGGACTTAGGCTTACAATTACTTCCAAAGACCCCTTTCAACCTATGTTTTCTTATAATATTAAGGATGTTGGTCAAAGGTAGGTACGTTATTTTTAAAAATACTAAACTTTTTGCCGCAATTTGCTTTTGTTTCCTTGAGTTTGGGTTCAGCACTTGTCTCACAGTGTAAGTGGAGTCTACAGTCTCTTCTTCATCTTCATTCTGAAGCCTTGAATGGACTCTCTTGACTACATTGGTAGCATTGAGGGCTGATTTAAACATGAAACAAAACAAAAAACACACACATGAAATATTTTGGGTATGTTCTTAATATTAACATGTTCTCAAGTAATTTCATTAGAAGAGCTGGCTTTTTAGCCTGGAAATTCATCTGAGCCAAGTTAGCACATGTCTCTCTCTCACCCCCTCCCAGAAAGGGATTCCAGACAGGCTCCTGTGAACAGCCTAATAACCCTCGAGAGGCTGTGATTTGGCAAATCCAACCTGACTGATCCAATGATGGAGAAACAGTTGTTGGAGTCAAAGGCATATTTGATTCCTGTGATAAGGTGGTTTTTCTCATATCCTTTTCAGCCCACAACTGAGAATTCACCAAGGAATTTTCTTCTCTCAGTAACCGAAGTAGCCTACATTCAAAACAAGCATAACAGTGAATTGTAATAGGATAATAGCATGATTCTAGATTATCTGTACAGACTAGAAAGAGCTCTTTAAAATATCTATAACTGCTCAGGTGAGTTCCCTGCTCACATTCATTCCCAGTCTGAATGTTATAACAACATTTCCCTAGAATTCTGAGGTCAGGAGAGGAGAAGGGAAGGGGAACAGAAAAAGTAACTCAACTATGCCCACATAACACCCTTTTAATTCCATCTATTTCCTTAAGAAGGAAACCTGAATGGCTATATTTGTACTGACCTGTCAGAATTGCTGCTGGATTTGAAATTCAGAGACTCATGGTGTCTATCTTCTGATCGACAGTTTGATAATGCTTCCTCTTCCACTTTCTCAAGAGCCTTTTTAGGATACAACAAAGAAAACAAAAGGAATTTCAGAGCATTTTCAATTTGTCTTTAGGAAGAAGAGAGATCAATTTTCTGGAACTGTTTCAAGAAAAAAACAAAAACATTTGTTTCAGTCTCTACCTCCAGAACAGAAAGAAAGAAAGAAAGAAAGAAAGAAAGAAAGAAAGACAGACACACATATCTGTGGGAAGAGTTTTGGGGGACTTTAGTACCTAAGAAATACTGATACTGACAACTGCCTCTGAAAATAACACAATAAGTTATTAATTCAATATCCAATATTTTAATTGGATGTTTTGTATTACACAGGAAAGACCACACACACACCGTAGGATAAAAAAAAAGCTTTAAAGACTATACCAAAACAAATACAGATATATACCAGGCAAGAGATGGAAAAAGCAACCTAAATTATAGCATTTCTAAAATTTCAGCCATTTGACCTAACAAGCTAAACCACCTCATAATGAGATCTGAAAAATTACGTTTATATTCTATGTGTAAATGCTGCCAGAACAAAATCCAATCCTACATACCACATTCATAGCAAAACTTCAGCAATCGAATTTGGAATTAGGGTTACTCAAACTACCAGGTTTCTGTGCTTCTGAGTAGGCTTCATCAGATAGCGTTTAACTATGATTTTTCTAGGCACATAAGGAAAAGTAAATCCCATGGAAGCTCAGAAGTTATCAGTATGTGCTTCTTTTAAAAATTTAAGCTTATCCTGCAGCACACATCCAGTGATACAACTTACAAAGATGTACAGTTAACTCTTCATATTAGAAAACCCAAAAAACAAATATCACATAGAAATATATGACAGAGAAGTACTGCAACTCAAATCGCAGATATTTGTGCAAAACAGTAGGAAACAGGATTAGGGAACCACAAGAATATGACACCATCACTTTCGCTCCTAAAGCTCTTTTGGTCTTCATCAGTGAGCTGTTTTCTGGGAGCATCATATGCCTGTTCTCAAACCACAGTGAGCATTCGTGGTACAACTCATTTTATGAAAAGAAAACAGAACACAAAGGCAATCTAGATGCAATTTTAAACTAACTTAAACAAATTTAAAACTTTTTAAACAAATCTAAATAATTGTAAAATAATGTGAAGTATTAAAAGTTAAACTTGTGGGAACAATCAAGGCTGTGGAGTTACCTGGGATACATTTACATGCGTATTGTCAGCAATAAATCGGAGCACAACTGGCTATGTCCCCACATAAGCAGACACAACTAGAAAAATCAGAGGCATATTTCGATACCTAGCAATTAGTTAAGTAACACAAGAGTTTTTTTCTTAGTCTGTAATGACTTTGTTCTCTTGCTGGTAACTCCAGAACTTAAAAGGGAGAGCATGCTAATATGAGAGAGCTTCTATGAGACATAAGAAGCTGGTGTTTCTCATATTCCAAGGCTAAGAAATCAAAAAATCATGACTCTCGGAGTCTCACAAAACAAACTCACCTTCCAGATTTTCTTCCAGAAAAACACCACTTTCTATGTATGTCATCAACATGGTACACAATGCAGAGAAGACAGGTTTAGGTTTGCTTGGAAACTCTACCTTCAAATATTCTTTTGCGCAAACAAAAAAGCCACGGGACATACACGGAACTGAATACACATTACCTGGGAATCCATGACAGATTCATTAAGGATGGAAAGCTGAGTGGGAGGATCCCATTTTTGTACAATGGATCCTTGAGATGATTCTAGGTCACAGTTAGGAGCCATTGTTACATTAGGGAAACCTAGAGGAATCAGACAAAACAGGGAAGAATACAAAGGACTCGGTCTGTAGTATGTTGCAGAACTTTGTATCAAAAAGCAACTTCCCGTACTTTGCACAAAAAGGGTCACAGGGATGCACACTGCTTTGAACAACTGCCAAAGGCCAACCATAGAGTTATCTTAACACACGCGGCCATGTACCAGGTTTTGTCCTTCTCACCTGTGTAAACACACTTGCGCAGAAGCAGCATGTAGGATGAAACAGTCATTATAAGCAAAAGGGAATGGCAGCCTATAGACAAAAGAATTTGAGCTTAAGATTTTGCATGCAAACAGCCAATCCTGCCTTCCAGCAGCGTAAGGACCCACAAAGCAGCAGAAGAAAAAGAAAAGCCTTGTTCACAAATTGCTGATAAATCTTCAGTGATATCCAAGAGCAAGCAGTCAACCCATGTAGCAATGAGAATCGGAACTACTACAGCGTCTCGAACTGGTGCTCTGTATGGGCCAGTAGCTAGGCTGTGGAAACAGTGAACATCAGGTGTTTCGCAGTAAGCGATCCAAAATTCCACAACGGACCAATACAGCAGAACAACCAGCCACGGCTCGCTCTCCCCTGCCATAGGAGGCGTTATCCTCGTCTGTGTTTCATCCAACACGAACAGGATCAATCATACTACATTAGTTGATGAGATTAAAACAGTTAAAAAGAATAATTTGCAAAGAGAGACTATTTATGAAAAGCAAGGAGATAATCTTAAATGTGCTACCACATATAAATGAGATGGTCTACCTGTTCGCGTGCGAGGACCGTCCCCAAATAAGTCTTTTGCCACAGCCATAACCTGATCAGATGGTTCCAAAACATCTTGCAAATGGTATTGATCAGACAGAATCTGAAAGCATAGTGTACAAGGAAATATTTCACACTGAATAGGCCCATTTTTCCTTTGGTTTTTTTGGTATTTTCTTCTAAACAGTTGGCAACAGAACAGCCAACAAGATAATGTCTGCAAAGTTGGTACTGTGCAATTAGAGTCTAATTAAGATAGATCAGAAAACCATACTTCATTCTAAGTAACTACAATTCACCTTGTTTCCTGAAAAATTAAACAGTTATGACATCTGGGGCCCTCATCAGCACTGACTCTTTCTTCACTAGACTCTCCTCTCACTCCCTTCTGCTCCCAGTCTAACACAAACAAGAAGCTGGGTGTTTATGACACACTCATCAAAACAAGGGCACATATCTGGCAACTAAAAACAAATAAATCAGTACGCATCTTCAAATAATTTGATCTCAGTGGTGTTGAGTCAAAGAACACTTACCTACATCTGACAGACACCTAAGAACTGCGCTATTTGATTAGATCAAAACCAATTCAGGCAGACTTGTTTCATTCTTGTTTCATCTCACTACAATAAAGACACTGAGGTGTTGGAGCACATCCAAAGAGCAACAAAGCTGGTGAAGGGTCTAGAGCACAACTCTTATGAGGAGCAGCTGAGGGAACCAGGGTTGTTCAGCCTGGAGAAAAGGAGGCTGAGGGGAGATCTCATAGCTCTCTACACCTACCTGAAAGGAAGCTGTAGTGAGGTGGGTGTTGGTCTCTTCTCCCAAGTAACAAACAATAGGACGAGAGGAAACAGCCTCCATTTGTGCCAGGGGAGGTTTAGATTGGATATTAGGAAAACTTTCCTCACCAAAAGGGTTGTCAAGCACTGGAACAGGCTGCCCAGGGAAGTGGTGCAGTCACCATCCCCGGAGGTATTTAAAAGACGTGTAGATGCGGTGCTCAGGGGCATGGTTTAGTGGTGGTCTTGGCAGTGCTAGGTTAATGTTTGGACTCAATGATCTCTAGGGTCTTTTCCAACCTAAACGAGTCTATGATTCGACCCTGACTATTGAAAATCCTGCTGGAAGATTAAGCCGCATACTGGCTCAAAAGTTTCAAGAGAAGTAAACATAGCTGACTACTGCACCTGGCATCAGAAGACCTTTTGCGACTCTCCACACATTTATCACAAGGCATAGCTTCTGTGTTCCAAGGTCTCTCTTCCCCAGTATTTAAAGTCCATACCTGGCACCAAAACAGCTGCCTCCTAAGGAGAGAGGTCTTGGAGGGAAAAGTAAGAGGCATTCAGCTACCGTGAGCCAAACGGAGTTGACTAGGGACTTGGCTCTGTTGGCAGAACACAATTCAAAACTCCTCACCGATTTGTGGTTTCATTCACAAAGCTGGAAATTACATACTAATAAAATTATATCCCACAATCTGGGAATAAGGTAGTTATTCTTAAACACTTGAGAACAGACCAGATATGTAAGTGACTTCCACTTCACCACGGTTAATCAAATTTAGCCAGAGAGACTGCAGTACTTTAGAAGATCCCACAGAAGACAGGCTCATGTATGCCCTCCCACACAAAATCTGAGAACCGAGGGACAATTTCTGCTCTCCTATCAATCATAAGAGGGACTGGTTTGCAACAGCTTCAAAGCAATATGTGCAGTTATCTCCTCAGACTTTCTTTCAGTGTCCATTGATAAGTTTGCTGGTTTATATTCAGCCTCATTCAAATAATTCTAGGCAGTAGCATTTCACTTGTTCTTTTGCCCTCATTTTACCATGCTTTGTCATGCTGAGATGTTTGTTCGCCCACATACCTAGTTTCCATGTCTGTCTGATCTTTTGAGCCTGAATTACACTGCAGTATATCTCCTCATAACCAATTTAGCAAATCAGTGAATACTCATCTCAATCTATCTCACATACCCACTCTTCCAAATCACTATTTAGTTTTTACACTTGATACTAACAAAATCTAGTCTTTCCATTTTAGCCATCTGATGTCAAAACAATGCAGGTTTTTACATGAAGTCATGACAAATCTGCAGAAGAAGGAAAAAGAAAAAAATTTACCTGTTCTAAAACACAATTGCTTTGCCTAAGGCAATTACAACTAAGGTGATGTGTTTAATCAGACAAAAAATTATCCAAATTAATTTGTTTTCATCCTCCCTAATAGATCTCTTTCAGTATAAGCAGGTTCCTAAGCTTCCACCTCCTGCTGAACACATTATGATATTTTTAGACCACTGCTCTTAAGGTAGCTTGCTTGTGATAAGCAGAAGAAAAAGTGGTATCAGCTCCCAACCCCTCTAGGCCCATTTACATGCCCTCAACAAATTCACTGAGTGCCGTACCTTGTCCCAGTTTAGAATCACCTATGATTTTCATTAAAATTCAACTTCCCTCCTGTTTCAGATTGTTAGTGAAAATAATTAAACGAGGCTAATCCTAAAACCTTCCCACTATGATAACCCACTCACTACCTACCCTTCAGTGCAATAACGTTATTTTAAAAGTAAATTGTTGTAGGACCAATCAGTGCAGTACCCACACATTCACAATCCACAGGATAGAGATGAACCCAAGTTATTTTTTCATTACGATTTT
Source organism: Steatornis caripensis (assembly GCA_013398225.1). NCBI lineage: Eukaryota > Metazoa > Chordata > Aves > Caprimulgiformes > Steatornithidae > Steatornis > Steatornis caripensis. The sequence continues at coordinate 25,867 of VZSC01005067.1, forward strand.
TAGGCAGACAAATCCCCAAAACATTAAAAATTCACTCATCAATTTTATAACTTTTACTCTCTCATCACAAAAGAACACACTAGCAGCAGGAGCAGCATCTTCCTAGTTTTTGTCTCCGAGTCTTTTGCAGTTGAGTAGGATTCAAGGGGCTTAGGAAGCTACACTCACAGCAGTACATAAGGAAAAAAGATCATGAAGATAACAGAGACAAGGAGACAGTCCACAGCGGTTGTGCTCTACTGGGAGACACAGAACAAAGAGCCTCCCCAGTTACTCTGAACAGGACACAGGCATTAACAAAATTTAAGCTAGGGGCAGGCAAAAATGGTGACTGTCCTCCACCTATTTTTTTCTCTACACACAAGAAGATGCCATTGTCTCAAACAGCAACAGGCAGATGGGTTTTATCTTGCCTGGCATCATCTCATTTTGTCTTCCTATCTGGAAGCACCTTTTCTCCGATTTAGAAGTAGACACATGATATGTCGAACAAAGTAATCTCTTAAACACGAAGGGGAAAGCCACTCAGGAAGAATCTGAAATTTTCGCATTGTCATGAGACATGGCAACAAATATGGAAGACTATTTCCTAACCATGAGTTAGTTTTACATCTGTGAAACAACAAAGCCACATAATAGATAGTCCACCCAGATCTTGGAGCAGGTGGTCTAATCTACCTTTGTAATACATAATTTACTTCTGGACAGAAGCCATACTGAAACTAACCTGCTATTACATTAGGGGAATTTGTATAGAAGTCCACAGCTTTTTAAATATGCCACTAAAATGCACTGGGCAGAAAAGCGTGAAAAATAACACAGGTCAAAATTAAAGTCTGAGGCTTCATTAGCACAATATCCTTATCCAAAATTCTACTGTGATTGCAGAGAAACAGGTGTCAAACACAAAAGTTGAAGATTACCTTTAATTCTATGTCCTTTTTTTTTTTCTGTCTGTGCTTGAATATCCTCAGTATNCTTCCCACTATGATAACCCACTCACTACCTACCCTTCAGTGCAATAACGTTATTTTAAAAGTAAATTGTTGTAGGACCAATCAGTGCAGTACCCACACATTCACAATCCACAGGATAGAGATGAACCCAAGTTATTTTTTCATTACGATTTTTAGGCAGACAAATCCCCAAAACATTAAAAATTCACTCATCAATTTTATAACTTTTACTCTCTCATCACAAAAGAACACACTAGCAGCAGGAGCAGCATCTTCCTAGTTTTTGTCTCCGAGTCTTTTGCAGTTGAGTAGGATTCAAGGGGCTTAGGAAGCTACACTCACAGCAGTACATAAGGAAAAAAGATCATGAAGATAACAGAGACAAGGAGACAGTCCACAGCGGTTGTGCTCTACTGGGAGACACAGAACAAAGAGCCTCCCCAGTTACTCTGAACAGGACACAGGCATTAACAAAATTTAAGCTAGGGGCAGGCAAAAATGGTGACTGTCCTCCACCTATTTTTTTCTCTACACACAAGAAGATGCCATTGTCTCAAACAGCAACAGGCAGATGGGTTTTATCTTGCCTGGCATCATCTCATTTTGTCTTCCTATCTGGAAGCACCTTTTCTCCGATTTAGAAGTAGACACATGATATGTCGAACAAAGTAATCTCTTAAACACGAAGGGGAAAGCCACTCAGGAAGAATCTGAAATTTTCGCATTGTCATGAGACATGGCAACAAATATGGAAGACTATTTCCTAACCATGAGTTAGTTTTACATCTGTGAAACAACAAAGCCACATAATAGATAGTCCACCCAGATCTTGGAGCAGGTGGTCTAATCTACCTTTGTAATACATAATTTACTTCTGGACAGAAGCCATACTGAAACTAACCTGCTATTACATTAGGGGAATTTGTATAGAAGTCCACAGCTTTTTAAATATGCCACTAAAATGCACTGGGCAGAAAAGCGTGAAAAATAACACAGGTCAAAATTAAAGTCTGAGGCTTCATTAGCACAATATCCTTATCCAAAATTCTACTGTGATTGCAGAGAAACAGGTGTCAAACACAAAAGTTGAAGATTACCTTTAATTCTATGTCCTTTTTTTTTTTCTGTCTGTGCTTGAATATCCTCAGTATTCACAGAAAAACTTATAAAAATTTACAAAAGGTGAAAGAGAGAAGAAACCTGTGGTGATTAACCCACTATACGTTTACAGGATAATTAAATCATGTTTATATTGACTGCTAGGTGAACATTGTTCATCATCATTCTTTACCAACAGGAACAATTCTCAGTTTGCCCAAGTGCCAGTGAAGTCTGAAAACTAACAAGTATGTTTTGAGGCTAGTTTTCGTAACATACGGCAAGGAGTTGCCTGCCATGTGAAACAAAAGGAAGTCCACCACTGAAATCCTTTTTCAGTGACAGCTACTGTCTTTGTTAGCTAAGCTGAGGTTTGCTGCTACAGCTCAATATTCAAAAGCAAATTAAACAATACATTTTCAGTCAGAGTGCTTCAGAATGCCTAGAGAACAAGCTTTTCGATCCACAGATAACAAGCGTGTCTCCTAGCAGCCACCGCTCCTCAACGTTTGTTGTGTCAATTTTCTTTCCAGACAAGTTCTTCCTTAACAATTTCTTGCCTCACCCTTTCAGCCTCTATGACTCTGCATTTTCTGTTTTTAAATAAGCAATGGCAGATAAGGATGTCCCTCCCAGACAGAGAAATGTTCATGTTTCCATCAGTGAAAAATACTAGAGATGGGGAGAAGAAGGCAAGATAGCAGTTAAGAACACAAAGAACACACATCCTTTTCACAACAGAGAGTTTAACTCTGCAAACAGACATAAAGAGGCCCACAGAATTACAGAGGGCATAGCCAGGCAACAAGGAACAAATGCACAACTGTATTCATCAGTTAATGCGTTAGACAGCCAAATCCAATCATTGCATGCACTCAACAATAGAAGAGGGAGAGTGTACGCATATATTAAGTCAAATTATCCAACAAGAGGAGCAAATGTTGACCTATGTGCAAGCGGAGTTTTCCACTGCTGCTGCAAATCACCTGCAGCAAGCTGAAAGTGCAGATTTAGCTCTCACCTCACGCATCAGAGTCAATTTCCTTTTCTCTAAGGAATCAGCAGCCAGTTGTTTTTGCTTCTTACATTTTCTTTTCAGTGCTTTCTCTTGCAGTTCCACATGTGCCAGTGATTTGTTTTTTGATTTGTGTATTTCATGGCGACGCAGCTACGTAAACATAAAAGACAACATTTCAAAATCAAGGGACAATCTAAAGCAAAATTTGCAGGGTAATGCTAACAAGCTCGTCTTGATTTTATCATTCATGCACTGAATACTAGTTATGTTAACTTCATGGTAGTACCAATGAGTCTCACAAACATCCATAAGTGTAAAATGCCATCAACAGCAGCCAAACTTAAAGCGGCTTCAAAGGTGAGTGGGGAAAGTCTCACAGTTTTGTTCTGCCCTACACCACTGACTCAAGAGTTTTCTCAGCTGTAGAGGGAGGAAAAAACCAAACGATACCACCTAAAATATGCATAAAAAGACATAATGCATTTTCCTGATTTAACACTAATGTCAGTCACCAGACACATTATCTTGCTTCTTCTAACAATAAGATATATATATATATATTCAGTTTAAATAGAAATTAAACAAATTCAACACGTGAAGTGCTTGCTAAAGTGTTTGGAAGCTATCAAGTCTCTCTGCTATTGTGCCCATCCATTCTGACTAACCTGTCAAAATTTATAAGCGACAATAGCTCACATTGCCTATTCCATCCTGGTAATCAGTGCTACCAAGGAAAAGGAAATGGAATTCACATATTTTGTCAGTATAAAGAGATTATGTTAAATTGTTTAAATGAAAATTGAGTATCCTCAGAATTAAAGAGCTTCCTAAAATAAAGCATGTCTTTCAGTCCTTCCAGCAGAGAAGAGACTTAACTTCAACTACTCCACTGAGTTTTTATGTATTTAAGTTTTTATGCTGGTATACACTTTACTGTAATAAGAACTGCAGCTACTGCTTCCAAATGGAAACAGAAGACTGGAAAACACCAACTGCCAGAGCTGGGTATGCACAATCTCATAAAAAAAGAACTAACACTAAAGAGCCAATATTTTCAGAGGCCTCAAAAGGGAGATTAAACATTGTCAGAAAATACCCCCATACGTACGGTAAACACAAGAAAACCAGCTAAAATACAAGAAAACCAGCTAAATCTCCTTGCTACGGAGAAGGAGTGGCGACTGCTGTTAAACTTACAATGTCCTCGGGAGTTGCACGGTGCACTGTCAAGTCATGGATGGTACTCTGCAAACAGGAACCAGGGAACAACAACGCATCAACAGCCAGAACTGAGGACGAACTGGACTTTTTTCAAGTTTCGTTTAAAAAAAAAAATCCTCTAAATTACGATATAATTAGCATGAAACCACGCAGCGGTGCATCGGCACGGCCCCGTAAAGTGGCCGCCCTCGGTGAGGCGGGCAAGCCCCAAAGGCGCCACCGGGGAGGCCCAACCTCACGCTGCGCCGTGGAAGGGAGAGGGGGGGTCACGTCCGCGCCGCGCGCGCCCAGCTCCCTGTCACGGCATCCCCTCCCGGCCCGAACCCGCACCACAAACCGGGCACATCCAAACGCGAGCCCCCACGGAGGACGGCGACCCCCGGAGGCTCCCCGCAGCCGGGCACGTCCGTGGGCACGGAGGCTCCCCCCCCCCCCCCCCCCCCCGCC
>VZSC01005067.1:36298-50288 GCA_013398225.1 Steatornis caripensis
GGGGGGGCACATTATAAGCCTTTTTAAATATAATTTTTCTTACTTGAGCGGTTCTGTGTGATCAAAGTGCTCTCTCCTGGGAGCCCGGGAGGTGACAGGGCTGTGCATGTGAGGTGAGGAGGCTGCAGAGCCACTGCTAAAGCCATGACTGTTTGATGGGGGAAGGAAACCTGTCATTTATGTATGCCTAGCTCTTGCGGGTTTCCCCCCCTCCCCCCTTTTAATGTCGTGTTTCTCTCAAGTAGCTAAGTGGTACCTTGGAAACTCTGCCCCCGTTGTTTGGATTGTGTGTTAATTGCTGGCTTCTGATGTACCAAAAGATGGTGAACCGGGCAAATGAATTTTCCCTCCTATCCTCAGTTGCACAGGGCAAGAGAAAATGGAAAACATTGGTTTTTTCATACTGTATTTCTAATGCTTCAGTATTAAGGGAGTTGGTAGAGAGCATGATAAAAGGAGGAGGGGGACGGGGAACAGGAGGAGGTGGTGTTAATCATCCCTTGCTTTGCTTTACTCTGAAATTCCAAAAGATCCAGACCTTTAAAGACTGGTCTTTCTTCTGTTATGTGTGTTACTATGTAATAAAATGCATCTGGTATTTACGGGGCAGGAGTTGTGTGTCAGGCCTATGGTGCGACTGAGCCCAGCATTACTTCACTGTTGGGTGTCACCACTGAACCCCTGAGGTCAAAAGCACACTTTCGGCACGAGCCTCCTTGTGGAAGCTGGTGGTGATGTAAGTTAGGCTTCTTCAGGTATTACAGGTATTGGGTGTTACGATGAGGGCCTTGTGGCAGACTAAATGTTGACTGGGGCTTGTTAGCAGAGACAGCATGCGTACTGACTTCAGTTAAAATGAATCTAGTTCCTTTGATTTAATGTGCTCTTTGAAATGGTGTGTTTTGCCGGACACCTTTCACAAAGACAGATGGAGCTCGTGGGGAGCTAGGGTGATAGCAGAGTGGGATGAGGCAGGGAAGGAGTATGTGGCTGCTCAGTGGTGGTTGCAGGTATCTAAATGCATCTTCTGTTCGATGGCTGCTTTCAGACACTAGGCCGTTCCCATGGCTGTGAAGAGCCACCCCAGTCCAAACTACTGCTGCATTTAAGTGGAAACTCTAGTGGACTAATCTCCATGTTCCTGTGTGCTGGAACGTGAAAGCTCTGCGGAGTTACTGAGCTGGTCAAGAGCCTATGTAAGAAAGGAAACTTCAGGTTTGAGGCTTAATATTTTTTTTAATGTAGAATGCTCCAAGCACTGCCATGACTGTGCTTGAAGAGGGCCATGCAACCATGGATATGTAAAGGGAGCTTATAAGAAAGATGGAGAGGCTTCCTACAGTGTTTTATAGGGATGGGACAACGGGCAACTGTTTCAAACTGAAAAAGGGTAGGTTTGGGTTGGACGTAAGTAAGAAATTTTTTTATGATGAGGGTGGTGAGGCATTGGAACAGGTTGCCCAGGTAAGTTGTGGATGCCTGTTCAAACTCAGGTCGCACGGGGCTTTGAGCAACCTGATCTAGTGAAGATGTCCCCCTGCCCATAGCAGGGGTTTAGGACTAGATGATCTTTAAAGGTCCCTTCCTACTCAAACCATTCTATGATTCCTCACTGAGAAGCCCTACAGATGCTATTCCTAAGCGGAACCAGCAGAAGCCTGCAAGGTGTTTGGCCGAACTGGGATAATTGGCTGTGAGTGTGTGCAGCCCCCTCTCCAGCTGGAGCCCAGAAGTGATGAGAGGGCAATGTGGCAGGGTGTCCTCTTGCCAGCCTGGTCAGAGGCAGAGCTTGATCTGTTCTGGTGGTCCTGCATTTCCCTGTTGATGAGGATTGCTCAAGGTTTAGAAGCTTGATAGTGTAAATCTTGACTCTAATCTAGGACCGTGTCTGGTGGGCAGGTTTTTCTTGTGCAAGAGTTGTGAAGATACTTAGGGGCATGCTGTCCTCTGGGTTGCTGTTGGATTTTCTGAAGGAACACACATTCTGCAAAAACTCAGTGTAGTAGTACTTGCCTTTCGCTGCAGTCTTTATCCTCGAACTCCTAGAGGGAGTGGAGCGTTGGGCAGTATCTGCCAGTTGCCTGCCATTTGTGAGCTGTCTACTCTTCCTGGTCTTTTCAGTTTCCTCCTGTCTCTGTGCTAATGGCAGGTCAGCCAGAAGCCTCTGATACCTTGAGGCAGATACCACATGGACCATTAACCTTAGTTACAGGAAATTTAATTGAATAAAAAGAGCATTTTCCATGTGGAAGGGCTGCAGTGGGTGAGTTTGATAGCTTTCCCTCTGAAGCAAAGCCAGGTCTGGAGAGGTCTGGCTCTGAAACAGGGATTTGTTTTCCTGATGCTGTGAATTCTGCTGTTTTCCCCTCTCTGCTGCTCTCTCCCATGAGGGCAGGCCTGTAAAGCAAGGGACAACTTGGAGCCACGGACAAGGCATGAGGGCTGACTTGTGACCCATCGGTCCTCTGTAATCGTTCTAGTTGCTCATGTGCTATGGCTGCCAGGGCACATCTGAAAATGCAGCTGAATAGATCAATGCTCGAATGAGGGATGAGAGAAAGGAAGGAACAAGACCGTTACGCCTGCTTCAGAGACTTACCACTCTGAAAAGCGCTGTGCTTGCTTGAGTATGTTATTCATGCACATAATCTTCCTTAGTCCTTGGGATACAGGTATGTGCGTACGAGGGAAGGGGAAAAAGAAAGTCCTATAAAGTTTTTCACAAGCAGATGTATACAAGGTGGAAAAAAAAAGTACAACTCGGGGCTCTGGAGCAGAGCTGCTTTGAAACAGACAAGTGACTTCCCTTCTGTGCAACTCCTGGGTGTGTAAAAGGAAAATAAGAGTACTTCTATGCTGACCAAGTCACCTAGCTAAACTCTTATGCGTGTATATGTTGCCAGGCCTCTTCTCTGTGTGTGTGGAGAGGGAAAAACCCTCCTATGTGCTGTGCAGAAACACTTCACGGTGTGTCTTGAGGCAGGAGAGCTGTCAGGCTTTTTTGTACTTGGCAACTAGGCCTTAATTTTATAAAATTATATATATGATAGATTTATTATTTATTAATAATATATTTATTATGGGAGCTGTAAAAGTAAAGTTGTGCGGAGGAGCAGCACAGTCACCTCTGCTGCAAGGGTCTTCTAGAGTTGGGATGTGTCAAACTCCTTCCTCGTGGTGGAAAGTCTTCCATTGTTATGGGATAGTCTTATTGCCTTTCTAATTCCCTTTTCCTCATCCTAGCTGCACTCTGAAATTTTCCCTTCTGCACAGCTGTTTAATGTTTAACTGTGAGTGTAAAAAAAAAAAAAAAAACCACCAACAACACTAAAACCAGCTGTTGCACTTGTCACTATGCACCCATGCTCTATCAGCAAAGGCAGATGTGCGCTATTAGAAATCTGGTGAACAATTAGTTGGGCAAACAGGATTATCTTCCTGTAGGATTGTTTAAACTGAAGGTATCCAGGATGGGGGGAAAAAAGTGAGCACACTCATGAGCATCTCCATTTCCACATATTCAACATCTCCCTACTTGGGAGGAAGGAAGAAAAGAGAACTCATTTGCTGGAGCTGCTTGTGCAGTGTGCTTCTGCCCAGAAGGTTGAACCACAGTTGTAAAATGTTTCTGCCAGATTTACCATTGACTGGAGAAGGCTTTATGTGACAAGTGAGAGAACCTGCTTAGTTCCCTGACTGCAATAATATAAGGGCTTCCAAAAAGAAAAAAAGGTGTGTGTGGGAGTACTGAGGGAGTTAAAAGTGAATGTCTCCTTCCACCACTGTAAGCTCTGGCAGTTGCCAAGTTAATTTGCCAAAAACACAAATGCCACTAGTATTGTGCATGTGGGTATTTTCTATAGCAGATACTACATGGTGCAGGAGAGCATCATTAGGAATAAGACAGTTGGAGACAATGAAAGTTCTTCTTCCTGACTGGAGCTCAGGTCAGCTGCATGCATGATTTGGAAGATACCCGGACTATATCTAGAAAATCAAGCATCTCTCAGGAGAACAAGTTTCCAACTTTCTGTTTGTAGGCAAAGCTGCTGCAATCTAGACACAGGTCTTGGACATTCATGCAGTAGATCTTGGTTGTGATGAGCCCAAAAGCTGAGCAGCGGGCTGCACCTATTCTAGGAGACAGAGTGGGTGGTACTTTCTTCCTTCTCCTCCCTTGCCAGGAGTAGGAACAGAGCCCCAGTCTTGGTTCTCATATGGCCCAGCCTTACTGTGAGCTGTGATTGGCAGTAGATTAAGCTGTGGCTTCTCTGCTGAGCAGTTGTGCCATGTGAGGCTGCGTAGCCCTGGAGTTAATGTTCCCTATGTGGAGTCTATCTGAGGAGTGGTGAGTAAAAAATTACCCACAGTGAATGAGTGACAGAGGCTGTGTGCCGCCATGGAGGCTCACTAACATCACTACCCTTCCTTCTTTCATGACTGCAGATGGGAAAAAGTTGGCTGACCTAAGGGAAGAGGAGAATCAACATTAGCAAGAGCAGAAGCCTTTCAGTTAGATGCCTTAAACTTTGTGACCCTCTAGTAGAGACTGAGTGCCTTTTCCAGCCCAAAGGGTGTGATGCATTTGGGTTCCTCTGTCCCTTAGTGAACTGGTCTCTTACAGCCTAGGTGTCGATGGCAGTTGCACTTGCTTTGCTCTAGGCAAGGAGCCAGAACTGGAATTCACTCATAGGTTCCTCTGGGATTGTGTGATGAGTCACTTGCTCAGACTAAAGCCATCTGTTGTAGCTGCAGGGAAACTCCCTGATCAGGGCAACCTGGTTTAATAAGTGGCAGTGATCAAATCTGGGTTTACTTTTCTCTGCCGTTTCACATGCAAATGTAGGTGCCACTCCAGCAGTACCCATGTCTGTTATAACAAGTTGAGGAGAAATTTTTTCGTTTCTTGCTTTTGAGCTGTTTTGGGGCTTTACATGTAGGACTCTTTAGGCTGGAACTAAACTACTTCAAAGCATTCACTTGCTTTCCTGCATGTCTTCTCCATAATGTTAGTCTTGGCTCCAGCCCAAGTTTCAGCCCACAGCTATACTATGTGTGCAGTAAAACTTTAGTCTCCTGTTTGGAGATGGCTGAACCAGAGCTGTAATGGGGGAAGCAGGTTAGGTTCTGTCTTTCCTTAATGCTGTGTAGAAGCTCACCGTTTTAGCCACAAAGATGCAGGTAAAAAACAGATACATTGGGAAGACTACAAATGTTTGAACGACAAGATCTCCTAAGGTCAGTAGAGCTCCTGTTATTGCAGGATCTCCAGGTCCTAACACTGTTGCTTTCTGGTTGCTGGCTCTAGCCTGTTCACCACAGGACACTGGAAGGGCCTCAGCACACAATTTCTGGAGCCTAACATTAAATTCCTTATGAGGCAGAAATGTAGGCACAATGTCAAATCCAGAAAATCAAAGCAAGTTGCGGTATATGATGTCTGAAGCCAAACAAGGTTCAACAGAATCCCTTTGGAATAACTTTTGTATATATAATTTATCTTTCTTTAGAGAAAACAACCAACCCTAGGAGGTGACAGCATAGGCAGTGTAGAGCACACACAGCATTTGGAAAGCTCTTGCTGCTTCTCAGTGGGGTCTCTCGGCCAATTCTCACCATTCCCAGAGTCATGCGAAAAGCTCTTGCTTACAGGAGAAGGCAAAAGTAAACTATGAGAGAAATGGTGTGGAGATCTGCTGAAAACACAAGCTTGGCAGTTGTTTTCTGTAGCAGAAAATATAGTCTTGAAAACTTTGGCTCTGGCAAAAATGTGTTATCCTAAGTGAAAGAATGGTGTGGGAGGTGGCTTTGCTTTGAGCTGGGGGATGGGATCATATGCTCACCTGAGAACCCTTCAAACTTAGGTTATTCTTTGGCTTTCTAGGATTTTGTTCTTTGTGGGTTTCCCTACCTAGAGGGGCAAAAGAGAGTACATTTTGAAGGAGGCTATCAGTTTGCAGGCTTTACCAGTCTGCTCTGGTTTCTTGCAGGGTGGCCTGCAGACCTTCAGATGGTGACTTCGATGCTGGCGAGAATTTTATTTTTATTTCTAATGTGTAAGCTAATGCTGTCAACCCCGATAACTTGTCACTGAACTAAAGCATCTCTCATGAATTTGGATGTAGCTCTAAATCTTCAAATCACTCTCTTCTTGTTGGGTTGTCCTGTTTAAATCAAAGCTGACCAGGTTTTTTTGTTCCCCCCTGCTGACCCTCCCCACCCCCCAAGATGTTTAGATTGAAAAAAGAAAAAAATTTCTGAATAAGAGTAACTTAATCAAAATGTCTCTCTTCAGTTTGAACTCTTTCCAAGAAGAGTGCAGCAATTTATAATACAAACATTTGCATTGTAAGTGGAGTCTGAAATGTCCTTAAATAACTTGTACCGAAGTTGTTGGGTAGGAAGGTATGCTTTTCCTATACAGACCTCATCTGCTATTTCAGGAGATATTTAAGGAATGAAAGTGCAGTCTGTAAAAACTGTATTGCAAGGGTGTGCCATCTGCTTGGTTTGGGAATATAGTTTAGTACGTTTGCTTAAGCAAACGTTATTTCCTGCTGTGTATACTTAGAGAAACACAGAGGATTTCAGAAACGGCCTTCCTTTCTTTATGCTGATGCTTTTCTTTTGGCATAGAAATAGCTACTTCAGTGAGGTTTAAAGCAAACGAACGATGGTTTTAAAATAAAATAAAAAAAAGACAACATGTTGGATATGTAATTCAGTCCGCATTCAAAGCGTTACTGAGGTGAAGAACTTAGGAGCCAAGAAAGAACCAGGTATTTGTGTTGTGACAGTAATGTCTGGAGTTATTGCCATGAGCTTGGGGTGGCAGCAAATCTGCAAAGGTTGTAAACCCTTTTGTTTCAAGGGTTGCCCTAGCCCAGAGTTCCAGCTGCTGTGGGTTATGAAGATGGTACTTACTGGAGAGTAGCTTGTTTCTTAACTGGCTGTTCAAAAAAGGATTTATTTGTTTATTTTAATGTCTTCCTGAAGTCTGAGGGTGGTCAGAAACAGGTACCTACTTCATCCAGCGTGGCAGCTCCTAGTTTTTCTTTCTGGCTGCCCTAGAGACTCCCTAGTGACGTTGGTTAGAGGACAAAATTTCATAAAAGGAAAAAGATAAATATTAACATGCTTTATGTTTGTCTTGCTTCCATTTATGCTGCACAGAAACTGTTGCAAACAAGTGAACTCATGGGAATGTCCATGGCAGACCGTAAATCCACACAGCGTATTTGCACAAAGTGGAACTTTTAAATGAAAAATATTAATCCTGGAACAATTATGTTAATGTGACTGAGGCTGTGCTTGACATACCCAGAGTCTGTTGCTTAGTTTGTGCTGCTTTGGATATTTAATACTACTGGCAGAAATGTTGGAAGAAAACTGTGGGCCAAGGTTATTTGACAGATTGCTTCTGCCGATTAAGACTTACTGACATTAGGGCACAAAGACAGAGAAAGGCTGAGAGGGAATGCTCCTCTGAGCTCCACTTGTTTTGTTGTCAGACAGGAGTGGTGCTCATATCGCGTAAGAGAGCAGGAAAAAGGTTCTGTAACACCTGTCACTCTGACTCATAACTGTTTTCCTTCAGGGTCTCAGCTTCCCCCTGTTGTGTTGTCAGTGGAAAGAGCCGCCAAGTTTGGCCCTGACAGGTAGGAGCTTCATTCACTGCCTCAATTGCTCTAGCCCATCTGGCTGAATGCTGCTTCACTTAATTTCAGGGTTTACATAAAAATGAAGCACGTTTTTCTTGTGCAACAGCAGACAGCAATTCAGTGGCTTTTGTAGACGTATCCTGCACTGAGACCTTCCACTGTAACTAGCAGCCTGTGTGTTAGCTTGCCGGATGTGTTCCCTGCCCTCTGGCTTGGCTCGGTGCCTTGTCAGGCCTACAACCAAGTGCTGTTGCAACGCGGACCGATAATCTCCAAAGGTCTCACAAGGAGCAGCTTGTGTGTGGGTGCGGTAGAGAATGTGGTGAAGCCCTGATGTAATTTGAAGGTTTTCCTTAGGATGAGATGGTGGAAAGGAATCCACAGTAATGCTCTTGAAAACCTCTGTCTGCAGCAGAAACTGTTGTTGCCACCTCCTGCCTGCCCTTAAATTCACATCTCCACTGTCTTATGCTGATGTGTAATCTCTGTGGGAAACACGGACTTAATAATCAGTCCAAGGACTCTTCCGTGTCAACAAGAGCCAAGTTTATTTTGCTTAATATTTGCAGCCATGTTGGTCCTGTTCAGCTGTATGAATTTGGGACTGGCTTCTTCTGCCTGTTCCCATCTAGATAATGGAATTCAGGTGCACTTTTTTTAAAATTTCTTTCCTTTTTTTTTTACCCTCCCCCTGTCTCCAGGGTGGTAATAGAACTGAAGTACAAATATTTGTCTTTCCTAGTCTAACACGCTTTTATATAGTGCTGAGAGCTCTCTCTTTATTCAGCTGTCGAACTGCTCTGTCCACTGTGAAATACAGAAAAAAGCTCAAGGTCAGTCATCTGAGAAACCAAGCTGTCATGAGCTTGGCTGGTGAATAGAGATGCACATAGTGGAGGCTTGGCAGTGGGAAGGAATGTGAGGAGCAGAAGCCTCTAAAGCAGTCCTGACCCTGCCTCAGCCCCGCTGTGCCAAAGGCAGCAGTGTAGTTGTTGTGGACAAACGTTTGTGCAGGGCCTGGCTGTCAAAGGGACAATTAGGTACGCGAGGTTGTTTCCCAAGATCCAGCCTGGACTGTGCCACCTCAAACCTAACTGAAGATATCCACAGGAGGCAAAGATTTCAGCTTGGAAGGTATAGAAGAAATCTAGCACTGTATTACAGTACCAATACAGACGGCTTCCTTCTGTGTGTGTACAAGGAAGGGGAAAGTGCAACCAGTTTTCTGCGGTGCTGGAAAGGATCTGCTCCCGATTGAAGTCCCTCTGCAGTGATGGCATTGCAGGAGTGACGGCAACCTGGCTGACCTTCTTACTGCCCAGGCAAAACTTCTTTCTCATCTCACCAATGCTAAATGAGTGGGGGTGGGTGCAAAGGAGGCTCATAGTCTTCTGCTCTAGTGTGTGTGATTATTATTATTTAAAATAAAAACTGCGCTTTTTAACTGGAGTGCCTCTTGTCTCTACGTGCAACATATGTAGGCTCTTCTGTGTTTGGAGGGAGTATAGTACGTGATGGGAGCAGTGGTTCTGTAGCAAGGAGGAGTTCTTCTGTCGGAACTGCTTGTACTTGAAATAATCTTTGGAAAGGTGTAGAGGGAGAATGATGTTTGAACTAAATAAATCATCTTTTTTTTCTTTCACCTCCCACTTTTTTTCCACTCTTCTAAAAATATTTTGCTGGAGATGATGCCATTGAGGCAAATGCCAAATGCTGACTTTCAAAGAGAAAGATGGGACTACTAGCACCGGCTCAGTGGTGAATTCATTAAATCTGTTGGGTGAAAATGTGTATATTGTCTATAGATGACAGAATCTAGAAGCAAAACATGGATTAAAAGTTTACGGTAGGCTAATCGGAAGAAAGCCTGAAAAAGCACAAAGGTCTGTTCCTAGGTGCTACACTGTTACCGCTGTACCTTGCGGTGCTTCTGCTAGACAGTTCGCACTGCCAGGCAAAATGGCTTTCTCCAAGACACTAATTAAGGTTCCTTCTGCTCTGTAGTGCAAAATCAGAGTGATTGACAGCAAATGAGAGAAGCCCTGCTTGCAGTTAAATGTTAATCCTTTCTCCATTTTCCCAAGCCTCCTCCTAATTGCACCTAGATGCTGCTGAGCTTTGTTGCTCTGATATCCCCAAGCTCATTTGCAAGTGGTGGGGAGAATCTGGAGGGACCGCTAGCTGGGAACTTCCTGTGCAGGTTTGGCCCACAGGCAAATCCCACCTGTTTTATTGCTGTGTTTTGGAGGAATAGCTGTTATGTCAGGCAAAGGCCCATCAACCAAAGCTTTGCGCTGCTGGTAGCTGCTGCTATATCCCTGAGACTTGTGAGGGGGAGAATGAAGCTGCATGCTGAGGCTGGGATCTCGCCCCTGCACTGGAAGCACAGGATCTGCCTACGAGAGGCCCTGTGTTACTGTGGTGACGGTGGCAGGGTAAATAACTAGATCAACCGGCGTCTCAATTGCCATTTGTCCAACTTCTTAATTACTGGGTTTTTTTCTGGGCTTTTATTATAGCGATTTTGATGGGGTTAGGTGGTGTGATGTGCCTGATTGATCTGGGCTATGTGCCAATGTAGGAAGAGCAGAGGTATTCACTGCAAGTGAATGGTTATTATATTGAGGTGAAATTTGAAGTACACTGGGATCTTCTTAATGAGCCACTCTGTAAAGGTTGCTTATGACTTTCTGTTGTTTCTCTCTGAAGCACCCTATTTGAACGTGGCCTGGGAAGCAGCTTGGCCTATGGAAAGTGCAGAGAGTAAAGTGAGAAGAATGAAAGAAGGGTAATGGGATCACACATGTGAGCCCAGACTTAGGCCAGAGGTGGTCCTGCCTTGATGCAGCTGGATGCTGCTGTGGATATTACCAGACCTAGAAGAGGTACCTGAATGTGGCCTTTCACAGGAGCAGAGCAAAGGAGCTCTAATCAGCTGTTACTGGGAGCAAATACAGAGCGCTGAACACAGGGAAGGTGAAGTAATGTATGGTGGCAATATAGCATATATCACTTTTCATGTGGGTAAGAAATAAGAGTAAGTGCTTATATCTTAAAGAATATTGAGCCTTGAGAATCTTGCCTCCCTCCTGCTGGTAATCCTATTTCTTACTAGTATAACACTAGCAATATTGCAAGATAATCGAAATGGCAGGAAAGCTGGCTAAATGTTGTAGATGGTGAATGTTCAGCTTAGTTTTCTGGAGAGAGGGAAACCAAATGAGGGGTCACAGGAGAGGGAGGGGACCTTCTCTCTATCAAAGTGTTATTCACCAAAGCTTGTTTCTCTTCGCTTGCCCTTCTCTGGGATAGATAGGAAACTTTTTTTTTTCTTGCTATGAAGGTAGTCAAACACCATAACAGGTCACCTAGAGAGGTTGTGCAGTCTCCATCCGTGGAGATATCCAAACCCTGACTGGGCAACTGGCTCTAGGTGACCCTGCTTGAGCAGTGTTTTGAACTAGATGATCTCCAGAGGTCCCCTCCAACCTCAACCAATCTGGGATTCTGTGATTTATAGTCCTTTTGAGAGGTGCTGTATGGTTGCGCCTTATACCATGGTAGGCACCAAACATGTAAGTTGCCTGCACCTTTCCCTTTGTGGTGAAGAGGTGTCACAGGGGCAGTGATTGAACCTTTTTTAAGTAGGGTGTGGGCTGCAGGATTTGCCTCCTGATACTGGCCTAGATGCAGAGCAGAACTCCTAGTCCTGAATATTTGCTCTGCAGCAGCTGTTGCTCCTGATACCCTCAGGGAAAGGCTGCAGCCCTTCTCTGGCATAAGGGTACAAGAGGCATAGGTAAGCCGTGTCCTTCAAGATTTGTCTTGTACAAGCTTTGGTTGTCAGGATCAAAGATTAGGTTAAACAGAGGTGTCATCTTGGAGCTGAGTTCCACTAATTTTCTAATAACCTTAGGATCAGTAATTCCTGTAATTGCATGAACAAAATTGCTTTGAGGTCTGTTTGTGAAGACTGAAGCTTTAAGCTGTTTGAAAGTTTGAAAAACAGGCTAGGGTCTCCAGGTGAGATATNCGTTTGCGAAGACTGAAGCTTTAAGGCCTGCCAGGGTTTGAAAAACAGGCTAGGGTCTCCAGGTGAGATATTAGCAGAGCATCAAAGAGGTGGACAGTGGGATGCTTGAGTGCTGCCCAGAAGAGAGACTACAGATCTGTTATTTGGGGAGCAGAAGCATTTTTGGGCAACTGCTGGAAAGTGTCAGAGGGATGTGTTTTGGAGGGGGCGAAAGGGGAATGCATGTCAAGTAGTGCACACGAGGCAACTTCTTGGCTATTTGGTACTGAAGCAGGAGGGTGACAGAGCTGTGTTCTCCAAGCTGCAGGCTTTATAACACTGTCCCTCTTAACCTGGTGTTTCCGAGGATCATGCAGTAGAAACTGTACAGGGAGCAAATCTCAGGCTTTGAATGTCTCAGTCGCTCTTTGTCCCCAGTTAAGCAAATGGGTTGCTTGCGGCCCTCTGCCTCTTTTTGCACACTTGAGTCTCGGCATCTGTAAAATGGAGATGGTTACTGCTGTGGGCATATAGAATGTCGTTGCAAAATCAAGAGGCCTTTCAGTAGTTCTACGTTAACTGTATGGGTGAAGCTAAAACTTGCAAAAGTCTTTGGTTACCTGAGCAGGCCTTGCAGGCATCTAGAGTGCCACAACAGTTGCCACAGCAACAGAGCTGCCTGAAAATAGGTGATCAGTCCTTAACAGAATGAATTAATCTTGGCATTGCTTATTGTTAGTTAAGTAAACGTCTAATAGCTTTGGATTCGTAGGCAGATTACACACACACACACACACACCCCCGCCGCCTTCCTTAAAGGAAACTTGACTGCTCTTAGACTAGTAAAGCATCTAATCTGGAGGAGCCTTGAGATCTCAAAAAAAAGCTATGTTCAGTGCTTTCATCTATAGGCTAAGGAGAGAGAAGGAAGAATTGGTGTTGACAGCAAAGAGGAGGTGATTTGTAACCCTGTGCATGTAAGGGCAATAGCTCTTACTCAAGGATGTTCCAGCCACCCTAGGTGAGGAGCAGGAGGAGCTCAAACTTGAATGTGTAGTGGCAGCAGGAGGCCTGTGCTAAGTAGGTCCTTAATCGGGTCCGGCTTGCAAAATTGTTCAGATGCATTATGGCACCTGCACCCATGGTCTTAATTAGCTTTCCTTTCACAGCAAATGAAAATGCTAAATCTTTTGGCTAGATTCAGCAATGGACATTAAGGCTAGCAGGAGGATGTCAGGGTAAAAATGTGTGTGAATGGAGCACTAATGAGTCACTATATGAGAAGCTTAACTGTTAGGCTTGTCCAGGAAGCTCTTACAGAGGTGGCTTTGTCTTGTAGAAGGAAGAGTTTTATGCTCTACAGAGTTGCCTTGGGCAGTTACAAAGCTGCAAAGCTTTCACACCTGGAGTGCTGTGTCCAGTTCTGGTCTCCCCAGTACGAGAAATGTATGGGCTTACTGGAGTGAGTCCAGTGCAGGGCCATAAAGATGATTAAGGGACTGGAGCACATTTAGTGTGAGAAGAGGCTGGGAGAGCTGAGACTGTTGAGCCTGGAACAGAGAAAGCTCAGGGGGTTCTCATCAGTATGTATAAATAGCTAGTGGGATGGAATGAAGAAGAGGCAGCCAGGTTCTCAGTGATGCCCAGTGACAGGACAAGAGGCAACGGGCACAAACTGAAACACAGGAAATTCTATCTGAACACAGGAAAATACTTTTCTTTAATTTTTTTTTTTTAACTGTGGGGGCAGGCAAAGACTGGAATAGGTTACCTGAGAGGTTCTGGAGTCTCCATCTGTGGAGATCCAGAATCTGACTGAGCCCTGAGCAACCAGCTCCAGCTAACTCTGCTTGAGCAAGGGCTTTGGATGAGGTGATCTCAAGAGGTCGCTTCCAACCACAACAATTTTGTGACTCTGAAAACAAACGTATTTGTGGGCTTTCTAGAATGGGGGATGAAGAAATACATAGAACAATGACAGTGAGAGCTACCTTCTGTAGGAAATGCAGTCAGACAAACTCAGTTGCTTCATGAGGAGAAGGCTGTTTGGCAGTGACTCCTCAGTTACAGTTGTAGCTTGTCTCCTTTCTGCCCAAGTGTTTTTTGCTATCCCGCTGGTCCCACGTGAGTTCTTCCACACTGCTGCGTAAAATGAGAGTCAACATGGTATGAATTTGTTGTGGATGTTTACTATAGGCCACCTGATCAGGAAGAGGAACTTGACGAGGCCTTCTACAGACAGCTGGAAGTTGCCTCACNTGAGTTCTTCCACACTGCTGCGTAAAATGAGAGTCAACATGGTATGAATTTGTTGTGG
>VZSC01005068.1:0-15203 GCA_013398225.1 Steatornis caripensis
GCGATGCTCCCTGCCCGTGGCCGCTGCTCCGTCCCCTCTGACTGCACAAAAACCACCTCCGACACCCAAAAAGCTGCTGGCCAAGCCCTGCTGCAAGTCCGCGGCCATGGAAATGCCTCCAGCGATGGGGCACAGCGCGATGGCGCTTGGGGCTGTGCGTGCTTTGGAGGCGATGCCTAACCACATGCTGGGGGAGTGAGAGCAGTCCCGGGCAGAACCGGTCAGTAATTTTTAGACAAATTGGGGGTTTTTTTTGCTCAAAAAAATGGAGGTTTATTGAAACCCGGCGTGTTTATAGAAAAACATCGGTTTCAACAGATTTCTGTTTCGACATGTTTTTTAGAAGAAAAAGGAAAGCTTTCCAAATTTTGAAAAGACCCCAGTCGAACACTTTCTCGGCAGAGCGTAATCCATTTCTCAGCTCCAAATTGCTTTTCATTTTGCAATGTAAGTAAATGTATTGCAAAATCCCCTTTTGAAAGGGGGCTGAAATCCTGCTGGAATGGTTGGGGAGGATCTCGGCGACGGACTGAGATTAACTCGCTCCAGCCTGGGGTCTGGATTTTCAAACAATGGCCTTTTCCCTTTCTTTCCGATGACGGTTTTTCATCCCACTGCAGGGTGGTGAGTACCAGCAATCCCTTCCTGGTGCGGAAATTGCTTTATTTGCAAGCACCAAATATTAAGGCCTGGCAGGGGACCCTGCACTGGGGGTAGAATAGCTCGGGTTTGCTCTGGTTTTCTCCAATTTACCCTGCTTCTGCTGTGTTTTTACTCGCCTTGGTCAGGGAGAGCATGCAGGTGGATGGCCTGGCCCATCGCAGGCATTTTTCCCTTGCAGANGCTGGGGGTAGAATAGCTCGGGTTCGCTCTGGTTTTCTCCGATTTACCCTGCTTCTGCTGTGTTTTTACTCGCCTTGGTCAGGGAGAGCATGCAGGTGGATGGCCTGGCCCATCGCAGGCATTTTTCCCTTGCAGATGGGTGATGCTTTGTGGCCAGACCACTGGGACATCTTGCTGTCGTGCTGCTCCTGTAATAATTCCCTTCAGCGAGGCATGGGATGACATCCCTGATAGGGAACACCTCCATCCGTACGAGTCCGCGTCTTATCCGAGCCGTTGCAATTGTGGGTTGGAAACGCAGACGCCAGTGCAGGGAGCCCAGGGCACCCAAGAACACCAGCACCGCAGTGATTTTCCTCGGGAGCCTTGCTGGAGCCTGGAGCGATGCTGGGAGAAGTTGGGATGCCTCATCAGTAGGCACAATAGAATAAAATACACAAAAGGGAGATTTATTCCGTTTAATAACATAGCATCTGCATAGATTTTTGCACTCTCCGGATCAAATTAATAACTTAATTGCAGATTTTAGTTTTGCCATAAAGGAGGTGGGGGCCCTGCACCCGGCTGAGAGGGATGCCGGGGCAGAGCGAGGGCTCCCCGAATTCGCAGCGGGATGCAGCTGGGATGCAGGAGGATCTGGAGAAATCTCTGCTTTTGTTCTGGATCCAAAGAACTCTTCCAAAGCAACTCCCTCCTCCCCTGCACAAGCTTTTCCAGGCACAAGAGGGGTTTGGGCTTGGGAACACAGAGGCGGTGGGTCTGGGAACCCCCAAACGGCGTCGGGTTCCCGCTGGCGCTCGTGTTAACGGCTCAACTCGACTTGGCAGAATGGTGGCCGTGTTGGTGAGCGGCTGAAATCTGACTTGTTTTTCTCTTTATTATATCTGCTTGTGGGTCTCATGCAACTCTTTAATCAAATGNGTAGGCACAATAGAATAAAATACGCAAAAGGGAGATTTATTCCGTTTAATAACATAGCATCTGCATAGATTTTTGCACTCTCCGGATCAAATTAATAACTTAATTGCAGATTTTAGTTTTGCCATAAAGGAGGTGGGGGCCCTGCACCCGGCTGAGAGGGATGCCGGGGCAGAGCGAGGGCTCCCCGAATTCGCAGCGGGATGCAGCTGGGATGCAGGAGGATCTGGAGAAATCTCTGCTTTTGTTCTGGATCCAAAGAACTCTTCCAAAGCAACTCCCTCCTCCCCTGCACAAGCTTTTCCAGGCACAAGAGGGGTTTGGGCTTGGGAACACAGAGGCGGTGGGTCTGGGAACCCCCAAACGGCGTCGGGTTCCCGCTGGCGCTCGTGTTAACGGCTCAACTCGACTTGGCAGAATGGTGGCCGTGTTGGTGAGCGGCTGAAATCTGACTTGTTTTTCTCTTTATTATATCTGCTTGTGGGTCTCATGCAACTCTTTAATCAAATGTTTCAAAGCTGATGTAGAGCTGGAAAGGATTCGGGTGGTTTGCAAACTTCTTCAGGTTCAGCGGCTTTGAGTCTGGTGCCTCCCTTGCAATCAAATACAAACCTGAAATTATAACAAGCCCATGAACGCATCTGTTAGGGGCCGTGATGGGCTGGCAGGGGGATATCCAGTTCCCAGCCGGGGAAGGTTTGAGGAGGGTGGAGGGATGCAGGGAAGAGCCAGGAGCTATTTCAGCTCCCGGTGCCACCCCCTTCCTCCTGCTGCTCCAACTCGAGTGCTAACAAATGCTTTTTGGGGAGCTGTGCCAGCGATGCTCGGAGTGGATCGTCACCCTGCCCCGCGCAGGGAAATCCCTTTGATGCTGAAGTGGCTGCAGGGGGAAGGAAGAGGAGTGGGCACAAACGCATCCTGCTCGGAGTGACGGGTGGTTCATTGAGCAGAGCCCTGGCAGGCTCTGCCACGTCCTTCTGCTGCTTTTTGGTGATAACTGTCGGATTTGATAATTGCAGCGGGCTGGCTTTCTGCCTCCTCGCTGGAAAAGCATTGTCTTGCTTCGTGCGCCCCCAGCAAGACCAGTCTCCTGCAGCTGGGGGGGTGGTGGGTGTTGATAGAGGGGAGGCTGATGCTGGAGGATAAACCCTGGAGAGGGGCAAAGATGCTCAGTGCTTGGGATGCAGCTGGAAGAAGGGGCAGAGTCTATTACAGACAAAACCCAGGGTTTTACAAGCGTCCTCGTTGTGCTCCCTGTTTGCCTCCTGCCTTTGCAGAGAGAGGGGAAGCGCTGGCAGCCTGACAACGCTCAAGTGGTCTCTGGTTGCTGCTGGGGTATTTTCTGGTGGTGGGGAAGGTCTGAGCCGTGATGCTGAGGCTGTTCTGCATTGTCACCCGTGACGCAGACATGTCACTGTCCCCCGGGGTCCCCGTATAGCAGCTTGTGCCAGCTCCTGCTGTCGTGGCAGTCTCTGACTCCACAAGCGCAGGCACCTGGGGCAGGAGCATCTGTGCCCGCAGCGGGAAGCTGGCCACGAGCCCCGGCTGGTCTGGGAAGGGCTGCGGCTGCGTCCTGGGGATGGAAATCGATGCCTGGCCCTGAAGGGCTCAAGGAAGGTTGGGGGGGGGGACACGCTGGCTCTGTCCTCCCCCTGAGACACCCCTCTGTCAGCGTGAGGTTAGATGCTGAACGCACAGCGGTTCAGTGCCGACGCGAAGCTTGCGTCGACCTGGGTTTTGCCGGGGCTGCCTGCAGACGGGCAGCCCTGCCTGCGGCCCTGGGACAGAGGAGAGGGGTGAGTCGGGGGGAGCAGAAAGACCAGAGCATGTTGGCTTTCCCATGGAGCTGGGGTTGAAACCCTGGACCAGGTCTCAGCAGATGGAGCGTGTGCCCCAGTTCCGACACAGCCCATGCTGTGACCCGGGGCAAACCCCATCCCCCTTCCCTGCCCTGAGCCCTCCCGTCCCCCTCGCACACGAGTGTGTCCCTGCGCAAGCAGACGCCCGAGGACACCCACAACCACCTCCTGGCATTTTTCGCACAGGACCCGCTCTGCGGGGACTGACCCAGAGCAGCCCCGGTGCCAGCCCCAGCCCCAAATGCCGGCGTGGGTTTTTGCCAGGGAGGGCAATGGTTCTGCCATGGCTGGGGGGTGCTGCTGCCCTCTGCAGCGGTTCTGTCCCCCTCTCCCAGGCTCTTCTCTCTCCCATGTACCCCCCCCAAAACGGCCGCGTTGAATCCCTGCCACATCTTGGTCCTCATCATTTCTCAAGCCCAGGGCATTGCCGGGGGTTTCCCCGCAGACCTCGCTCCTGCCTTTCCCCAGCAGCCTCCCTGCAAAAACGCTTTCCTGAGAACTCTGGAATAAAAAAAGAAAGAAGAAACAGCCCCCTTGTTCTGCTGCGGTGAACTGGCTCTTTTTCCAGTCACAAGGGCGAGCTGAAGCAAAACTTTCCATACTGAGCAGGAACAGAAAGAGAGAGGGAGAAGTAACGAACCCTCCTTTAAAAAAAAAATTTAAGAAAACCAGTGGAAAAAAAAAAAAAAACCTGACAGAACACAAGAGCCAGCAAACCCGAGTGCTGTCTTTCCCCTATCTCCCTCCTTTCTGGAACAAGGCAGCGAGTTTGCAGAAGTGCGTTTTAAGCAGGAGCAGATGCCGGCGTTCCTTGGGCGAGGAGGGGCGAGCCGAGCCTAGGAGGGACGCGGAGATAGAAAACAGATTGCGGCAAATATTTGTGTATTTAATTGCTGCGTGGGACGGTGGTGCGAGGGGTGCTGGGAGTCAGCTCTCGTGCGTTTGGCGCCTCGGAATACGGGTGTTTAAGGGGTTTTATTGCCCTGTTGGTGTGCGAGAGTCTCCTGGCTTGCTTGCTTCGGGGGCCAGGGAGTCAGAAATGTGGTTTGAAAGCTGAAGGTCCCTGTGAAGCCTCAGGATGCCGGGAGCTGGGGCTGTGGCCAAATGCTGCCTGGGGGAGACAGGCACAAGGTGCTGCCTTTTGGGCCCGGAAATTTGCTGAGAGCTGCCAGTGAAGCCGTGGTCTGAAGCTTTGCAAAGGGACGGAGAGATGCTTGGATGCAGGATTTTTTGGGTCCCGCTTGCCCTGCAGCATCCTTTGCTTGGCCAAAGGCAAGCGTGCACCGAGGGGTGCCTGGCGAGTGCCGGGGAGGGGTCGGGTCCCTGTAGGATGCCGGGCAGTGGTCTTTGCTGCCTGGCAAGCGGTGGTGCTGGCTATCGGCAGCGCCGTTTCCTGCATCGCTGTAGGAACTGGAGGTCCCAACGTGCCAAGGTCCGCATGGGGTAAGGCTCTGGATGCACGTGGGGATGACGGTCCCCGTCCCGCTACGCTGGCTCTCCGCGCACCATCAAAGTGATGAGGCAGTTTCCCAGGGAAAGACTTCTCCAGGGCACCCTGCAGAGCTATGAAGAACCCTCGGTGTCTCGACCCTCAGTTTTTGAAGGATGTATCCCCGATCCTTGAATTTGCTGGGTGGTTTTCTGGTGCTGATGTGCCCATTAACAGCGTCCAAGAAGAAAAGCAAAGGAGTCAAACGAGGAGGCCACGTCGCTGGTTAACATAAAACCGCCTCCAGCAGCCCAACGCCAGAATCTGCCCATTGCTGCTCCTGCTCTCTAGGTACATCTGGGGTCCTGAGCCCAGAGAAACGCCAGCCTGGTCCTTAGAAATTCAGTAAATCTGAGCAAGGGAAAAGGGGTCAGGAGNCGCTGGTAAACATAAAACCGCCTCCAGCAGCCCAACGCCAGAATCTGCCCATTGCTGCTCCTGCTCTCTAGGTACATCTGGGGTCCTGAGCCCAGAGAAACGCCAGCCTGGTCCTTAGAAATTCAGTAAATCTGAGCAAGGGAAAAGGGGTCAGGAGGAAAATTGGGCCGTACAAGTGGTGCCGGTGCCCTGGCATGCCGGGATAGCACTGGAGAGGCTGGCAGAGCACCCGGCTGTCTGGATCTGCTTGGCTTTCTCCAGTGTCAATCAGCTTTTGCAATTAACCTGTTCTTCCCAAAATCTCGGCTATAGGTTCCTCCCATTAGCAATGCCCTCCGTCCTGCTTCTGCTAAATGATTCATCCCAAATGCTCTCGTTATTGCTCCCGCTAGTCATGCTGACCTAAATTCTTCTTTAACGAAATGCTATATGTTTCTCACTGACTCTGCGTGGCCCTGATGACTCGTGGCCTTGAACCCCCTCAGTGATTTAAAAACTATGCACCTGCTTTTGGTTTTTAGCCCATGAAGGGGGAAAGAAAGAAAACAGGGTAAGAGGAGCTGTGCCTTTCCTGACTTGTTCCTAAGGGCTCCAGGAGCTGCGCGGCCCTGCCTGTGCGCTCAGCGGAGGTGGAGGGGCTGCATCGCAGCCTCCTGGTGCCAAAGCCTTTGGGATGGCTTCAGGAAGCAGCGCGTGGAGTGGCGAGATAGTCTGGCTTGAGATGCTCGTTTCCAAAGGTTATCTAAAACCACTGTCCTGGAGGAGACCGCCTCCTTTGAAAGTTCATATCTGGCTGCATCACTCCTTGCCCTCTGCAAGAGACCGGCTTGGGATGCGAGCGGCAGCACGCTGGGCTCCTCCCGCAGCGTCTGCAGGGGTTTTGGTCTTCCCGAGTCAAGGGGAGGCTTTACCCGAGGGTACGGAGGGTGTCTGGCTGGGGACAGCCTTGCACATCAACGCCGGCTCTCCGGCGGCAGGACCAGCCCGCTCCCTGGCTCAGCCGGAGCGGTGGGCACGCAGCTGCCCTCCTCCAGCCTCCTGGAGCGGGTCCCAGCTCTGGGGACAACAGCGCCAGCCTTAAAAGGGGTGACAAGAGCAGCAGCCTGGCTCTCGCGTGACCGGCTCGGGCTCAGGAGGAGCACCACGCTGGAGGAGAGGCAGGGACACTCCAACAGTGACAGTTCCCCAAGAATTTCCTCCTTGCACCACCCCTTTCCCAGCATCGGCACCACATGCCGGCTTGGAGGCATCTCCCCTGCTCGAAGCTGGGCGATGCGACCTGTGCGGAGCNTCTCCAGTGTCAATCAGCTTTTGCAATTAACCTGTTCTTCCCAAAATCTCGGCTATAGGTTCCTCCCATTAGCAATGCCCTCCGTCCTGCTTCTGCTAAATGATTCATCCCAAATGCTCTCGTTATTGCTCCCGCTAGTCATGCTGACCTAAATTCTTCTTTAACGAAATGCTATATGTTTCTCACCGACTCTGCGTGGCCCTGATGACTCGTGGCCTTGAACCCCCTCAGTGATTTAAAAACTATGCACCTGCTTTTGGTTTTTAGCCCATGAAGGGGGAAAGAAAGAAAACAGGGTAAGAGGAGCTGTGCCTTTCCTGACTTGTTCCTAAGGGCTCCAGGAGCTGCGCGGCCCTGCCTGTGCGCTCAGCGGAGGTGGAGGGGCTGCATCGCAGCCTCCTGGTGCCAAAGCCTTTGGGATGGCTTCAGGAAGCAGCGCGTGGAGTGGCGAGATAGTCTGGCTTGAGATGCTCGTTTCCAAAGGTTATCTAAAACCACTGTCCTGGAGGAGACCGCCTCCTTTGAAAGTTCATATCTGGCTGCATCACTCCTTGCCCTCTGCAAGAGACCGGCTTGGGATGCGAGCGGCAGCACGCTGGGCTCCTCCCGCAGCGTCTGCAGGGGTTTTGGTCTTCCCGAGTCAAGGGGAGGCTTTACCCGAGGGTACGGAGGGTGTCTGGCTGGGGACAGCCTTGCACATCAACGCCGGCTCTCCGGCGGCAGGACCAGCCCGCTCCCTGGCTCAGCCGGAGCGGTGGGCACGCAGCTGCCCTCCTCCAGCCTCCTGGAGCGGGTCCCAGCTCTGGGGACAACAGCGCCAGCCTTAAAAGGGGTGACAAGAGCAGCAGCCTGGCTCTCGCGTGACCGGCTCGGGCTCAGGAGGAGCACCACGCTGGAGGAGAGGCAGGGACACTCCAACAGTGACAGTTCCCCAAGAATTTCCTCCTTGCACCACCCCTTTCCCAGCATCGGCACCACATGCCGGCTTGGAGGCATCTCCCCTGCTCGAAGCTGGGCGATGCGACCTGTGCGGAGCAGCCACGGTGCTGCTCTGGTTGGGCTGGCCCCGGCCACCGCGGCTCTGCCAGCACTGTCGGAGCAGGGAAATGGCCTGGCTGCGGTACCAGCACCAGGGAGCAGNCCTGCTTCTGCTAAATGATTCATCCCAAATGCTCTCGTTATTGCTCCCGCTAGTCATGCTGACCTAAATTCTTCTTTAACGAAATGCTATATGTTTCTCACCGACTCTGCGTGGCCCTGATGACTCGTGGCCTTGAACCCCCTCAGTGATTTAAAAACTATGCACCTGCTTTTGGTTTTTAGCCCATGAAGGGGGAAAGAAAGAAAACAGGGTAAGAGGAGCTGTGCCTTTCCTGACTTGTTCCTAAGGGCTCCAGGAGCTGCGCGGCCCTGCCTGTGCGCTCAGCGGAGGTGGAGGGGCTGCATCGCAGCCTCCTGGTGCCAAAGCCTTTGGGATGGCTTCAGGAAGCAGCGCGTGGAGTGGCGAGATAGTCTGGCTTGAGATGCTCGTTTCCAAAGGTTATCTAAAACCACTGTCCTGGAGGAGACCGCCTCCTTTGAAAGTTCATATCTGGCTGCATCACTCCTTGCCCTCTGCAAGAGACCGGCTTGGGATGCGAGCGGCAGCACGCTGGGCTCCTCCCGCAGCGTCTGCAGGGGTTTTGGTCTTCCCGAGTCAAGGGGAGGCTTTACCCGAGGGTACGGAGGGTGTCTGGCTGGGGACAGCCTTGCACATCAACGCCGGCTCTCCGGCGGCAGGACCAGCCCGCTCCCTGGCTCAGCCGGAGCGGTGGGCACGCAGCTGCCCTCCTCCAGCCTCCTGGAGCGGGTCCCAGCTCTGGGGACAACAGCGCCAGCCTTAAAAGGGGTGACAAGAGCAGCAGCCTGGCTCTCGCGTGACCGGCTCGGGCTCAGGAGGAGCACCACGCTGGAGGAGAGGCAGGGACACTCCAACAGTGACAGTTCCCCAAGAATTTCCTCCTTGCACCACCCCTTTCCCAGCATCGGCACCACATGCCGGCTTGGAGGCATCTCCCCTGCTCGAAGCTGGGCGATGCGACCTGTGCGGAGCAGCCACGGTGCTGCTCTGGTTGGGCTGGCCCCGGCCACCGCGGCTCTGCCAGCACTGTCGGAGCAGGGAAATGGCCTGGCTGCGGTACCAGCACCAGGGAGCAGCCGCCCAAAATACTCTCACCAGCTTTCTCGGGAAGGTTTGATGCTGTTTGTAGACGATGTGGGCAAGATGAAAATCCCCCCTGCCCTCGAGGTGACCCTCGCCTGGGGAAGCGGCGCTCGCTGGGAGCTGACTTCTGTCATTTCTGGAAAGCGGTGCTTTGAGCAAACTATTTATAAACTGAGTTTTCTTTAACTCCTGAAATTGAGCCATAACTTCAGATAAACAGAAAAAAAAATAAAGCCCACCCAACAGATACAGGCAAATAAATGCAGGCAAAAATAAATATACAGGCAGCCTAAATTTGCAACGTGACTAGTGATTCTGGGAAGGGTCTGGGTTTGGAGGCATCTGCAGTGGGGCTGGCGAAGGGGCTTCTCAAAAGGCTGCCAGTGGCCCAGGGGCTGAGGGCTGGTGGTGGCACAACCCACAGGATGGGGCGGGCGGGAGTTTGCCCGGCTGCCCAGCACCACAACCGCTCCCTGACCAAAATCCTGCTGGTATTTCAGCCTCGTGTTGCCTCTGCCCACTGGTAAGCACCGCGGTGGGAAATGCCAGGCAGCGTGACCTTTCTCGGTGCGCTCTGCCCGGCTCCTACGCGGATTTGTGCCGGGGATTTACGGCCCTGTGTCACTCAGGTTTTTACAGACTCGTTTGTCACCACCATCTCCAATGCCAGCGGGGTTGGGCAACGCTGCCCAGCCCCCACCGTGTGTCGCAGGGCACGGTCGGCACCGTGCAGGCTGCCCCGTGATGCTCCTGCATCCTGTGATGCTCCTGCATCCGCGTGGCAGCAGGGGCTTGGTTCGGGCCGTTGGGTGGATGACACCTCCCTTTCCTATCAGACCACCTCTTTTATTTTAAGCCTTTCTTCCAGCTCGTGCTGCCGTGGGACTCGCCGNGGGGCAACGCTGCCCAGCCCGCACCATGTGTCGCAGGGCACGGTCGGGACCGTGCAGGCTGCCCCGTGATGCTCCTGCATCCTGTGATGCTCCTGCATCCGCGTGGCAGCAGGGGCTTGGTTCGGGCCGTTGGGTGGATGACACCTCCCTTTCCTATCAGACCACCTCTTTTATTTTAAGCCTTTCTTCCAGCTCGTGCTGCCGTGGGACTCGCCGGCACGTGCCCGCCCGCGGTGTCCCCGCATCTCCCTCCCACCCATCCCCATTCCCCCGCTGGCACCCCCAGCTCACCCCTAAACACATTCATCTATTTCTGCTGCGGGAGAGAGCGGCTTCGGGAAACAGGTCCATAAATCACCGGCAATGCTTGGAAATAAAAATCATTATTGTAATGAATGAGCTTTTATTTCTCTTTTGAGAAAAGGGATCATGAAAGACCAGGGCAGGGGAGAGCGGGGAAGAGAAGGTGTTGCATTTTCTATTTTTGACGAGTTACGGGGGATAAAGTGAATCGCGTGAGAGCTGTTTGGAGACAGAGGGGAAGAAACGAGTGTTTGCTGCGTGTCCCTTGCTGGGGATGGAGGGAACACGAGCGTGAAGGCTTCCCGTACGGCTCTGCGTTATTAGGATAATATATTGCAGTGCTCAGGGTCGTGCTCGTGCCTCAGAGAAGTTGTCGTGGCCGTGGCGTGGTGCTTGCTGTTGTACAGCCCCACACCAAAACACTGTCCCTGGCTCCAGGGTGTGGGTAATCTTCTGCTGGCCCCACCAGCACCCGCAGCACCCGCATCCTTTGGCATCGGCTCGGCTGCTGCTGGCACCATGGACACCGCGGGCTTGGGGAGCAGCTCCCGTAGCCAAGGAGAAGCTTTGCACAGAATGACTTCAGGATTTGGCCCTGGGCTCCCGGGGATGGGAGCTTGTATTAATTAAGCAGCAATGATCCAAGTCACAGGGCATTTCCTGGGGATTAATGACTGGCTGGGAGGAGTTAATGACTTGAGATGAGTCCAAAAATCCCATTTACCCCAACTGGTGCTGAGTCCCAGCACACACTTTGTGCCAAGGTCAGCACCACCATTTTAAGGCAATTTTTTAAGTTATTATTAAGAAGAATAATAAAGTGTAGGAAATGGCTTCTCCTTCCCACCACAGCGATGCAGCTCGATTGCCGCAGGCAGGCTCTTGGGGAGCACGGATGCCCCTCGTGTTAAGAGCATCCGTCTCTGTCCGGCCTCCCAGCACCTCCCGAGGACAGGAGGGCATCGGGGACGGCATCCTCGGCCTCTGCTTGCAGTTTCGAGCCCCGGTGCACCGGGATGGCGACGCTCAGAAGATGCAGGTTTCTAAGACGAGAGGAGTAGTCGGGCAGAAGGCAACCTGCCGCGGTGTTGTGCCCGGAGTAGAGCAGGATCCGGCCTCTCCGCCTTTATCTCTGATAAATGTTTTAGTGTTGTCATGGCAATGAAAGAGCCTGGCTAATCCTTGGGTTTCCTTTCTTCAAAAGGAAGAAAGTTTGCATACCTGACCGCAGGCGTGAGCAGCCCGGCGGGATGCTCGGTCTCTGCGCTGCCAGCCCTCCCACGCCTGCACACACACACGCACACGCACACACGCACATGCGCACGCTCGCGCCGGAGTAAATGCAAACCGAATCCGTCCCGAGGAGCGGGCGAGCGCCCCGCTTCTGGTCTCCATTGCCACGTGGCAGTGAGCGATCCAGCTGCACGGCGCTGCCAGGCCAGTCCTCCCCTTTGTGATCACTGGTTGTTTGTTTGCGCTACACCCTTGCCTGCATCCCTGCCTTCCCCACCACGAGCGGGGACGATGGAGCGCAGCACCGGGGTTAAGCTCTGGATGCTCCTCAGGGCTCCGAGCAGACCGCAAACAGGGATGCAGCTTGGAGGCGGATGCAGGCAACGTGATGCTTGGGGAAAGGCCGTCCGAAATACGCCCTGCCCAAGCATCTTGGTGGAAACCAGACCCTGGGCAAATCCTGCGCTTGGCCTTCCCTCTCGCCCCGACTGAATGAGAGCAGCCCCGGCACGAGCAGACGGCAGTGTAGTGGGCGCCACGGTGAAGAGCATCCAGCCCAGCGAGCGTCACCGTGTCCTGGCCAAGGGGATATTTCCAGCCGAGTACCTCGTGTCTCTCTGAAGCCAAAAGGGAACTCAGCACTTTGTGAGCGACTGGGGACCGTCCCTCCCCTCGGCGGGAGCAGCAGTCATCTCCTAAACCGTGCGGGAAACAGCACCGCACCCCTGCTACAGCTGGGAGCCTCGTCAGCTCCCGAGCTGCTTATCCCACTCTCACTCCTATTACTGGAAAGTTTTATAGCCACTCGCTGTTTGTGATTAATCATTTTGTTTTAATTGCCGCTCCTCTGGCTGGCAGAGGCTCAGCAGGGATTTTATGCCTCTTGGCTGCTTCCCCCAGGTATGTTCCAGGACTGCGAAGCACCAAGCAGGAGCAGCCCTGTGACAGCGGGCGCCCGAATTCAGCGGGGTACAGGCTTGGGCGGCGTGCGTGCCCCCAACATTGGCTCACGAGCAGCACCCTGATGGAGACCCACTGCGATCATGAGCTCCCTCAATAATGCAGCCAAACTTGCAGCAGCAGCAGCTCTCCCTGGGACCGTAGGCTGCAGCAGGGGATGGGGGAGTTGGGCATGCTCTGCACCTCCCCGGTGCTCCCCGTGGATGCTGACATCCTTCTGCCAAAAGCTGGAAGCAGGCAGTGAGACCCAGGAGCTGTTAAATATCCTTCAGTGGTGTTGCTGCACACAACGGGAATGAAATGCAAGCGGCAGCTTCAGCAGGGAAATAGGAAACACCCAAGCGGGAGCGTGCCCCAGGCAGGGCGGGATGCCCCTGCCTCTGCAAACAATGCGGCGCTGGGGTGTTCCCAGGCTCGAGCTGGTCACAGCCCCGCATCGCTCTTTTGTGGGAAACAACGGCATTTGAAAATGTGATTTTGATTCAAACAATGCTCAGGGTTCGATCGTCAGCTGGGAACCCAGCAGAGCTGCTGGCATCCTGAGGACGGCCCGACGTGCTCCCCTTAGGGACGTGCCCGGTGCTCTCCCAGCGGGTGACGCCGGCCGCCCGCACGCGTGTCACCCTATGCCCCATCCCGCCGGTGCCAGAAGGAGCCAGAGGGGCAGAGATGACTTTGGCCAGCGCCCTGATATGCTGCAGCCCATGTAACCGTCGCCTTGGGCACGCAGAGCACATGATGAGCATCCTCCAAATGTCCCTCATGTCACCACTTTTCCTGCCTTTCCCAAACCTCGCCCAGGCAGGAGATGAGCATGGATGTCTGTCTTCGCCTTGCAGACAGCTCAGACCCCTGCCCAGACCGCCAGCGCTGCGGGACTGGCCCACACATGGGAGCAGAGGAAATCTTCACCTCGTCCAGCCTCGGGAGCAGAGGATCGGTGTCACAGCGCCCAGCGTCCCCGCAGATCCCACTCAAAGCAAGCCTTGGGGATGAGGACACGGTCCGAGTGCAGAGCTGCGCTGCAGGGAGCGACTCCACGGCCGAAGCAGCAAATCCAAGAAGCAACGGAAAACGCGCGAGCATGGAAAGCAGGCAGCAAACGTGAGCTTGCAGCAAGATGTCGCAGCATTGCCTCCGTCCCTGTGAGGCTTCGCCTGGCTCGCCTGGCCTCTCTCTCCTTGGGAGAGTTTTCATGGGAATTAAAATGATTTTGCTGCTGAAGCAGCTCTGTCCTCGGAGGTTTTTCTTCGCCGTGCGGGGTGGAGGGTTTCTAGCTGGCTCTGCCCTGGCTCCCTGACCGTGTCCGGCGCAGCCATGTCCCATGCGGCCACCGCGTCCTTCGCTGCCGCAGGGAGAGCGCGGCAGCCCATGACACTGCTGCTGGGGCTGCCTACACCTTGCCTGCGCTTTCGTGCTGAATAATTGAAAGCTCATGCAACAGCCACAAATATTTAATATCTTGTTCATCAAGAATTTACCCGTGTTAAAGCCGTCACTTTAGATGTCTGACAGGGCTGGAGAAAAGGCAGCGGGGAGGCACGGAGGGGGCGCACCAGCGAGAGGGAGCCTAAGGGATGGTGAGTTGGGCGATGCCAGGGGCCCGCGGGCAGCTGGCCTGGGCAGGGGGCTGCCCCGAGGTGGAGCCCTCCTTGCTGAGCGTTGGGGGATGAAAAGGCATCTGAGGGTGGTGATGCCACCATCTCAAGCTCACCCCCTCCATCTGCTCTGCTATAACATCCCCTGCCCCGGGGAGGGCATTGCGTGACCTCAGCCACTTCAATTAATTCCCCGTCCCTTGTTCCTAGCTCGCAACCATCCCAGGCCCCTCCAGGACCCGACACGGTGTTGGATGTGCCCAGATGACACCGGTGGCCAGTGCCTGGGCTGGGTGCCCCTTCCAGTGCTGGCACGGCCATGGCCGGGGCCGGGTGCGAGGGCAGCCCAGCGGCACGCTGATCGCTGTTCTCCTCGGCTGCCAAGCAAGCAGTGGGGATGGCTCGGAGGCCCGGAGCCTCCACAGCCACCGGCAGCGATGGCAGAGATATAAAAGGCCGTCCTACTTAGCAGGGCTTATGTAAGGAGGCGTCTCCATGGCAGGATGGGAAAACAGACAGATATTGGAAGTGACGCTTTAAACACTGACTTTGCAGGGGCATCCCTGTCGATGGGTGAGGTGGCACCTGAATCCCACTGTGGCACCCGGGGGTCCCAGTTGCCCTCCACTGTGTCCCCACCGTGTCCCCTCCATGGCCCCACTGTGTCCGCACCGCAGCAAGAGCAGCCCATGAGGGGGGTCCCGCAGGCTGGGCCGCCCTTCTGCTGGGGGTACACAGATCAACCAGCCCCTTTCCCTCCCACCTGCTCTCCCAGAGCCTTCTCATCTCTAATTAACACTCTTGTTAATTAATTTATTTAATGGCCTCTTTGCATTGAGCTCACACAGTGCTGTGACCAGCAGGTCGGTCTTGGCTGCTGGATTCAGGGCTGGTGAGCCGAGGGGCTGCACTGAGCGCAGGCGCTGTGCTGGCGGAGCAGGGGGTGGTTTGGGAGGACAGGGGCTGCGGGTGGGCTCGCACCCCGAGCACCTTGAGCGGGGTGCCCAGCAGACACTGGGGTTCAAGCTCTGCAGGAGCCCCTGCTGCCCCTTCCCCGCTTGGCCCGTGGTGACCCGCCGGGCTGGAAGCAAGTCGGGAGAGGGCGGCACCTCCACCAGCAGCGTGTGATGGCAGCAGGTTTGCTCCCCTTATGGAAAGGCATGTTGCGAGCGGGCTCGGGGATGTGTTTATTATAGTCAGCCCTCGGCTGGGAGCAGGATCAGTCGGCGACGAGC
>VZSC01005068.1:15372-25713 GCA_013398225.1 Steatornis caripensis
GTCGCGGTCTGTGCCTTGGCGGGGTGGGTGCCTTCACACCCACACCCCCCCCGACCTGCTGCTCTTGGGAGGGGTGCAGGTCCACGACCACAGAGGCTGCAAATTAAAGGGAAGAAAAGGAAAATGCAATCCTTATAATCGCAGGGCTCTGGGAGCAGAGGCTTTGGGAGACACACCAGATTTCCTCGCAGCTTGGCTCCTCCGACAGCCAGCCGTGGGTCGTGGCACCGTCCCAGCTCGGGGCGGGGGGAGCAGCAAACGCTCAGAAGCACTGGGAAGGCGGCCGTTGTTGAGACGATGCCCTCTGAAGGGGGACGGGGCAGGTTTGGGGGCGCACGAGTGGCAGGCGGAGCATGGGGCTCCGCTGGAGACCTGGCACTGAGCTGCAATGAGTCCCGAACGCTGCCTTTGCTCAGGTGCAGGCTCTGGCCATAAGGCTGGGCTCTGCCAGCCCCCGGATCTTCCCAGACGGGCTGCGGGGGATGCTCGGAAGTGCTCGGTCTAATTAAAAGCTGGCTGACGTGGCCGGCAGCCGCTGGTGGAAAAGCAGGTTAATGTCCTGGTGGCCTTGGGGCTGGCTGAGGCACGGGGCCAGGGAAGGCAGCGGGCAGGCAGGGCTGCAGCAGACATCGTTCCCTCAGCCCCTACAAACCCGGCATGAAAGCACAGATGAGCCTGAATGCTTATTCATTATCATAATTCATTATTATTATCCATCAGGTGGCTCTCCTCCACAGGTACCATGAGTACGCGTGCACCTCGCACGCTGCCTCTGCCCATCCTTCTCCCCTGCACCCGCCGCCTTTCCAGCCATGCCGCCGGCTGCCTGGCCACGCGCTCGCCCCTCCGTCCCTCTGCATCCATCACTCTGCCCACTTCTGCCTGTCTTATGCCCAATTGTCTTCACATTTGTTGCTTTCCTCGCAGCATCTATTCATCCATCTCACTCACCACCCCATCCACTTGCCCGGGTGCTGGCTTGGGGCTGAAGCGCGTGTTTAGGGGATGGTGCTCCCCTGTCCGAGTGCGCTCCCAACCTTTCTCCAGGGTATCTTCCCTGTCCCCAGCTGCCTCATCAGCTGCCAGACAGAAGCAGCAAATAACCCTCCTTCGGAGCTCCCCTAAGGACTCTGCGATGGACTGCAGAGCCCAGCTGTCCCAAGGCGATGGGCTCAGCCCCGTCCTGGCTCATGGTGGCTGGAAAGCGTTTGGATGCCGATGAGCTGCTGAGGAAAACGCAGTTTAGTGAGGCTGGCCAGGCTTGGAGCCGCTGCCTGATGTGGAAATCTGTCCCTAGTAAGAGCGGGGCCAAGAGCCACCAGGTCCTTGTCACAGAGCCCATCACCAGGGCACTGGTCACCGGTCGCTCCGCCTTGAGTCAAACCAGTCCCCGGGAGAGCTGGAACCGGTCGGTTGTCCCCAGCGTGAGCCACCCGAGCTTCCCCTGTCAACCAGCAATAAACAGCCACTCCTGCTTAGAAGTTGCGTCCCAGTTTCTCTTGCTGTTTACAGTCATCTACCTTCAAGGATTTGCTTTGCTCCGTTTTTTAATGTAATTTCGTTAGCCATTAGCCCAGCATGAGGCTCAACTCCTCTGTCACTTAACACGTTTTTTGGGGGTGGGTTGTTTTTTTTTTTTCCCTAAGCATCTTCATCTGAGAAACCATGGAGCTACTTCGGTAGCAAAGGCACCGAGGGCTTCAGCCCCTCTCCGTGACCTGGCACTGGTGGAGCGAGCACAAAGCTCGTGCATCTCCGAAATGGCCTGATTATGGCAAAACAGCTGCAGAACAGCCGTAACGGCATCCCCGACCTGCCGGGAGCCTGGAGCTCCTGCTGCCTGGCCCCGTGGCTTTTTCTCCTGCAGGCTGGTGATTTCCTGGGTGGGTCTGGCTGTAGGGGGGGATTAATTTTTTTTCCACGCAGACTGTATTTGGAGGGAAAAGTAAACGCTGAGGCACAGAAACAGTTTCACTTCCCTTAGAGCTAATAATAGCACCTAATGCTTTCAGCGGTGACTGCAGCCAACAGGCTTCCCGTCCCTTGTGCACCCTGCAGTGCGGGAGAGGAGGGTGGTGGGGTGCTGGGGAAACTGAGGCACGGTAGACCTTAACCTACTTTAATAGGGAGTTAGGAAAGGGCTTGTGCTCTGCAGTGCTCTGTCTGTGTTGCTCTGCTGTCTCCTGCAATGCTGGCAGTGCCACATGACAGGAGACATTCCCTGTCCTTGCCTGATCCCGGGTTACGTGAGCCAACCCCGCTGATTTCCCAGGTCTGCGGAGCACGCGCGGCACGGGGGAAAACCCTGTGTCCAGTGGGAAGCCTGGGAGAAAACAGGGTTCCTGCACCCCAGCGCTGGCTCTGGGCTCTCCCAAAGCCTTGCTGATACCTGGAGATGAGTCAAACCAGCTAGTTCAGAGTAATTGCTTTGGCAGGACTGTTTTAGTCCCAGCTCCGCTTGGGGCTTGGCCGTGGTGACAAGGAGCGGGCGGCCGAGGACACGGGACCGGGCTAAGCCGGGACATTGGCTCTGCGTCGCGCTGGGTGCAGCTCCTTGGTCTGCAGCGACAGCCCCTGGGGCTGGCAGCATCCCGAGCGTCATCTCTGCAGCAATCCCAACACCATGGAAATAAAAACCCCAAACCCCACTTGTCCCAAAGCCAGGAGCTTTCTGCTGGAAGCCACCAGCCTCTGCCATCCCCTGGCCGTGTACGGAGGCTTTACCGCTGTTTTGATACTCTCTCCGTTCGTTATGAACTGATTACCCACTCTGCTGCCTCCTTTTCCAAACAGATCATCTGTGATATCTAGTCACTAACGAATGACGCCGGCAATTAATTGCAGGGGTAAGTCTGCTCCTAATTAGGAACAGATTTAGGGAATGAGCACTAGGAGAGCTCTTTGGCTGTTGGTTGCCTCTGGTTGAGCATGGACTGGGGATTACGGTCTGTGGGGCTTTTTAATTAATAACTGAGGAGTGGATTAAGGCTGAGTTAGTGCACTGGAGGAAGCGGGCTTGGCGTGAGGGCAAGTCATGGTGCTGGAGACGCTGCTGCAGTTTGCGTCAGTGGTGTTGGCCGAGGAGCCGGGCTGGATCCAGCCTGGCCAAGAGTCCTTTCACTGCCAGAGGAGAAGGTGGGAAGGTGGCCTGGGGCTGGGGGGTGCCTGGCTGGGCAGGGCTGCCTCTGTTGGGGAGCTGGAGCAAAGCTCCCCCAGCACCCCGGTGCGAGGATTTTGCCAGCTGCTTCTCAGACTCGCAAAAAGTGCTCACGCACCTGAATTTTCCACCGTGTTATCCGACCGGTACCTGGGGGGCGGGTGGGTAACAGGTCTGTCCCTTTGAGCTGTTTGAGTGCTTCAGGCTGGGGTGCTGGAGGCCTGCCTGTCCCCTCGGGTGACACCTTCTCCCCTGCAGCTCGTGCTGCCGCTCCTGGCTCACCCTAACAAATCCCAGTGAAGCGGGGGGCTCGCTGCACCCATCTCCCTCCCCGCCCCCCGGCTGCTCTTGCGCTGCATCTCTGGCGCCTGCCCGCAGCGGAGCGGTGCCCGTAACGCTGGAGCCGGCCCCTGCTGTGGTGCTGGGCTGTGTTTTGTATCGTGCTGTGCCCAGGGCTGGCTCCCCTTCGCCAGGGACCCCCAGTGACCCGTGTCTGAGCTGGGCCCAGGGCAATGAGGCACTTGTCCTTGCGGGTCTCCCAGGCTGGAGCAAAACCAAGCGAGTCCCCTGCTCGGAGGCAATATTGCCGTGCCAGAGATGATGCTCACCCTCTGAGGGCGGTCAGTTCAGGGCAGATGATGCTAAGAGACAGCTGGAAAAAAAAAACCCCCGCCACCCCAAACAAACACTCTGGAGAAGAAACGGACGGGGACTGGGCGAGTTTCCGTTAGCGCAGCAGAATGATCGGTCACTGGAAACTTAGTGGGGAGCAAGAGGGAAGAAACAAGCTTCTGCTTTCGGATAGCGGTTCCTGCCACGGCGCGGAGCAGAGGGTGTGTTGGGGAGCGAGTTAGTCATCGCGGGCAGATAGCGCTGCCTGTGCCATGGGCCTCTCCGGCCGCCGCGGAGCCCTTTCCCTTTA
Source organism: Steatornis caripensis (assembly GCA_013398225.1). Taxonomy (NCBI): domain Eukaryota; kingdom Metazoa; phylum Chordata; class Aves; order Caprimulgiformes; family Steatornithidae; genus Steatornis; species Steatornis caripensis. The sequence continues at coordinate 19,452 of VZSC01005068.1, forward strand.
AAGGCACTGCCTGAATTACGCTACCGGCGAGGCTGCGCTTCGGCTGGCTCCGTTACCCAACGCTGCGGTGCCGTTTGTCAGCTGATAACGAATGACCAAAAGCATCTGATCTGTCCGAAAGCGGGACGCCCATCTCCTGGGCTGCCGGAGGGAGTCGTCTCAGTCCTGCGGCTGCTTTGGCTCCTTTTGGTTTGCTCTCGGATTTGGGTGGGAGGCCGCGTTCCCAATCCCCGCGTAGGTCAGCTGGGCGTGGAAAAGGGCGATCGCTGGGGCTGCGGGCAGGGATGCGCAGGACAAACGGGAGGAAGGCAACTAGAGGGGGACCAGGACAAAGGGTTAGCGATGGGGCCGTGAGGCCGCTTCCCAGGCCCTCCTCGCTGGCACACAGGCGTCTTTGCCTCCTCTCCAGCTCTGCTGCAGGCATCTCTTTGCCTCGTTTCCTCCTGCGGGTGGGTTTGCATGGGGAGAGCTGAGCCCACACCTGCTGCCGCGGTGGACCCGAGGGACCACGTCAGTCCTCTTCCTCCTCCCTATCCACTTGCGGTGTTGCTAATGACTGAAAGGAGAGTCTATTCTTCAGACCCAGTGCCCGGGTGATGGTATCTGCAGCCAATTTCCAGCTTGGCAGAGCAGAACAATTTCTGTTGAGCTCAGTAAAGAGTGCAAAGGCTCCGCTCCCCAAAGGTTACGCTCCCGTGCAGACAATTGCAGGCGCTTGGCTCGCGTCTTCCTCTGCAAACCATGGGCTTAATGTATTTACAAATATGCGTACAAAGCTCCGCGGCTGCCAGACCACACAGCACACGGCCCTGGCAACTGCTGCGCTAGTCAGCCGAGCACACGAGCGTCCCGGCTGCGGGCTGGCGTCCCTGCCTCTGACCACCTGGCCTGGATATATGCATCCTTAACAGTATATACAGAGCATTCCGGTTCTGCGGANCTGATCTGTCCGAAAGCGGGACGCCCATCTCCTGGGCTGCCGGAGGGAGTCGTCTCAGTCCTGCGGCTGCTTTGGCTCCTTTTGGTTTGCTCTCGGATTTGGGTGGGAGGCCGCGTTCCCAATCCCCGCGTAGGTCAGCTGGGCGCGGAAAAGGGCGATCGCTGGGGCTGCGGGCAGGGATGCGCAGGACAAACGGGAGGAAGGCAATTAGAGGGGGACCAGGACAAAGGGTTAGCGATGGGGCCGTGAGGCCGCTTCCCAGGCCCTCCTCGCTGGCACACAGGCATCTTTGCCTCCTCTCCAGCTCTGCTGCAGGCATCTCTTTGCCTCGTTTCCTCCTGCGGGTGGGTTTGCATGGGGAGAGCTGAGCCCACACCTGCTGCCGCGGTGGACCCGAGGGACCACGTCAGTCCTCTTCCTCCTCCCTATCCACTTGCGGTGTTGCTAATGACTGAAAGGAGAGTCTATTCTTCAGACCCAGTGCCCGGGTGATGGTATCTGCAGCCAATTTCCAGCTTGGCAGAGCAGAACAATTTCTGTTGAGCTCAGTAAAGAGTGCAAAGGCTCCGCTCCCCAAAGGTTACGCTCCCGTGCAGACAATTGCAGGCGCTTGGCTCGCGTCTTCCTCTGCAAACCATGGGCTTAATGTATTTACAAATATGCGTACAAAGCTCCGCGGCTGCCAGACCACACAGCACACGGCCCTGGCAACTGCTGCGCTAGTCAGCCGAGCACACGAGCGTCCCGGCTGCGGGCTGGCGTCCCTGCCTCTGACCACCTGGCCTGGATGGATGCATCCTTAACAGTATATACAGAGCATTCCGGTTCTGCGGAGCTGCGTGCAGCTTCAGCGCTTGTCCTGTCTGCTGCCGTATCCCCTTGGCCGAGGTGCAGCCGTACGCTCGGGCTTAGGAGGGGAAGCACACTCACCCTCCTGCCTACGCATCCTGTTGGCTTCCCTCCCCAAAGCGAACGCGTTTGTTTTGCTGAAAGCTCTGCTCTAGACTCGTACGTACACATCCTTTATGTATGCGATGTGTCATGCATGACCTGAGTTCACCATGAGCTGCCGGCCAGCGAGGCCAGCCCAGCGCAGCCCTTGGCCTCCGTTAGCTAATCGCTCCTCGGGAGGCTGCGATGTGCCGGCCTTTGGGCCGCCCAGCATCACTCAGGGTGCTTTATCATTGCCTGTCGTGTCCCATATGGAGCAAACTGGGCCTGGCAGAGAAAAGAGGGAAGGAAGAAAACATATTGGTGCCACTGGAAATTAAGGGCAGGTTCACGCGTCACAGCTGAGGAGCGGATCAGCCGCCTCAGCAGTCAGCGGGGAAATAAGTTGCTGGCGTCACTGCTGAAGTGAGACACATGCATGTCTTGCAGAAGAGATACATCTGTGCCATATTCGCAGCACAAGCTATTCCAGCTCGCGTATTAGTATTAGGCATCACAGTGTTAGGTTTGTCAGCATTCGGGATTCGAGGTAATTCTGCAGCCCACCTTCTGCCCTGGGGCTGGATGTGTTGCGGGGTCTCGCGCTTAGCAGAAAGCGTTGGCGGCCAAAAGGTTTTGGGGGATCAGAGCCTCTGGCATCCTCGTGGCTTTGGGGACCCTGGTGTTAAGGCTGCGGTGCCACCCTGGCCGTACCACTCTCGTGGGTGCCTGGGGATGGAGCTCAGCATCAGGCGAGGACGACTGGTCGAGATCCAGGCGAGGCATTTAGAGCCTGACCGTCACCAGTGCCGCGTGTCAGGGCAGTGCCTTACACGACAGGCGGGTGGGAGGCCCCCGTCGCCTTTCCAAGCGAGGCAGGGATCTTTCCTTCCAAGTCCGGTGTGCCTGGATGCTGAGCTGGGGCTTGGTGTCTGCTGGGCTGTAGAGACAAGGTCTGCTCTCAGCTTGGTGGGGACATACGAGACAGCGCGAGGGAAGGTGCCCTCACCTGTACAGGGCTGTCACCCGAATATCCAGCTCCCCCAGAGCGCCCCGTCAGTTGTCTCGTGCCTTGGCTGCTTCCCATTTAACCTCCACCCTTTCCCCCGGTGCATCAGAGACGGTCACGGCTCCAGCCAGCCCCGGTCCTGCTGCTGGCTCTCCTTTCTTCAGTGATCTGCAGATGCCGTGAGCTTCATCTCTCCCTGTTATGACTCATTTCTTTCTCACTAAGGCTTTAATTTTTAAAGAGGTACTCTTAGGCACAGAGGTTTTAATACCTGCAGAAGCTCCCAGCAGGTGCCACTGAGCTTTTCCAATCAGGAGGGGACATGGGAGGAGACATGGCTCCAGTTGCACCCAGGACGACGCTGGGATAGATACAAGGCAGATGGAGACCAGACTCAGAGCTGGCAACAGGGGTCCCAAGCTGCCTGCAGGATTGGCCCTCTGCTCAGCCCGCAGAGGAAGGAGACGGAGAGGATGGGGACGTCTCCAGTGCTGCAAAGGGTGGCTGGGAAGCACTGGCTGCGGGCTGCGACGGAACGAGAAAACGCGTTGGCCTCAGGAGGATTGCCGTGGTCCTGCCACGCACTGCAGTTTCTGATAAGCCACAGCCTCCCGTGCTGGCTTCGGTCGGCTCCAGGGATGGAGCAGTTTGTGGTGGGTGGGGAACGGCTCCAGCTGCATAAACGGCCTCAGCCTCCCTGTGCTCCAGCTCTGCTGATGTTCTCCTGGGGAAGAGACGAAGCTGCCTCCGGGCGAGTGTTTGCTCTCCACCGAGGAGACAGCAGGTTTGCTGTTCCAGTCTTGGCACAGCCATCGGGGGTGACGTTTGCTGGAGGGCTGGTCCCCTGCGCTCTTCCCACCAGGGCAAAGAGGGGCAGGGGGGCAGGAGGTGAGGGAGGGGGTGAGGTGCAGCAAGCCCAGCACCTGGATCTGTTTGCTTCTCTTCGGCTAGCGGAGCCAGTGTTTGGATNCTCTCCTGGGGAAGAGACGAAGCTGCCTCCGGACAAGTGTTTGCTCTCCACCGAGGAGACAGCGGGTTTGCTGTTCCAGTCTCGGCACAGCCATCGGGGGTGACGTTTGCTGGAGGGCTGGTCCCCTGCGCTCTTCCCACCAGGGCAAAGAGGGGCAGGGGGGCAGGAGGTGAGGGAGGGGGTGAGGTGCAGCAAGCCCAGCACCTGGATCTGTTTGCTTCTCTTCAGCTAGCGGAGCCAGTGTTTGGATAGCGATAAGAGGGGTTGCCAGCTGGTGTTTGCTCTGCGTGTTGGCTTTGTGAATGTCAGGGTGCGAGAGGCGCGGCGGTATTATCCCGCTCCCGGGGCTGCAGCGGCAGCCATGGCCTCGCCTGCACCAGAATCCTGCCCACCGGCAGCTGGGAGAAGAGTTTGTGGGGTGCAGCGTGCCTGCGTGCCTCGGCCGGTCACCCCTCTCCCACAGCCCTGGCGTGGAGGCAGGTTGTGCCTGAACCCCTGGACCCGTGCCTGCAGCAGAGACCCTGTGCACAGGACCGTTCACGCTGTCCCGGGGGCCACGGGAGGCAGGACCTGCGCTAAACTCGGGCTGTAAAGCACGGCCCTCGGCCAGGAGCCAGCACGCCCCCGGCCAGGAGCATTTCCAGCTCTACCTGTGGGGTTTCTTAGGGTTTTCCCAGTAAATCTTTGCGCTCTGTGTTTCCAGAGGAAACCTGCCTGTCCCAGCCCCAGCACGCTGCCCACGGCACCCGGCAGAGGTAGGTCATCGTCACCAAGTCACACTTGCACCCTCTGGAGCAAACCTGAATCTGCCCGTCCCCAGCACCCGGGGACCCTCCTGAGCCGTTTCGGCCGTGGGTGTGGGCATGTGCTCCTCGAGAAAAGTTTCTCGTCTGTTTATGTGATTAATTCCTCCCTCCCACCACAGACGCCCGCAATTGCATCTAAATCCGTGGCTCCCCACTCCTCCTCGGCTGTAAAATATTTATAACCCCCTACATTAGGGCTCCTCTTCTTTCTCCTTGCCTTTTTTCTTCTTTTATGCCTTCCACCCGGGCTCCCCAGCAATGCTGAGCCATGCCGCACCAGGAACCGCTTCGTTTTAATATAACTCAGCGAGCGGAGAAGCTGCGAGGAATAATTTAGATTGTGCTCAGGGAATGCAATGCTTTTTTTAATTGCAGTCATCTGCAGCTTCTTAGCAATGTATTATTGATGGTTGTTATTCAAATAAAATAGTCGTTTCTTTTTGTTTTCCTGCGGACGCTGTTGGCAGGGTTTATGGCTTTCTCTTCTCCTTCTTTCTCCATTTCAGGAAGAGGCCACCTTCTCATCCTCTATTTTTTCAACCCACTTTCGCCACCTCTCGCCCCCTCACCGTGTGCGTTTGCAGGGGCTGCGCTCGCCCCACCTTTGCCCTGTGGTATCGACACTGGCAAAATACCAGCGATGCCCCTTAATTATATTGCCCGGGCACCCAACAAACAGCCTTAATGTAGGGTTAGGGGAGGCTTAGCCTTTCTGGTGATAGCGTGCTGGAGCCTGACTTCGTGCACGTGGGAGCAGAGGAGGTGAACGTCTGTAGGCTCGGGGTGGCTTTGCTGGGGCAATGCCAGCCCTGCCCGGGCTCCACACGCCAGCTCGGTCTGCACAGTGACCTGCAGCTGCTCTCCCTGGGCTTTCACCCATGCTTTGGGCTCCAAAAGCAGGTTTTTGGGAGCAGGGGGGCAAGCCAGGCTGGAGGGAAGCACCTTCCTTTCGGAGGGCTGCCCCTGACCCCAAGGCGTTATGGAGGGACAGCGAGAGGGCACAAATGCCTCCCAGAAAGGGACCGCCTGGGGTTAACCTTGCCTTTGCAGCGGTGTCCCCATCCCTGCTGTGTCCTGGTACCACAGCCCCTCATGGGCTCTGCAGCATCACCATGCCGGGTACCGCAGCCCTAGGCTGCGACCAGAAGCATCTCGAGCCCCAGGGAAGAGACCTCCGGCCCCAGCCTGGCTTTCTCCCCTCATCTCTGGAAGGCAGGCACCAAAGGGAGCCCGGGCGCTCCTCCACCTCCCCAGCTCCGGGACTGACAGCTTGCAAGTGATGGGAGAGCGGCTCTCCCGCGCTGTCACTTCTCTCCTCTCTTTCAGCACTACCCACCGCGTTGTCACTCCTGGCAGCAGGGACTTTCCTCAGTCCCACTAAGGTCCCGGAGGTGTTACCGTGATGCAAACACCGAGTACGAGGTTCCTCCTTGATGTGAGGGATGAAACGAGGTCAGAACTGGAGGGAAAAATGTTCATTTTGAGATGGAGCTGAGGATCTAGCTGTTTCCTTCTGAATGCCTCCAGAGGGGAACAGGGGGGTCCCCCAGATCTCAAGGGAGTGGAGGGGGGGCAATTTGCATTGCCCTAACCACAGGGTGCCCTGG
>VZSC01005068.1:33996-47759 GCA_013398225.1 Steatornis caripensis
GGGGGGGGGGGGGGGTCCCCGCTGTTTGGAGGTGCACGCACCTCACAGCCGTGGGGCTGTACCCACGCTGCCCGGGGGGGCGCACACTGTAGGGCCACGGGGAGGGTCCTACGCTGGCTGAGGGGTGCATGCACAGGGGGTCCCCGCACTGTCCGGGGGGGGGGTCCTACGGTGCTGCCCAAGGGGTTCCCGTGCTGCCCGGGGTTCACGCACGGTGTTGCCCGGAGCGGGGTACGGACCCCACCCGCTCCCTCCCGACCCCCTTAAGGAGCCGGCGGGGCGGGCCGCCACCTTAAGAGAGCCCCTCCCCCGGCGGGCTGGGACTAGCCCTCCTCGGCTCGGAACGGCACGGCACGGGTTGCCATGACAAGCATTTTCTCCCGCTAGCTCCGGGACTGCTCCTCGGCTGCCTGATTCCAGCGGAGCGATGCTGGATTTGTACCCACGGGGATGAGATCAGGATCTGGCCTCGGGTTTTGATGGGTTTGTAACTTGGCTGATACAACTTGGCTGATTCAATTCATTTTGGGCTAAAACTCCACCTACAAGTTCCCAGCCTGGGAGACATTAAAGGCAAATTATTACAAAGTTTCATACTGGTTTTAAAGGGAAATCATCAGTTAAGCCTGATTTTTAGAGAAGAACCGTGTGGAGTGATCTTTTCTATTTTGGGGTTATTTATTTNGTGTTGGGCGCACGGGTGGGGGAAAGCACCGCGCCCCCCACCCCACCCGCTATGCCCCCGCCGCGAGTGGGGCGGGGGGCGCGGTGCTTTCCTCCAACCCCAGTCCCTCCCAGTATACAGCTCTGCGTGCACTGGGGTGGCTGCACCGAGGGGCAGCAGGTGGGATGGGGGGGGCGGAGGGTCTCAGCGTGGCACCCCCCAGCCCAGAGCTGCCCGCTGCAGCGTGGAGCCGGGTGGGTCCCTGGAGGTGGGTGGGATGCCCAGGGGTGCTGGGATGCCCACGCTCCCTCTGCTTTTACGTGTGCGTGGGGGGGGTCCTGCGGGGCGTGCGGCCCCCTCCCCGGTGTCTTGGGTGGGTGGCAACCCGCTCCGGTTGTATCCTGCAACTTGTTGCTTGCCCTTGGCGGGGAGGGGGGGCGTGGGGTTCCCGGTCGCGCGTGTTGTGGCCCTGCAGGGGCGATAATGGTGGGGGGGGGCGCTGCTGGATGCGACCATCGCGGGTCTGGCTCCGTCTGCCCGGTGCCTCCATCCATCCCAGGCCACGCTGCAGCTTGGCACTGGTGCCAGGGGGAAGGGCAGAGGCAGCGCAGGCAGGCGAGGTGGGGTGTGGGGGGGGGAGCGCTTTGCGGCAGCCCAAGGACAGAGCGGGGAAGGTGCTGCGGGGGTGGCTTTGCCCATCCGTGGGGCAGGAGGGGGTGCTGCTCCCTGCCTGGAGTTGGGGGCGTGGGGCGTAACCCGGGCAGGGTGTGCGTGGGGCCGGATCCGGACGCACGGGGGGGGGATGGATGGAGGGTGGGAGGGCAGGGGGAGGCTGCGGGGTGTTTGCCCACGCCACGGCCAGGCACGTCCCCCTCCTGCCTGCACCAATCCAGCTGATCAAATCCACGGCAGAAAACAGGAGGAATTATTTTTAAAAAAAAATAAAAAAAGGAATAAAGAGGAAAAGCAGGGAGGCTCTGGCCCACATGGCCAGCAGGCTGGAGCCTCTTCCCACTCCTGCCCCTGCATCCCAGCCCTGCCCGTGCCCTGGCTCTGGAGCCTCTGAGCATCCGCTGCTCCCGCTGCCNGACAGAGCGGGGAAGGTGCTGCGGGGGTGGCTTTGCCCATCCGTGGGGCAGGAGGGGGTGCTGCTCCCTGTCTGGAGTTGGGGGCGTGGGGCTGGGTTCTGATGGTGCTGGTCACTGTGGGAGCCTTTGCTCCTTTTCTGAAGCAGCTGAAAGGTGGTTCCTGGGCGAGGATGGGGCTCCTGGGTGAGGATGGGGCTCCCACTCCTCTCCTGGCACAGCCCTGCACGCGTGCANCTGAGCATCCGCTGCTCCCGCTGCCTGGGCAGGGGCCGGGGTCGTGCCCCTGGTGGGGGCCGGGGCGAGACCCCTGGGTGCGGGGCTGTGGAGCTGGGTGGTCCCTCCCTGCTTTGCCCTAGGCCAGCGGAGATGTTGAGAGGGGAGGGAGTGGAGGAGGGACAATAGGTTATTGTGCTCTTATCTCTGGAGACCTGAGGTCGGGTGGGGGTTTGGATTGCAAATCTCAAACCAGTGCAGCCTGTTTCTGCCCAGCCTGGCCGGGACCCAGGGGCAGCGAGCTGGCGTGGAGGTGAGTGCTCAGCGCTACCCACGGGGTGTCCAGAGTTGTCCTGGAGCTGGGGGGCACCGTTCTGCGCCCCCACCCCACGCAGGCACGATGCTTCTGCTGCCGGCTGCCCTGGCAGGCAGGGGTTGCGCCAGCTGCCTGGCTCCAGACAGTGCCCTCAATCTTTCGCTTCCTTGAGCACTGAAACGCACCTAAATTATTTAACCATGAGCGACAGAAGCTGACACCCCCGCACTTCACCAGCCCCACCCCGCAGCAGCGTGGGGGTCCCGTCCCGTCCCGGTGTCCTGAGGGCTGCCACCTCGGGTCCCCCTCCCCACGGAATCCCACCCATCCCCACGGGATGGCATGGGCTGGGCACTGGGGTCAGCGGTGGCTGCAGGTGCCCCCCTGGCCCCGGCTAGCAGAGGGCTCTCCCAGGCTGAATGGAGGGAGCTGGGTGGTCTTAGAGGCCTCCCAAAAGCTACGTGCCCTTTGATTCCCCAAAGCCTGTTCGCAGCGGTTGACTCGGATACATCAGTTTTCTGCCCCGTGCCAAGGCGGGTGCCGCACCGGCGCGGTGTAGGGAGCGCCCGTGCCGGGACGGTGCTATGGTGCGAACAGAGCAAAGAAGCGCCCAGGGCGGTGAGGCAGAGCTTCCCCATACCTCCCGCACCTCCGGTGCAGGCTCCATCCCCGTCCCACCCTCGCTGGTGGCAGGGCCCTGGGTGCTGCCCTGGGAGCGGCCTCGTGCTAGGGGACGCGCAGGGACCTCTGCAAAGCCTTGGCTCCATCCCCGCGGGAGAGGAGCTGGCTGGCACTGGGGAGGTGGTGCAAGCGCTGCAGGTAGAGGCTTGAGAGGGCGAAGGGTGTTGTTGGGTGGTGGTTGGGTTGGTTTTTTTTTTTCTTTTTTTTGGTTGAGATGGTGACGGAGGGAATTCCCTGCGCCGCCGGCTTGCCGCTCGCGTGCCGCGGGTCCGGCTCTCGAGGCGCTCTGCATGCGGAGGATCTCGTGCCGTTATCGTGCGCCGCTGCCGGCTGGACCGTCGCCAAGCCTTGTGCCCGAGGAGCAGGGACCCGCCACGCTGGACCCCCCCCAGCCCAGCCCTGTGCCGAGCACGGGGCAGGTAGGGGTGAGCTGTAGGGTGGCACAGGGCCTTGGGCAGGGTGAGTAAGAGCAGGGAGGGACTGCTGCTCCTCTCCGCTATTGTTTTGCAGTAGAAAGCGCCGGGGTGGAGCTGTGCCTGGAGTTCCCCCTCTTCCTCAAGGCCTTCCCTGGCTGCCTGCGCGGGGAGATCAGCCTGCTGCTTCCCTGCCTGTACCTTGCAGGGGCTGCAAGTTCCCTGTGTGCTCCCTGTTCCTCTCTCGTTTTGGGGTTTTTTTCCTTTTTTTTCCCCCTCTGCCCTTGCTAGGCCACGAGCGGAGTTTGCCCGCGGTGGTGGCGGCACACGCCTGTTGCAGCAGCACTGGAAGGAGCCTGTGGGGGTTTGGGGGATGCAAGGAACCCGGCGCTGAGCAGCAGCTCTGCAGCAGGGACTCGCTGCCGATGCCTGTTTGCTGCCGCTCCCTGTATCCGCTGCTCCCCGCGGCAGGGCCCTGGGAAAGGCTGGCTGCTGCTCCGGCTTCCTCCTCGCCCGGGGCCCCTCCCTGCTGGGGAAGACTGCACCGCACTTGGCAAATCACTGCTGCTGTCTGGGAGCCCGAGGAAAACCTGGGTTCAGCCCCCAGCGAGCCGTGGGGTGGGGACCCCGCTTTGCTCTGGGTGCAGCTGTGCAAGAGATGCGCTCGTTGCGGCAGGGACCGGGAATCTGGGGGGCGACGCGGTGATGCTCAGTGTGACCGTGGCAATGGGATGCAGATCCTTAGATGGGGAGGTGGCCGCTGCAGCACAAAGATGTTCCTCCTCCTCGGTGTTCCCCAGCTCCCGTGTCTCGCTGGGGACGTCTGGGAGCGCACCCAGGCAGGGTGAGGTATGCTGGCCGATGCCTGCTGGCCGCCTGGAGCCCTCCTGGGCGGGATGGACGGAGGCAGCGATGCGCTTCCCATCGTACAGGTGGAGAACCAGTGTGTGGAAGAGGAAATACATCGGTCTGGGTGAGCTGGGAATTTGAACCCATCCCTCTTGCCCTCGTGCTGTGCCCAGGAGGGAATAAGGACCCCTGCTGTGGTGCGGGTGATGGAGGCGCTCTTGGGGGAAGCAGCTTTGCTGAGGCGAGGGTGATGCACCTCTCCCCAGGCTCCCTGCTCTCAGAACCGGTGTGTGCAAAGGCCGCCTGCACTGAGCAGTGACCGGCTGGAGGAGAGGGACAGGCGGGCGACAGCACCCTGCCCCTCTGCCCAGTGCTGGCCAGGCCAGAGCTCTCCGCTGGGTTTCCCAGTAACACTGGGATGGAGGCCACGTTTTGAGGTGCGGGTCCAGCCGCGCGGTCCCTTGGTGCAGCCAGCCATGGAAGCCACGTTCCCTGCTGCCTCCTGCCAGCGCTTTCTGAGGCCAAACTAATGAAACATCTGACTTTGATGTTTTAATTAGTTGCTTTTGGCTTTAATGCAGAGGGATAATAGAGTTTCCATGGACTTATAAAACCTGCCCCTCTATTTGTTCATTAGAAAAAGGAAAAAAAAAATAATAAAAGCAAGCTAAACCTGGATAGAGCACGGAAGAAAGCAAAGGCTTGAGACGTGCGGAGCACATGACACCCTGCTGGTGTGTCACCCACCTGGATGGTGACTCTTTTAAAGCACTAATTAAGCAACTTAGATCCTCGGAGAGCTCTCTGTGAGTAACAGCTGAGTTTGGTGTCCTCCTGCATTTGTGAGCTTCTGGGAGGGGTCTCGGATTTAAACGTGGGAAGCTGATGCACAGCGACATCAGGAATTGGGGCCGTGGGAGTCCTGGCTGGGAGCACCCCTCTGCCCGCGCCACCTGGGCAGCAAAGCGAGGGGCAGGCCCCGCTCTCGCAAGGGTGGGCAGGCCACCGCTGCCCATGGTAGGTGGAGAGGGACGTGGGGACCCTGGTACGGGCGTAAGGTGGGACGCTGAGTGCTCCTGGGCCGGCTCCCTGGGACATCTGTGCTTCTGCATCGGGGCATCCAGTCCTAAACACCGTATGGGCCAGGCTGGGGAGGGGGCACCGCTGGCCTTGCATGTGGTCCTCTGCCAAAATCCTGCGGCTAACCCGCTTTGGAGCAAGGGAAGGGGCATGGGAAGGATCGTGCTGTGGGCAGTGCCGAGGGCTGGCTCAGGAGAGCTCCTTGCGTCAGCAAACCCTGCAGCACGAGGGTCCGTGGTGAGCCCACGGGGACACACCGGTCCCCGAACGCAGGGAGTGGGGCAGTCCCCTGCCCATCGCGGGCACCTGAGCTGGGACACAGCAGGTCCCCAGTATGGGGACTCCTTGCCGCGGTGGCAGACGCCAAGTCAAAGGTTTGGCCGGTTGTCCGTGTTTTATGCTGACCAGGGAAACTTTTGCTTCTACGCTTCCATGGCAGGGATGAGTCGGCAGCCAGGCTGAGCTGAGGTGCCGACAGCCAAAGGAGCCGAGCGCTGCTGCGGGTGCCGGGGGGCAAGTCTCCATTCCCCCCCTTTTTTTATTTTATGCATTATCCCTGTGTTTTCCCCCTGCTAAAGCAGCTGGGGTCTGTGGAGAGCAGCGAGCTGCTGGTGTGCCTGGGCAGAGCGCAGCGCGTAGGAGTCCCTACCCGGAAGAGTTTGTCCAGCGGGGACGGGGAGGGAGGAATCGGATCCCTCCTTTTCCCAGGCTGGGATCCCAGCGCGCTTTGCTTCCCGTGGCCCCGGCCAGCTCCCCGCTCCCGAGCCCCCTGCACACGTCTGGCCTCCTGCTCCGTCCCGGCTGGCAGGGGAAGGCTCCATGCCACCGATCCTGCGATTCCTCCACCGCCGCGGCTGCTGACATCTCCTCTTTGTCTCAGGCACGGAAAGGTCAGCCCTGCCTAACTCGCCGCAGTCCGTTAAGGAGCCGTAAATAAGCCGGATCCTTCTGCTGCGGGGCCGTGGCAGCTGCCGGCTCCTGGGCTGATCCCAGCATCCTCCTCGCCCTCCCTGGGCAGAGGAAGGATTCGTGCCAGGGGAGGGATTGGGCTGGCCATTGATGCTGGCCGGGGCCCGAATCCAGCGCCGCAGAGCCTGGGGGGCGGTGGGTGGGCCGAGGCCTGAGGCACTTGCTTCAGCAGTGGCAGCAGTAAAAGCAGTGCCAAGGGCAAGAGCAGGGAGGGCTGCTCACGGGCTCCCGCCTTCCCTGGGCTAAAAATAATCTGCTGGGCCTCGTGGCGCTGCCTCTGCTCCTGCCGGGGGGGCTGGGGGTGGGCAGGGGGCGAAGCCAGACCGCGGGGCAGCTCAGCCCCGCACCGCGGTTGCAGGGTCTGCTTGGGACTTGGCGTGACCTTTGCTCTTTGAGCATTGGATCCAGTGATCAGATTTTCAGGTCCGGGCTCAGATTTCGGACAGAAGGTGTCTGATTTTCAGCACAGTTTCCAGAGATGCTAATTAAGGACCCTGCTGCAGCAGCTAGAGCTTTACTGTCCCTTCTCCGCCCCTCGCTTGCCCTGGAGGTGCTGATTGCCCTGGCCAGCCCCATGGCGAGCCCTTGGCTTTTCTCTTCTTGCCCTTTGTTCCTGCTCGGAAATGCTGATGCTTCATCTCTTTCTGCCTCAGCCCTCCCAGAGGCTTAGCACGGCATCGTCGCGCTCCAGCTCTTCATCTCTCTTCTCACCTTCTCACCAGCTACTTAAAAGTAACCCCAGGTTGCTCGAGCACTCGGCTGCTGCAGGCAGATCTCAGGCTGCACGGATGCTTTTTAACTGGTGGTGGGAAAGCTGCCTTCTCCCTCATGCCGCCTCGCCCCTGCAGGCAGCGAAGGGGTGAGCGAGAAGGTGGCTTGGCCCTCGAGCGTCTTCCGCCGTCTCATCTCCTTTCCGCAGGGGCTGAAGCCCCCGCCTTACCGTTGGTTCTGCGGGCTGAGCTGGGCCGTACCCCAGGGCAGGAGGACGGCTCCAGGCACGATCTGCTGGCCGTGATGTTCAGGGCAGGGTGTCTCGTTTGCTGCGTGAGGCTCCCAGATCAGTGTGGCACCTGTACAGCCCGCCTGCCGCTCCCGTGCTCTGGGAGAGCCGCCTCGGCGCCGGCTGCACACAAAACCGTGCCGCGACATCGCTGCAGCTGGCAGCCGGCAACGCGCGGTGCCGAGCGTTCCCGGGGTTCCCAGCCCAGCGCCACCCACTTCAGAGGGGCTTTCTGCCGGCGCTGGGCTCTCCCGTGGGCACGTGGCTGTGCCGGGAGCACGGGTCCGGCATGGCCTTCGTGATGGAGACAGCCTGGGGGTGACCCAGGCAGGGAGGGAGCTCATGCTCCAGCATGAACCTGAGTTAAATATTATTCCTGCCCCTGGAGCAAGGAGGGGGATTACAGGGAAATGAGGGCGGGCTGCATTTGTGACTTGGTGATGCCGTCGGTCGGTAAAGCCAGGCTGGCGGTGGAGGAGCCCGAGCTGGCAGTGGGATGGGCTGCCCGGCTGTAGCAAGGCTTGAATTGTGCCTTGTGAGGGTCGCGTGGCTTGTGACAGCCCCGCTGCTACAGAACGGGAGGAAAGCTGTAAGAACAGCCCGCCTCTACGCATTGCTCAGCGCAGGGGATTTATCCTGCGTGCGGGCAGAGCTGGCAGAGAGGACTCACTGTGTTTGCCTGGGGACGCTGGGGGAAGAGAGGGTGAATCAGCTGCAGGGAGCCAGGATCAGAAACTTGGCTTGGCTGCGGGAAAGCTGAAAGCACGGCTGATCTTTCCCGGTTGTCCTGGTGGAGACGTGGCTGTGAGTCACCTCATCCTGCTTGGGAAAGTGTGGGGACCCAAAACTTTCATCGGAGCAGCTGTGCGGGGTGCTGGTGATCCCAGGGGTGGTCCCCAGGGGACCCGGCTGTGCCCACCCTGATCGCCGGCGGGCGCAGGGCTGCGCTCATCACCCAGGGCCACGACCGTGGAGCTGGAGGGACCCTTCCCCTAGCCAGAAACCCCTGTGTCCCGGCTTGAGCTACGAACGCGTGGAACTCCTCAGCCTGCATTTTCCAGTGTGACTAGTGCCGGCTATTTTTAGTTGTCCAAATTAAGCTTGCCTAAATGATGTCTTTTGAGGTTTATTTGAGGGAGGAGGCCTGAAGTGGTGTTATTTCCCAAGTGACGAATTGCTCTTTAATCTGACCCCGAGTGGACTGTCCAAAAAAACGAAGGGAAGGACCAAGCCAGCTGACTCTGTTTGGGCAGCGTTTCTTCCCCGGACAGCTGCAGGGCAACTGCGGGTGTTTCCCGAGCAAGCAGGAGATCTCCTTGGGGGAAGGAAAGCAAGCAGCCAAGACCCGTTTCACCTCCCCGTGGAGAAAAAACCAGCTGCGTAACCTCATCCCGCTACCTGCTTCGGCACCCCCGGGGATACGCTGCGACCCCAGGAGCCGGCCTTGCAAACACCCATCTGCTCTGCGGAGTATGAAATCTGCGGGCTGCTCTTCTCAGGGGCAGCGTGAATTACTCTGTGTGCGCTGGGCGCCAAGCGCAGCCGAAGGTGGCTCCCGGAGGAGGTGGCTGCTTTGCCTGTGGAGGGATGAGGCTGGAGCCGCGGGTCGGGGTGCTGAGGTGTTGCTCTGTGGGTGCCTCTTTTGGGGGAGGCTCACCTGGGGGGTGACGGAGAGGTGGCTGCCCTGGTACCCAGCACCCACGTGAGGGCTGGTGCGGGGTGTCCCCTGGGTGCAGCCGTGGGCCTGGCTCTGGTGAGCCAAAATCCTTCAGCAACGTACTCCGGCTCCGTATCCGCTGCTAAATTCTGTTGTGCTAACTCCTGACCCGCCGCCTTTCATCTCTTTCCATTCGTTGCTTCCCTTCTTGGTGTTGTTTTCCTGCTCTTTCCATCTTTCCCCACCCGTGCCCGCCATCCGCGGACACGCTTGTCTGCTGTGCGCCTGGTCTCGCCTCGCTGGGCGCCAGCTTGGGCATCCCGCACCGCCTTTACTCAGCGCTCGGTGCAGGAACGGCCCTTTCTCCTCCCTTCCCTTCCCGGCAGCATCTGGGTGTTTCTCTGCAGGGCAGCAGCCGGGGGATCCTCTCGCTCCTGCAGTTGGACGTGAAATGCATCAATTCCTTGCAAGCTGTTGCAGATCGTGCTTCTGCAGCACGGGAGGGGGCTTGTGTTGCGTGCAGGTGTCCGCTGCTCTCCTTGGGCACATGCAGCCTGGGGCGAGGAGGCTGGAGGTGTTTCCTGTGCTGCCTGGCACTTCCATTCAGGGGACTGTCCCTTTCCCTTTGGAAAGGGGATCCTCCCTTCCTCCTTCCTTCCTCCTCCCGTTCCCCTGGATGCAGCTGCCTGCGCAGACCGGCCTCGCTGTTTCTTAGCCCCTGAGACCTCGCTGTGCTCCATCCCCGCGTGAGGTGATCGGTTGGGGCAGAGCATTGCCAAGAAGGGACCCAGAAAAGCAGGCAGAGAGGGGAGAAGCTTCCCCGAATCTCAGCCTCCTCGCCCCAGGACCCTGTCTGGCTGTGTCCCCTCGAGGGGCTGTGTGGGAGCGGGGTGCTCCCCGGGCAGAATGAGCCCAGGTGGTCCTGGGGTCCTCGAACCGAGCAGGCTCCCGTGGCAGCGAGACTTGCTTTTTGCGTTTCCACTGTCCTTGTTGTGCAGAGAGCAAAAACACCTGCCCTGCCGCTGCCCGGGGTCAGAAGATGATGCGAAAGGCTGATGGAGAGGGAGACGAAGGACCCTGCTACCGCGGGCGGCCGCGCCTGTTGTGCGTGGGGAGGCTGGGAAAATGGGGGGGCAGAGAAGAGGAGCCCAGAGCCTTGGGAGTGGAGGGGATTACAGCATAGCGAGCAATCCTGGGTGGGACGCTCGGGGCGGGAGGAGGAGGGGGAATCCTGTCCACGCAAAATCCCACGCCCTGGGTGGGTTTTGCATTTTCGCGGCTCGGTGGCGAGCAGGCTCGCCGCAGGCAGCGTGTCCCCCAGGCATGGGCCAGCGCCTCGGCCTCCCGTACCCCGATACCAGCGCGGTGCTGGGCTCGGGTGTCACCGGGGAGCTGTCGGCAGCTGGGTCGCAATGCCGGCCGCTCGATTGCCTTGCTCTGTCTGCCCGCCTGCTGCGCTGCTCGCTGCCAACGAAACGCCCCTAACACCCGGATCGCAGCGGTAATCTCTGCCCTATCGCTGCTAAAGCTGCTATTATCCCCAGATTAGCCCTGGTGCTTAGATACCCACCTGTATCAGTGCCGGTGATAGGCAGGGACTGTTGTAAAGCCTCGCGCAGCTCCTGCACCTCCAGGTCCAGCCGGTACAGAGTGGCTGGTGTCCGGCAGTCACCTCGGGTGACCCCGGAGCCACGCCAGGCTCGGCCGTGCCGTGAGGGGCTGGTTTGTTCCTCTTGCTTGGAGGCTGGGCAGGGGTTGCAGGGCTTCGAGGCTGGCTCCGGGCTCATGGGGGGCATTGCTGGCTGGAGTGGGGGCACCAAGCGGTGCGAGCCTCCCTGTGCAGCAAGGTGTCCTTGTCCCCATTGCATCTTGTCCCAGCTCTGCGGTGAGCATCTCTGCACGAAACAGAGCTCAACCCAAGCTTGGGACTCTTGGCATCGTTGCGGGTTCAACAGCAGAGGGTTTTTTGAGGGGGAGGTCAGCAGGCTGCTCCCTCCCAGTACAGTGAGGTGCGACTTACGGGCACAGAGGATGTGTGCAGTGGCAAAGCCTGGGGTGTGGGCCAGCGCCGGAGGGGCTGGAAGGCACCATGGCGCCTGGAGGGACGCAGGAGGCGGGAGCCTCGCCAGCGACTTTACGCTGGCACTTGAGGAAAGGGATATCCCAGTTTCTCTGGGTGACTGGTGCAGCTGGGAGCCTCTGGGGCGTTGCCCGAAGCACAGGGGGAGGGAGCGCGTGGGGTTTGAGACGCTGCATAAACAGGATGGCAGGTCAGGACGGTGCTGGGCGCCCGCGGCGCAAGGGTGTGTGCGTGTGCGGAGGTGGGGCGGGGCGGTGCTGGGAACGGCGGTGCCCAGCACACCGGGACTCTGTCGCCGGATTGGGGCAGCAGCAGCAGAGCGGCAGGTCGGGTCGGGTTTTGGGGTGCAGAGAGGATGGTCCCCAGCTGCCATTGGGAATGGAGCACGCAGTGCCCACAAGGATGTCGGTGACGGCGCTGTCGGCACTGAGCGATGCAGCAAACCCCGCGGCCGGGCAGTAAGCCAGGCTCTCCGCGAGGGCTCAGCCTAGGTTGGGCGACTTTTAAATATATTGGCACTTAATTAAAGCACGTTAACGGTTTGAAAGTGCATTGACATCTAGTGTAGGCAGAGGACCTAATAACGCCGGGGATGTGTTAGCTGCCTGTGGATTACCTTGGGGCTGTGGCTGGCGCTTGTGGGAAGCGCGGCTCTAACAAAGAGGCTTTGAAGAGCAGATCGGGTGCGTGTTCTCCCCGTCCAGCCCATCGTGCACCCCCCCCCGCACCCCTCTGCCCTGGCTGGGCTCGGGATGCTGGGGAAGGGGGTTCCCCCGAAGCATCGGGGAGGTGGGATGCAGCCGCGTGTGGGTGGGAGAGCCGGGGCTGGTGTGTCAAAGTGGGCTGAGGACCGGGTGCTGCGTGGGTCACCCCTCGTGTGCAGTGGGTGCCCGGGATGGGTGCCCCCTCGCCTGCAACCTCTGCCCACCCGCCGTGGCAGCTGGCCCCCGCGCCGTGCCGCTCTCCTCCCTGGTATTTCACATCCCCCAGCCCTGTTCCTGCGTGTGCAGCTTTAGCTTTAATATATTTATTTCAAGCAAATTCCTGCTATTTACTTAAATAACTGGTTCTCCAGCCGCAGGACGCACGGGGCGGTGGAGGACAGGGAGCGGGCGCCGGGGCCGTACACGCGCCCTCCCGCAGCATTCTGCCTTATCCCAGCAACTGGCTCAGATTAGCTTTTCCTTCCCCTGCCCCTCCCCGTGCTCTCCTGGCCCATCTGGCTCTCTCCTCTTATTTATTGGTACATATTTTCCAGGCTCTGATTTCCCTCTTCTGCGAAGCTGCCACTCTGCCCAGATTTGATCTCTCGATGGTATCACGGGGCTTTTGCTCTGCAAGGGTCTAATTTGGTGCCCGGGCTGCAGGCTTTCTTCCCTCGTATAAATATTGCCTTTCGGTCTTCTGCGTCTCTCCCGCTCTCCCTCCCTCCCTTTAATTAGACTTCTTACTGCATGGAACAGTTTGCAGTTATATATGGAAAACAGCCTACACTTTCCCAGGAGCGGGGCATGTCGGGAAGGGAAACGGCGAGCAGCCCGGCGCGCTCTCCCTGGGAGCGCGTGTGTTTTTCCTATCGCAGACACACTTTTGCCGGCTTTATTTTTTAACCCTTTGGGGCAGGGAGGGGGCTCACAGACCCCGTGCACCCCCCCGTCCCGGTTGCTTACTCATCTCCTTTGCCTGGAAAATCTCCTCTCTGCTTGGACTCTTAAATGGAAAAATATGGATTTGCCACCGGTGTGGTCCGACATGAGGGATGCTTGCTAGCTGGGATTGGAGAAGTTACCCGGTGCCTGGCACGCCATCCGTCCGGGATGCGATCCGAAGCAGGACTGCGCGGGAGCCCTCGGAGCTGAGACGGCTGGGAGCTGTGGGTGCTGGACCCCCAGATCCAGGGGCACCCGTCCTGTCCTCCTTGCCTGTGTGGTGAAGGAGGCGTTTCTGTCCCTAGCCGTTCGCCGTGTCCTCTGGGCCACTGCCAGCCTCGGGGTCAGGATCTGAGCGTTGGGCCGTCCCTCCCGCTGTCCCAGCCTGCTCCCGGGGGCTGCTGTGGGGCCGCAGGACTTGTCAGGGTTCCCTTCCGGTGCGTCCCTGCTCTGGGGGACCCCCCGCTCACCAGACAGGCCGTGCAACCCACCAACTTTCCTTTTGGTGTCAAACAAGCTCCGCTTCCCCTGCCTCAGTTTCCTTTGCTGTGAACAAGCGGGATTTTCTTTTTTTATTATTACAGCTATTTTGGTTTTTGCACGGGCTTTTTCTCTTCGCCGAGTGAGGCAGGAGGAAGCAGCTCATCACGGTGCTCCGGTGGCGAAGGTTAGTGCTGGGGTCATCCAGGTGCCTCCGTGGGTCTTGGGGCGCCCCGTGGCACCCCAAGACCCAAGGGTTCAACCTCTTCTCCTCCTGGCTTCCAGAAACCGCAGATGCTTCTCCCAGCTGCTGCTGGGAGGAAGTGACGGGACCTATTTTAAGCCCCCGGGGATCTTCAGGGTAGGAATCCCCTGTCCCTNTCCTGGCTTCCAGAAACCGCAGATGCTTCTCCCAGCTGCTGCTGGGAGGAAGTGACGGGACCTATTTTAAGCCCCCGGGGATCTTCAGGGTAGGAATCCCCTGTCCCTGTGTAATACTGCTAAAAATATCATGGCTGTACCCATGTGTCCTGGCCGATAGCTTTCTGGTTCTTCGGGTGGTGTTTTGCTTGTGAGGCTCCCTTGTGCTCTGTAGATCGGTTCTTGCCTGCTGGTTTTCGATTT
>VZSC01005069.1:9463-35104 GCA_013398225.1 Steatornis caripensis
CCTCCTGGGGAGGAAGGAGCGGCAGAGACAATCTCTGGTGAACTGACTGCACCCCCATTCCCTGTGCCGCTGAGGGGGGAGGAGGGAGAGACATGAGGGAACTCAAGTCCAGGAAGGAGGAGGGGTGGGGCAAGGGTATTTATTTGTGTTTTAAGATCTGGCTTTTTNTTTGCAGGTGTCATTTAGTGGCTGAGCCAATTTCCTTTTGCAAGAACTTTGAAAATACTAGACATGAAGAATATCAAAATGACATTAGTTTGTATTTTTTTTGCGAGATAGTTACAGGGATAGATACCACTTTGTTTACTTCTTGGTCTCAAAGAGCTCCCCTCTCAAGTGTCAGACCCTGTATTTCTGTTTCTCCTGGAGCTGGAACCCAGTATTCTGGCTGGCTCCACAAACTTCCCCAAACAGATGGCCTCTTGTGAGAGAGTTAACTTCTTTAACTTGTGATATGTGTAGCATATAGGCCTTTGTCTCATAATAGCCCTCAGATATTTGCAAAGAAATGGGGTTTTTTTAAGCCATTCTATTTTCTTAGCGTTTGTTTTGCTTTTTCAGCTTCTCTGTTAAGCTGTTACATGAATGCAATAAATATCCTGAGAGTAATATTAGTCAGTGTTACTCCTAAACTGTAACAGAACCATTCTGCATTCATCAGGCCATCACTATTAATGAAGAATGGAAAGCAGTGGCTGATGTATATATCCTAACACAAATTCATGAACTGAAATTCAAACCCTAAAAAATTGTACAATGTATATCTCCTTTTAGGAACTCCTGGACAGCATCACCCCTTTATTTATTATTATTTCCATTGCTGCTGGAACCATTCTTCTGTGCCATGTACCAGAAGAGCATTAGCCTTTTTTTTTTTTCTTGGATCGTGACAGTGTGCGCGTGTGAAAAAACAGACTGTCTTCACTCATTTCTCTTCTCCACTTTGCATGTTGTGTTGGGTCTGTGTGGCGGGGTTTTGGTAGCAGGGGAAGGGGCTACATGGGCAGGTGACCCCTGTAAGAAGCTGCTCGAAGCTCCTCCAGCTCCAAGTCACCCCCACCCAGGCCATTTAGAGACAACAGGTGCGCCTCTGAGACCTGCAGCAGAGGGAGGAGGGGATGTGAGGAAAACACCTGTGCAGATACTGGGAGTCAGTGAGGAAGGAGGGGGATGAGGTGGCCAAAGTGGAGAGATTCTCCTGCAGCCCACGGAGGCAGGGCAGGCTGTGCCCCTGCAGCCCATGGAGGATCATGGTGGAGCAGCCTGTGAAGGACCACCATGGCAAGGCAGAGATGGAGCTGTAGTCCATGAAGGACCATGGTGGAGCAGAGAGGGCCCTGCAGCATGTGGAGGACCCCGCATCAGGGGAGGTGCATGCTCCTGAAGCAGACCGAGACTGTATGGGCAGCCTGTGCTGGGTCGGTGCGTTCCTGAGAGACTGTACTGCATGGGAAGGACTCATGTCAGAGGAGTTCATGAGGGACTGTCTGCCACAGGAGGGACCCCGCGCTGGAGCAGGGGAAGCGTGTGAGGAGCCCTCCCCTCCTGGGGAGGAAGGAGCGGCAGAGACAATCTCTGGTGAACTGACTGCACCCCCATTCCCTGTGCCGCTGAGGGGGGAGGAGGGAGAGACATGAGGGAACTCAAGTCCAGGAAGGAGGAGGGGTGGGGCAAGGGTATTTATTTGTGTTTTAAGATCTGGCTTTTTGTGTCTCCTTATCCTGCTCTGCTTTGATTGATGACTGATTAAATTGAATATCTTTTCCCCAAGTTGAGTCTGGTTTTGCCTGTGAGCATAACTGGTATGTGAACTCTCCCTGTCCTTGTCTTAACCCACCAGGTTTCCTTACAGTGAGCGGCCCCGTGGTTCTTTGTGGCTTACTGGGCTCAAACCGCGACAGCATGTTCCCTGCAATATGTCCAGTACGGAGAAATATTTCCCAATCTAATATAAACAGCAGCATAGAAAGTGTTTAAAAGCTCAGCCAAGTTAGAGCTTTATCTTGCTGGGCTTTAAGCATACATATGAGGAGGTCTTCATTTTTGTGTATATTTACCCTTTCCTGACTTACTAAAATCTTAACTGACTTAACTGGTACAGCTGCTTGCTCCTGTCTGCTCTGCCTGTTCCTCCTTTTTGTGCTGCTTTTCCTCAGGTGTGACAAGTGTTTGTATGCTACACGTTTGCTTTTCTTCCATTGTATGTTTTTTGCGTTTCTAGGAAATTCTAGGTCTGAGTTCCCATATGTCTTATCTTACCTGGCCTGTTTGTTGCGGCTCTTCTCTCTGTCACTCTGCTTGGCATCTTTTTCCACCTTTGACAAATCAGCTTTTCCTCACTGCATACTGATGATCCTGTCTGCAACTTCCCCGTCTTCTGTTTTTCTAACACTAGGATACAAATAGGAAAGCTTGGTCAAATGTCACCTCCTCCATGTGTTAGCCACTTCAGTAAACTTGTTTTCACTCTGCTCAGTCATTGCTTGATTGAGCAAAACTGGTTAAAAGCATACAGAGGCTTATGTAGATCAAGTGCAAATATTATAATTTGGTTTATTAAACACCAGCTTTGCTGACTATATCAGTTCAAAGACTGAATTTTCAGTGTGATTAGAAATCTGTTGCAAGGACAGTCGGTATTAAAATTTACTGCAATGAGAAAACCTGGAAAAGTGAGATTGAGAAACAGCAGTCAGATGCCTTATAATAGCAGTGGGGAAGTAATTATTTCTGTTTCCTGCTGCTCAGTACTTGTGAGGCCACATTGGGAATGCTGTGCCCATTGCTGAGCCTCCCTGTACAAGGGAGATGCTGGCAAGCAAATCCAGTGAAGGGTCACAAGGAGACTTTTAAGGCTCTGGAGCACATGCTGTTTACAATGTCTAGGTAGCTGGATTAATTTAGCTTGAACAACAGACTGATCTATGTAGTCATAGTTTACCTAGAGGTGGTGGTAGAGAAAACGAAGTCAGGTTCATCTCAGAGATGCAGAGGAAAGACAAAAGGCCGTGGTTGTGGGGAAAAAATTCTTCCCTGGGAGTGCTGTTGTGGGAAGAGGTTACTCCAAGAAGCTGTGAAATCACCAACCTTGGAAGATTTCCAAATTCAGCTGGACAAGGTCTTAAGATGATATAGCTTTGAAGTTAGTCCTGCTTTGACCATGGAGTTGGACTAGATGATCTCAAGAAGTCCCTTCCAACCTGAGTTACTCTGTGAGTCCAGACAGTATTACTGAGTGCTTTCTTGTGGCAGAAGGCTGACTGTTAAAATTTGTTCTAATGTTAGAGCGATTAAGGGAGTCTGTGAAAAAGAGGTTGATTTTTTTCTTCTTCCTTACCCCTGAGTTTAAATAGTTTGTGTTTAGCAAGCCTTTCACACTATTGTGTGATTATTGTTTTTGTGAGATGGTAACTAAAATGAAGTGTCAGTGTGAAGGAAGAATAGTAACTGTAGTGTTGACCTTCAAAAGAAAGGCAAAGTTTTCTTAGCAATTACTGTCTTGAAATTGTTGCTGCTGGTAAAATAATGGGCCTGACACTGAAAGAGGATGCTAAAGTAAGAGTCTGCAGGGTGACAGAATTGTAAGCAATAACAAGATGAGTTCATAAAAAATAAATCTTGCCACACAATGTAATTGCTTTTTTTGATAGAATTGCAAAATTAATTATTTTAGAGAATGAAGAGAGAAGTATGTATATGTTTACTTTCTAACATGAAGATTAATTGAAATTGGTTTGGGTAGGAAGAGGATCAGGTGGATTGAAAGTTGGGTGACAGTAAACAAAAGCTGATAATATCAGTGCAACGGTTGTATAGGTTAGGAGTTAGACTGGTGTTGCGTAACATTTCTGTTAATGATATGGCAGAAGGAGAGAGACAAAATACTCTTAATGAGCTTTGAAAATAAACTGGGGATTGTGAACCTCAGAGCAGGAAAGTAAGAGGGCAGTGGGTTTACATATATAAAGAGAAAATAAAATGAGATTTAACCTGGAGAACTGTTAAATCAGGAGTATGCATGCTACCTGGAGCATGTATCCTAAGCAGAAGTGGGGAGAGAGAGAAAAAAGAGACATGCCAGTTTATGGTACTGAAAATGGCAGGTTGGGTCCTAGAACCTCTTCTCAGCAGGGTACTCGGTCTTGCCCCTGCCACTGGGCCACCTTAAACCCCTTGCCTGTGCCATGGGGCTTGAACAACAGGAGTACACTGTTTGCAAAAATTGCTTAGAATAAACTTTGTCCCATCTGCGTGAGTCAGTACACCCTCTGAGAGCATTTTTGAGGTATTGGGATCATCTGTTGGTAAAATTTGTTGTCTGGAAGTGCCTGTATTGATAGAATGAGATTGGCTTGAAAATGACTGATGGCACATGATTGCACCCAGAACTGTTCTGGTAACAAACTGAATGAACTTTTCCACCCAGTTATGGAAATATGGGGCTTAATGTCACAGTTTATGATGGAAGGTGTGCGAGGAGAAGCATACACAGTTGAAAGAGTGTTTTGGTGGTAGGTCTTCTGAACTCAACTTCTTAAGTAGTGTTCTTGGCATGTGTCTTTTGTATGATGCATTCTTTGTACCATTTTCACAAAGCACTGTGCAACCTGTACAACCCTGTGACTCCATCACACTAGCAAGGGCTCACTTTTTTCGATATGATTTGTGTGTGTCTCATAAAGGCAGGTCTGTACAATACCAAAGCTTAACATTATTTTTTGTATTGCAGCCTTGTCTTAGAAACTGCAAGTGAGAGACTAGACTTAAGAGCTGTCAAACACAAAGCAGAAAATGATCCTTGGCTCAGGAGCCAACTGTTGTGCTACCCCTCCAAATCTCTGCGACTGTTCACAACCTCCCTTTGCCCTCTAGCATGCAGGTTGGTTCAGTTCTACTATGCTAGGTGCAAGTTGAGAGCTGATACTAAGCTACATGAATTATTCTCACTTACATGAAAGGATGTGGTATGTACCTTTGTTCTCATTGCGTAAAAGAAAAAAAAAAGGTACGTGATATGAGTGAACCTCACCTTCCTAACCTGAAAAGAATTTTTAACTTCAGATTGGCTTAATTACTTATTTGGAGGTAGTTAAGGATCAGGACAATCCATAGCCAGTTTTGTTTGTTAGTTTTTTTGTTGTTTTTTTACTCCTCTGCCTAAGAGGGGTATTAGCAAGGCTCAGATTTACATAAGGGTGGTTTTTACACTTGGAGGAGGAATTTCGGGGCTAATGTGCTTGTTAAATTAGGGGTCACAGGGCTTTTGAGGAGGTAAGTTTCGATCAGAACATAAGTCCATGGAGAGATGCTTGTACGAGGAATGTACTGAATAAGGACTGGGTCCCAGTTACAAGTCTGTGCTAGACTCTTGAAGGCTTGTTAGCTGGTTGACACAGAGAAATAAGCATACACGACTGGATATTAGTATGACTTTATTTTTGTATATGAACTTAATAGCTTGAACTATCACTAGTACTTTCTGTCTTCAGTTTCATCTCAGGATTTATGTCATGTTCTGGATGACTCAGTGCTGTTAGGGTGGGGTGTATTCCTTTGTTTTCTTACTGGTTTTGTGTGTATTGTGGAAAATAACAGTTGTGGTAAAAAAAAAAAATTACTCTGAATGTTGTTGGGAGTGGTCTATTTGAGTATTGCCTGAGAACTGTAAGAGCTGTATGTGAAATGACTGAAATATGTGAGTATTTTGGGATCCTTTTTTCAATGATTACATGAGGGCAACCTTTAAAATGAGCTTCTGCCTCATCTCCTCCTAGCCATGCTGCTTTGATTATTGCATTCGCGTTCACTGCTGCTCAGCTGACAGCTTCAATCAAACTCCACCTAATGTGTCTAGTGAAACCCTGTATCAGCTTCAGAGGTCTGGCTCTCTTACAAGGCATGCAATTTCTTTTAGTTTGCTGTTATGGTTCCAGGGACATCTGTGCCTGGTCATA
Source organism: Steatornis caripensis (assembly GCA_013398225.1). Lineage (NCBI taxonomy): Eukaryota > Metazoa > Chordata > Aves > Caprimulgiformes > Steatornithidae > Steatornis > Steatornis caripensis. Next base: position 15,418 of record VZSC01005069.1, read on the forward strand.
AGAATCAAGTTCAGTTGTTTGCAAAAAAGAAAAAAATATTTACTTAATCTTGATAGGTATAGAAGTGAAAATGATGTTCGCGTTAATACATGAAGGTTCTCCTGTCCGATGAAGTCATGGCCCCCTTATGGCAGGAGTCCATAAATTTCCTTGCAGAATGTGTTGCACTGGATGAGAGTTCCTGGGCCGTTTTGCACATACGTAAGGTTCATGAGTACAGCTGTCAAACTACCATGACCTGACTTGTGAATATTCACTTTCTGCTACTGTTTTGATATGTACTTGAGGCTACTCTGCATGCTGTTAGAGGTGAAGGTGTGACCTCCCAGCTCCAGTTCTGTCTTTTGCCATTTAAAATTCTGCCAAAAGCAGAACAACTGAGTTCTGATTTTCTTTTGGATTTTTATCGTTAACCTCATTACAGACTTCTCCCTTCCTTCCCCACCTTCAGCTGCCTCCAGACTCCAAGATCTCTCCTGTGTCCCTCTGATAGGGCTGTGCTGGGTAAGAGCACAGCGTGTGAGCCATCAGTCATGTGCATGCCTGTTCCTCACACAGACTCCAGGTCAGCCTTGCAGAATGTTCCGCTTTGCTACTATTGATACTGCAAACACATGCTGCTGCGTGATGGGCTGGATTTCCAGGACTCGTATGGCACTGTGCCTGCTCCCTTCCCTCAGGTTTGACTGAAGCTGATAGACAGTCTGGTTGCATAAATCTATTTCTTCAGAAATCAGGAGTGAAAATAAGTGGTGTGATTTGGGGAAGGAAGAGTGGCTAGAATCTGTTGCTGTTCTTTTGCCATGTTCCACTTTGTTTATAGCAAAGAGGTAGATTTTGGTTTTGTTTTTCCTTGTGAAGTGAGGAGGCAAAGAGGCCACCAGCATAAACTAGAATTGACCACTGAATGGCTTAGGTTTATAACTGGCTGTATTTCTTCTAGAGCTTAAAAAGGAAGTTCAGCTGATTTTCTGCATGTTCTTCCTCTTCTTTGATTCTTTTAACAGCTTTAAGTGTGCCCTTGTCTATATTGGCATGCTGAAATGAGACTTTTTAAAATCTTGAGAAGACCTGGTCCTGTTAGGAACAGAAGAATTGCTTATTATTTTTTAAATCTATAGGAACTGTGCCATGGGTTTTTGTTTTGAACTGTAGTGAGTTGTTTTTTTGTCTGAGCTACAGCAGGCAATAAACATAGAGTATGGTCACTTGCTGTGGGAGGACACTCTTGTCAACCTGCATGGCTACTGAGATTAGCTTTGAAAAGATAAATCATGTCAGGGTATGAAAATCCATTTGGTTCTGTAAGAATGACAGAAATGTACAGCACTTTGGAGGTATGTGCATAGGATTCTTTAACTTGATAATAAAAATTAATTGTGTTTTATAGTCACATGAGTACTGGAAGTTGGAAAGTTAAAAATTGATTTCAATTATTTCAGCAGTTCCCTCAAAATAGCTCTTAAGCATTATTAGCACCCAAGGAACAAACCCATGTTTGTTTGTTTGTTTTCTTCGTATTTTATGCTCCTTGTAACATAGCACAGTAAAGACACAGCAAAACACTGCAGAGGCAGTGTTTCCATATGCTAATGTTTGCCTTTAGAAGAGCTTCTGACAAACTGGTTAGAGACAATGTGACTAATAATCCTTCAAAATCCCAAGGAAAATAACACACCATGGATGTCTGCTGCAGAATGAAACGTCTAGGTGGGCTCAGCCCAATGACAAGACTGTCTGTAACTGTTAAAGTCTCTAACAGTAAAACACTTATTTGGGAATGTGGCCAGATGTTACCATTTTGCTTGGTAAATTGCCTTTTTCTTTGAAAGCCTAGTCCTTTACTCAGTATTTTGATGAAAAGTTTTAGTAATCAGAGCAATATACGTTATTCACATACTCAATCTGGTATCTCTTTTAGCACTTAAAGGAATAACAGATGCTAAAGTCAGATTCCTGTTCAAAAAGTTTTATTCACTCTTATCACAGTAGCATCTGAGATGCCCTCAACTGAGGTGTTTGAGTGAGCAAAAGGATTTTTCTCCCTCCTTCTTCTCCCACCCCTTTCCTTATTCTCCCTCCTGTCTTCTCCACTGATTGTTCTTGTGCAACGTTTCACAGACTCTTCTTTCTTCCTCACTGATGCTATGAGAACAGTATGATAGGAAAGCTGCACGGAGAGACTTGCAACACAAGATGTATCTGAAACAACTTTCTAGACTGTTTGTAAAAACTGACGTTACTTTGTGTTGATAATGCCCAGTGAAGGAGATGGGTGCATCTAAAACTCTATCAGCTTGTCAGATCAAAGTCCTTAAATCACTTTCCAATGTCATGACATGGTGGTAACATCAAAAGAAATTCCAGCATCTCTGTGCTCAAGAGTGAGGTTTCTTCTCCCATATAAACAACTTTAATTTGGGTTTTTTCAGAAATTTGCTCTTGAGGAGATTAAAACAGTCCTTCATCTGTGCAGCCAGTACATCTCTAGGGGCAGATGAATTGCCTTTAAGTAATTACTAATCTCTGTTTTAGCAAATAAATTACATTCCTTTCCTTGGAGAAGGTCCTGCATTCTGACAAATACACCCCTGTATGGGATTCATGCTCCAGTATGGCAAAAAAATTGCAGCACATGATGATGGGAAAGACTGGAATTGGTTGTGTCATTTCTTCTGTTAAATGTGTTTTTTCAAGAAGACAGTAGTTAACAGTTTAGAAAGTACAGCTACTAAATTAATTCGCACAAATCAGACAGGCTTTATGATTTGTAGATACTCAATCGATAGGATGAGGATGTTCCTAGTTTGTCAAATCTAGCTACTGATAAGAAACGTGTCTTTTTCTTCCCTCCTCATCAGAGTTACAGCAATTTCAATTTGCCAGTTTTTCAGTGCCTGCAACTGTACTTATATTGTAAGCAAGTCACTGGAGAGTCCTTAGAGAGCTCTGCACCATGGAGTTCAGTGTCAGTCTTTCATGTTCCGGGGAGGTGTTATGCTGTGATAGGGAATCACACAGCCCATCTTTGGGGTCAGTGACTGATTCAAGTTTTGGATATTAGGACAAAATGTTACAATCACAGCAAAGCCTAGGTTGCAAGGAGATGCTGGAGATGTAGTCCAACCTTCTGTTGGAAGTAGGGCCTCAGTTTAGGTTATCCAGGCCCCTGTCAAGCTGAGTCTTAAATATTTCCAGTGAGGGAGATTCTATCATCTCTCTAAGAAATCTATTCCAATGTTTACTGAAGTTTTTTTCCCCTTATATCCAGGCCAATTTTTCCCCTGAGCAACTTATTTCTTGTCCTACCAACATGCAGTCTTGTGAACAAAGTACCACCATCTTCTGTAACTGCCTTCTAGTTATTGGAAAACATCGATTAGCCTTCTGGAAAGCCAGAGTCTTTTAGATGTTAGGCAGCACATCCGTCCTGACCTTAGTGTCTGCCTAAAGCCCAAATATGAACATTTTATGAGCAGAAGGTCTATTTTCAAAATAGGCTGTAGCATCTCTTGAAGATATGTGTATTTGCAACTCTGTCCCTAAATGTGTATCTTTTATCTTTTTACAATGGAAGTCAATGCTTTAAGATTTTCCAGTACGAAGAAATGTGCATCAATAATGTCTATCTGGCTTTTCATTTAGAAGGGTGTCTGGTTGCTTTAAAAATGTGGTTTACAGATTGTACATAAGAGTTACTGGTTACTAGCCTGTGAAATCTGACGGGGAATCTGGTTGACGGAACTTTGTAGCAGTAATGTAGTAGTGTACTGTGCTAGGCCTTGAGTGGTCTGGTTTATTTTTGCACTGGTGAGAATGCAGAACACTGTGTAGAGATATGTTTTGGATTCTTTGGCTTTTAAGTATTTGTTCTTTCTATTAAAATAAAAATATCTAAATCTTAAATATGAATGATATTTAAAATTTATCAAGATACTTCTGTGGTAGACATTTTGAAGGCTCGTGCCTTGGAACAATTCATTAGGGAACAATTCATAGAGAAGAATTCATTACTTCCCCCTCCCCGCCTACAGCTTGGTATTGATGTAGTCTTTTAGACTCAGTTAGAGATCATTGATATTTGAGAGAAACTGTATAAACATAGCAGTTGTATTAGGTAGGGACGAAACTGGGACATCTGCAGAAACGGAGCTAAAAGTGCTACAGAATAGCAACAGGCACTCTTTGGGAGGCACTGAACTGGAATAAGGTTTCTCTGAAATGGTCAAGGCTCTTAGTCCTTTTTGCTGTGTGATACATAAACTTGGCATGGAGTTACAGGACAGGTGCAAAGCATCATTCTGTTTGGAAAAATATTCTGTGTAGAAAGAGAAACTGCACCTTCCAATTCATCAGCTCTGTTCCCTTTGTGTGTTCAGAGATCCGTAAGTCCTGATTCTGTTGGTTAAGGTTTTCTTACTTTTTGATTCCTTTAAACCTACAGAGTTCCAGAGCTGTTTTTTTTCTTCAGTCTCAGGCCAAATTACTTACCATAGTTACAATGTGTGAACATTTGTTTTCAGTGTATGGGGCAGAAAGCATTCAAGTTGATTTAAAAGAGAAAACACCGGTAACTGAGCTGGCTTGGTTTAGCAATCCTGGAATACAAGAAACACAGGATTTCAGAGTGCAGTTTATGCAATCAGGTTTTGGTTGAAATCGTGTTTAAAGCTGCATATTTGAGTATAGTATTTCTTCAAAAAGAGACAAACGTACCGAGTCTTTTCATGATCGTATCTGGCAAAATCTTGCTTCAGCTTGCGGTAGAAGGAAGTAACCCCATTACTGATAAATATTTAATGTAACTCATTCTATTGGAATAAAAACACTAAGCACTGTACAAGAGTGTCCTGTAATAAAACCAACAGCACAGAAGGAGGTGGGGGAGAAGAAGACTGAGATGTGATCAATTTAGAAAAGTTGGGCTTCAGATATGGGATAGGGTGATGAGTTCATAAAACTCTTCTGAAAAGTGTCTGGGTGGCCTGAGAGAATTTTATGTTTCTTCTGGCCAGACACTTGGCTGGAAAGGGACTAGTGCAACATAAGAAATGAGCATATGAGGAAAATAACACAGAAGGAGAACCTGGATAAAATCCAGAGAGCAACATATCTTTCACATTACAGGCATTGATGTCCAAACCTGTATAGATTGTTTTATAGACACTGAGATTATAGGGTTAAAACAACAACAAAACATTACTGCATGGATTATATTATTGCAGATTTACTATTAACTTGTTCTTCTGAAAAGAAGTCTGGAAAGCCTTTTCAGTAAATTAGTTTAGGTTTGAATTTAGTCCAGACTTGGACATTTAGGAGAGAAGAGGGAAAGATCATATACATATCATTACTATGGGCATCAGATTTGACTCCTACAAGGCATATTTGGACCAAAACTAGCACTGTCTACTCTTATGTGATACTGCATTTTGGCAGCCTTTAGTTTAATTCATGTTGTTTAAAAACCTGTCTGGATACACACCATTTACTAAGCACTTATGGCCATGTATTTGATAGATTCCTCTGAATCAGTTTGCAGAGCATAGCATGAAGCATCATGTTGGTTGCTTCTGAAACAAAATGCCAGTGTCCCAATTAATTTGTAAATGGAAAATATCTGCCTGTGATGAATTAACAAAGTGCTGCTTCTAAAGGCCAATTGATATTTAATACTATAACTACTGCATACTTGTTAGATGCTTGAGTAGATCAGAGCAGATTGAATAACACAAGTAGTTTTCCCTTCCAAAAAACACTTTTTTGTCTTTCAGTTGCCACTATGAGGAATTTTTGCAAGGTTCTTAGTTTCTGGCTGCTGATCAAGGGTTTCTTGGTGATGGTACAAATAAACTTTTTCAAAACTCAAGTGAATGTGGGCTTGGCTTTTGGGAAAGAGTCAAACATGCTTGCATCCATTCTTTACACTCCATATTAGGCTCTGAATGCCTGGTATTGCAGCTAGCACACAGCATTCTCCCCAAGTGTAGATGAGTCCTTAATGCTGATAAGGTCATAAAACTGTCTTGCTGTTATACTTCTGCCTTTACAAAAGCTCTTTAATTAATACACTGTCAAGTTAAGTAGCTCCTACTGTAAATCAGGCCATTGAGCTGCTGCATGTTTTTTTTGTGGCTTGACAGACAAGGCCACGTCAAACTATACTCTGATTTTTTTCCCCTTTCCTTTCCTCCTTTGTAATTTTAAATCTCTCACACCCTTGTAATAAGAGCTGACACTGATCACAAAGCTCATGAATAGCAGCACCGTTACATAAACCTGCTGGATTATAGTAAGAGGTTTGCCTTAGTTTCATTTTTACACCCTTTCTTGTATCTCATGCAGAATAGATGAGAACCATTTAGCCTCATTCTTGTGAGATGAGTAAGGTGGCTAAAGTGGCTGCCTCCTCTTGGGATTTAAATCTGACTTTGTTGTTGGCAAAGCAAAAAGCATTAATTGCATGACTATTACTTTACAGGCACATCCTATTTTTAATGTAGAAGTTGACCATATCTCACAGTGTTAACGTGCAACATGCAGAAAGCTTTATTTTGAGGGTGGATAAGCATTATTGCAAGGTCAGATGCAGATGCTGAGATAGGATTGTTTTTATAAATCTAGAGAGCTTCAAGACAGGAAGGAGTCCGTGGATTTTGCTCTGGCTAGATGTTGTGGAAGTTTTCTGGAAGCCATAGAAAAGAGTCCAGCCCAAACCAGCAGGATGAACTGTGGCTGTTCACAGTGGTTTCATTAGAACTTGAGAAATGCTGTTAATGGCGCTTCAGGTATGTTCAAGTTATGTTGAATTATTAAAAAGCTGTTTCTCATGAATTCAGAAATGCCTCCCTTGAGAAACAAAAGGAAGCATGTGTGGGGAATTGTTAGGCAGTATAGCTTGTCACTACGGTTGGTAGACCTCAGAAAGGGCCGGGAGTAGGTTGGGGATGGAATGGCTGTAGAGGCCTGATCCCACCCTTGTTTCCAGACATTTCTGCCCTGGATCTCTTTGGAGGAGATTGAAAGGAAGATTACAAGATAGGAACCTTCTATTGTGGCTTGAGCTCAGCCTACTTTGCTGTCAACTTTCAGCTATGAAGATACTAGCTTTGGGCAGGTACTTAATTCATTTGGCAGTTTGACTCCTTTGTGAGAGCTGTGTGTCTTTGACCTGAAGGTGGAGCCTGGGGTCAGATTTTGCTTGGAAATGCTGCTGTTAAAAAGTCTTTTGATAACTCACATCTCTGAGGGGATAGCTCTCCAATAAGGCAATCAGTCTGTCACTTTCAGTGATGTCTTGAATTGAAGGCTGGGGCTGGTGATGAGGTAATGGGGAAGGGAGCCTAAAATAATGGTCTAAGTTTGCTATCCATTGTAGACATTGGGTCTCTGCCAGCGTAACGCAATGTTTTTAAATTCATGGAGCCACACCTGTTTATGCTTCAGTGCCAAAAATTGAATATTTTAGCAATGAAAGAATTCACTCAATTGTGAAAGGAATGTGCCTAGAAGTGTTCCTTTATGACGTAGTTGAGAAGGTTTCAGAGATGTGTGCTGCATTTTAAAAATGAATGCTCACATCATTCTCATTGTTCTTTCTTCAGGTGGAACCATATGTATGAGAGGTTCTTTTTTTTGAATTTGTTTGTTTGAAGTGTAATAGCTCTGTTAATACCTAGGTACCAGCTGTCAGTTAATTCACAGCAGCAGACTGCTGGTGAAAGGCAGCCTCTTTAGAGTAGAGATTAAAGAATATCTACCTGATTTTGTTCAAGGGGTTTATACATACTGAACAGCGTTCCAAGAGTTCTTGTATTAATGAAGTCCTCCTACACTGTCCAAGAGGAAGAAGGGATGCCATCTCACATGACAGGCAAAAGCCTTCTGCTATTTGCTGGCTTTCTTTCATCTGTAGTCAAGTGGGAAGACATAAAAATCTAAACTGTCATTTAAAGTGGGAGTGGAAGAGAAGCACTCAGATCATGTACCTTACCTCTGCAAAAAATAGATGGTAAACCCTTCTCGCTTCCTTGCCCTTGCTTTCTTTTTTTGGTCTTTAATTTTTAAAGCCTGATTTTGGAGATCTGATTTGTGATGTTTCATCCCATGGGAATATCAGGGATATGATGTTGCTGCCTTCCTGCCTGTGGTTGACAGCTTTCTACTCCCTTGATCTTGTTTTCTCTGTAGTAAAAAGCACTTCTCTGCATATGCTTTCTTGTGTTCTGGGAGGGGATGGCAGTTGATACTGCACATTTATTTGCATCATTGATGGCCAAGGCTTGGTTTGGCTTATGTTAGCTTCTTTACAAGGAGTCCCTGACTTGAAGATGGGCTTATTGATGATTTTACAAGTAACTGGTATTAAACTAATGCTGTTGTAGTGAGAAAAGCCGTTCTCCTCCTACAGGTAAGACACAGAATTTAAACTACGAGGATTTTTCTATTAGGATCTGAAATGCCGAGCTTTTTAGACATGAAATTTTTAATATGAAATAGAAAAGCAGAATAGGAATGATTAGGAATGATGAAGAAAAGTGTTGAATCTGAAGGGTTTCACTTTCATAAGGTAAGGTGTTGATAGAAACAGAATGTATTAAATTGATTGTGAATTTGAATATTAACTTTTGTCCTTTAAAAAGAAGAAGATATTTTCATCAGCAGCTTGGAAAGATTATGGTATAAACATACCTCAATTAGAAAGAAACCCTAAGATGGTTGACTGAAATTATTAGGGAGTTGGAGAGTTTTCAGTAACAGGAGACACTGAAAAGATAAGTGAAGATAGATTAACGAAGGAGAAATGACATGGAATCTACTAGAAGATTACAAAATAATGAATTATGGTATGAGTATGAATGCCAGAACAGAGAATGGAGCTGGAAGGCTTAATACTGACAGCAGGTAAGAGGAAGATGCTGTGTTTTTTGACATATGGAACCTATGGTACTCACTGCCTTAAGATATTGAGGCTAAGTTCTTGGCAGAATTTAAGGATTAGCTATTGATGGAGATGGAACAATGTATTCATTGCTGTAGGAGATGAGATGAAAGCCCTGTAATTAACAGGAATATAGATTCTTATGCTGTAAGGCATAAACTGTTTCAACGCATCTGGTACTCTGCTGCCTGGCAGGATACACCTATCTACTTGGGCACATGCCTTTCTTTTGCCCCTCACGTTTTCTGTTTTCTCATACCTGCTAGTGGGAGAATTGGTAAGGTAGTTTTGGGACTTCAAAAAAAGTCTAATATAGTTATTAAATTCAGAGCCAGCTATTAATGTCGTGTTTTCTGCTGGATTGTGGTCTGTTGTATGGGTTGACTTGATCTCCATATGTACGCTGCTAAGGCCAAGAAGACTCTAACTTCTGGGACTTCTCAGAAACAATAAACTTTCTAGATTTTAGTTCTTAAAGGTGAAAATATCAATGGTGAATTGCATTCTAACATAATCTTTAGAGGACTTCTTTCAGCTTTAGCATAGCTCATGATGTTGTTTGTAAAGTGAAAATAAAACCCCAAAAGACCCTTGTGCTGGTGCAAGTGTTTTGATTTAAAAGTTTAAATGTTGGTAGCAGGATTTCTGTTTTTTATAAAGTTATGTCTTTCTGTTGCTTTGGAAACTCAGGCATTCTTTCTGTTCAGTCTGAGGGCCCCTGAGGGACAGCTAGTATGATGGTGTGTCACAATCACGATTTCTTAGCTTCGAGACCCTATATTGCACTTTGACCCTTGTCTCCCATGTCTCCTGTGCATTAGCGTATCAAGTCATTATCTGCACCTGGTCACAGTGGGTTAAGGTCCCTGACATGGTTTAAAACTAATTCCTTTGTACAGTTTTGAGACAGAGTCTCATTCTGTCTCTGGTGTGAAATCCTAAATGAGAAATCTCAGCCACGTACGCACTGTTGGCAGTAAATGATTTTTAATGGAAATCCCAGGGGCCAAAAGACATAGAATGTTTGGCACAGTGAAAAGTCTTATAATGGGGTCTTATTTTCTTGATCATCCCTCCAGTGAGGGCCCCATGTCAGAAGGATAAACTATTCTTATTGGTGTAAGTAAGTATAAACTAGAAAGTATTAGTTTAGCCCATTCAAAGAGATTTTTCTTCTTTGCTTTGGGGAGGCAAGGAGCTTTACTGTGTTGCTGATGAGCCAACCGTGAGCTGTTACGCTAGTGCCCTTTTGTCAGAGGAAATAGATTAATTCATTTCCTCTCCAGTAACAATTTCAAGAGAGATGATTTCTCTGAGTAAAGTCAGGGCAGATGAAGGTAGGTGTTGGATTGAGGTGGCTACCCACTCAATTCCTGTGTCTGTAAGAACAGATCCTTTCCTCGTAGTTCTCAAACTACTGAGTTTGATGGGGGGATGCTCCTTCATACGGTTCCTGCATCCTGGAGTGCTGTCCCACTCCTGTCTGTCTGTCAAGCCTTCTTTTCTTCAGCCATACCAATGCTAGATGGAGTCCCAGAACGTGGAGACTGGCCTCTGAGAACCCATCTGACTGTCTGTATTTTCTTTCCAACTTATGCTGTATGCACATTTACCTGTCCCAGGTCCTTTTACTTGGCCTGTGGAGGTGGCTTTCTTCTGCAGGTGGAACCGAGGGACAGGTGATGCCTGTTGGACGCTCTTGGTCCTGCTACAGGGTGAAGAGAGAAAGGCATGAGCTTGTCTCAGTCCTCTCTCACGAAACATTAGAAGAGAATAATTTACTGGTCAGATCACAAGTACTAGCTGTGAGTAAGTAAGTTCCTTAATGAATCCAGTCTCCTCCTCTGTTGTGTCTTTCCATCAAGTGCCCAAGGAAGTGGTGGTTTTCTGAAGGTATTAGAAACGGCTGCAGTTCACATTAGTAGGGAAAACAAGCATACATTTCACACTTCTCTAAACACTTGGTAGTGATTCTTTTTTGCTTTTATAACAAAGCAGCTGTTCATACGTGCTCTAAATAATGTGGGAAGCTATGATCAGTGATTGGAGACTTCAAAACTGAAGTTACAGTAGTTCTGTCTGTTTCTAATGGAAGATCTTTCCTTTTGGAAAATGAAAGTTGTCAAAGGTAAAATATGGCTTGGGATATTAGGTTCTGAAACACACAGGCATGTTTCAAAACTTGTCTACCATACAAAATTGTTGTTGAAACCTACTTTGTTTCTGTCCAGTCCCATGATGGGCAGAATGCTTTGGATTTACAGCATTCAAGCTGGGAGCTTCGAAGGCCCCAGGATGTGGAACACAACCTCAGAGCATCCAAGTTTTTGGTTATAAATCTTGCAGCCTTGGGAGCCCTGGAAACTCCAGGTATTTTGACTTGCTGGAGTCTATAAGATCTTTGTTGTGGAACCAGGAGCATATAACTCCTGAAAACTCCATGTTTTTCTCTCATGTGATATTAATTTCAGTTCTATTTTCCCTTTAAGCTTATTCCAAAATCAGTTGTGTGGTTTTTTTAATCTGAACTTTCATCTGTGTACAACTGTATGCCAGAGTCACAGAATCACAGAATAATAGGGATTGGAAGGGACCTCTGGAGATCGTCTAGTACAAGCCCCCTGCCAAAGCGGGTGCCCCTAGAGCAGGTTGCACAGGAACGTGTCCAGGTGGGTTTTGAGTATCTCCAGAGAAGGAGACTCCACAGCCTCTCTGGGCAGCCTGTGCCAGTGCTCTGTCACCCTCACAGTAAAGAAGTTTCTTCCTCATGTTCAGGTGGAACTTCCTTTGCTCCAGTTTGTGTGCGTTGCCGCTTGCCCTGTTGCTGGGCGCCACTGAAGAGAGTCTGGCCCCATCTTCTTGACACCCTCACTTTAGATATTTATAAGCATTGATGAGATCCCCTCCCAGTCTTCTCCAGGCTAAACAGACCCAGGTCTCTCAGCCTTTCCTCATAAGCGAGACGCTCCAGTGCCCTAATCATATTTGTAGCCTTCCCTGGACTCTCTCCAGTAGTTCCCTGTCTCTCTTGTACTGGGGAGCCCAGAACTGGACACAGTACTCCAAATGAGGCCTTACGAGGTCAGAGCAGAGGGGCAGGATCACCTCCCTCGACCTGCTGGCCACACTCTTCTTAATGCCCCCCAGGATGCCATTGGCCTTCTTGGCCACAAGGGCACATTGCTGGCTCATGGTGAACCTGTTGTCTTCCAGCACTCCCAGGTCCTTCTCTGTAGAGCTGCTCTCCAGCAGGTCAGACCCCAGCCTGTACTGGTGTGTGGGGTTATTCCTCCCTAGGGGCAGGACCCTACACTTGCCCCTATTGAACTTCGTCAGGTTTCTCTCCACCCAACTCTCCAGCCTGTCCAGGTCACACTGAATGTCAGCACAGCTGTCTAATAATGAAAACTTTAAAAACATAAGCTTGGAGGGAGAGTTGCTTCCCCCCTCCTTTTTTTTAACAACCAACAGAAATGTTTCCACTATTTACAAACTGTGAGTGGATTTGTGGATATTTTTTGTTTATTACAAAATATTTTTTCATTTTTTTAACCTTGAGGAGTGTAAATTATTATTGTCATGTAACTTCATGTGGGAAGCTAAGGCAAATATTTATATCGCATTAGTTTTCACAAGTGCACAGTGGGATTTTTTTTGCTGAAGCTACTCTGCATCAGTGTAAAGTTCATGGCAAACCAATGGGTGTAACAGGAAAAAATACTTTAAAGTTCTTGTTCATTCTCATAATATTTTTGGCTGAGAGCTCAATTTTGTGTGACATGTAAAAACCACTGAAAAGTATCTAGCTACAGCATAGGATTGCAATGACTCAACTTTATGCTGCCAGTAAGTGAATTTTCAAACAGAAGAGTTTTTTCAGACTTCTGAAACCATGCTCAGATGTTTGCCTTGTGTTTCAATGTGACTTATCCTGCAGGCTCCAGTATCCAAGGCAGGTAGCTGGCTGTGGCCTACAAGTCTCTTCCATGTTTTTTTCTGAGAAAGTTGGTTCTTGATGATGGCTCACATTGACGTTTGTATGTGTATTACAGATGTGTGCAGAAATGCCCCACTCTGCTTTGGTCACTGCTAATTTACTGCTAATTTATCTTTTTTTACTTACATGGCATGAAATACTTCATGGTGAAGAGATCTTTTCTCAGAAAAAGCCTGTCAAGAAAGATACAGCACTGCTTTAGGGTGTTGATCCTGATGTTGTTGCATAAGAATTACAGAATTTTAAGGGGCTTTTGGGCATATCTAAGATTGAATAAATGTTATATTATCTTTTCTGAAATATACCTGATAAAATAATTAACAGTACATTATAATGTGCATCTGCAAGGGTCAGTTGAAAATTGTGCATGATTTTTGCTTTTCCTGGTAGCTGTATTTCTTTCATAGTGGCCTCCTAATATGGTTTCTTTCTTTACAAAAAGAAAAGAATAAGCTGCATTTTAAATCAGCTGTATCACTTCGCACCATCAGTGCACTGCTTTTATGCTTATGATAAAATGACGAATTTAGAAGCACCAGGCATGACCTGAAGTATTTCTTTTCTTCCCTCCAGGCACTTGCACACATATGCACAGACACATGTGCCCTCTGTGTTTCAGAGTCCTAGCAGGCATGCTGAAAAAGAAATGTGGCATTTAGGTCAGTGTTTCTAGTTCACAGGCCACGTGCGATGTAAGGTGACTTATTGCCGTACACAAGAACAATTTCTGACATACTACTTAAATAGAGTGTAAATAGCTGCAGGTTCAGATATCCTTACATTTTGAGAGTTTTAGGAATCGATTCATGACCCCATAACAGACAGCAGCTCTGCTTTTCTGGTTACGGTTAATTATATCACAGGTGATGGCGTCACATTATATGCATGTATAACTGAGACATGTGCCTATTCAGTGTATGCTGGGTGCTAGTCTATTCTAGTTCCTTGTCCCATGGCATTTGTTTAAGCCAGAAAAAAAAAGTAAGCTGCTGTTAATTTAATGAGTGGAGAGAGGTTAGCGCCTGTCTATCTAATCTGTACTTTTCCAGTATTTTATTGCATTAAAGGAGTATCACCACCTCACAGTTCTAGCTCACAAACAGCTAAACAGTACTTGACATTTAAAGAGATTTTCTGTCGTGCACTTGTATAGTCAAGAGTAATTCTAAGCCTATTAAAGATATTATGTCATGGAGGCGTGCCCTAGGGGAGAAGCCTTCTGCTAACTGGCCAGATGAAAAGCAGAGGGGAGGAGCAAGAAGCAGGGTGGATTTATTACTCAATAGTTAGGTCAGGGATTTCTGTGGGAAATGCCCAGTGTTTGCAGTTGCTGATGATTTCACGGCAACAGCAGTGAAACAGAGTGTGCTCTGATAGCTGGTTACTGAATGAGATACTGCAAATGGGTGGAAAGGAAGAAGACAGCATGTGAGAGAGAGTCGGAGAGACACAGAGAGGGAAGCTGAGAGCAAGGAAAGTGCTCTGGCTCAAAGAGAGTCTCCCAGGTGTACTGCAGAAGCTTTTTTGAAATGGATGCAAGGACCATCTGCTGCCTATAGATTAGAGGGCTGTAGACCAGGAACAGAGAGAAAGACCTTATGGCTCTTTTGAATGAAAATCGAAGTTCTACATAACTGATTCATCAAGAGAAATCATGAGTATGCTCTTGCATGGGATATTAATGTATAAATCCATGCCACAGATAGACAGAGTACAGCCTACATTTCTATAAAAAATAAAACCAGCAGCAATGCAGTGAATAAATTCTGCAGTGTTTATCTGATTTATGTGCGAAGAAAAAGAGAAGCAAAACACAGACAGCTCTTATCGCACTGTGGCGTTTGCAAGGCACTGCATTTAATGCTGAGAGATGTTATACATTAAATCTGACAACTGTGAAAGGAGAGATCATGGAGAAGTCAAGTAGTGAGGATTCTTCAATTCACCGGAGTCCATCTTTGGATAGCAAAGACTCAGATTTTGCTAAACCTTCTACCTCAGGGAGGCAATTTGGTCGAGGTTTTACTGCTGGAGCTTTCTATGGCACAGCTGGATCACGCACACGGAGCCACACTGGGGTCGGAACTGGGACCGGCGCTGGGACTGGGACTGGAGTAAAAAGTGACAAATACAGTGCACCCAAAGGCAGCAAATACGTGGTCTTTTACCTGGATCTATCATTTGTTTTCCTTTTAGAATTTAAGAAGTGCAACATGGCAAGAGGCTGCCTGTGTTTTTTGAAATACATGATGTTCCTTTTCAATTTAATATTTTGGGTGAGTACTGCCTTTTCACTTGCCTTCATTCATTACTGTGTCTTGTACTGCTGCATTATGTATATAGTGCATCTTTGAAGCAGTACAGTAAGTTCCCCCTCCCCTCCCTCTCTCTCTCTCATACCTGCTTGGAATATTTTCAGTGTTAAACTTGTCTGTTGGGCAAATTTACACGTTTTCTATAGCTTTGTTACCACCTGGTTACTGTTTTTGGCTACTCATTTCTCAAACTTGCTGTTCTAATTTGTGTTTTAAACTGGGCTATCTAAGAAAGGGCAGAATTGTTACCCTTTAAGGGAGAGCAGAATTATCGTAGCATTAAAATCCTGCAGTGGCAGGATTTTTGCATTCTGCTGTAATACCTCGTGTTGCATTAAGCTGCAGGTTAATTTAAATTTAAAGTACATTCTCATTGTCATCATGAATCTCATTTGCTTTTTGTAAACTTCATTTGACAAACTGCTTTTTCATTTGAAGGAAGTTCTGTCTCATTTCTCCAATTAAAAACAGTAAATCACATATGTTGTAACCTCTTAAGGTATTAACATAAATGTGGAATGACTGGAATGGTGAATTAATCTGGATTCAGTTTCAACTGCAGGTGTCCAAATTGGCATGTGAAGTTGGAGGCTTGCACTTGCATCTGAGGGATCAAAATTGATTTTCCTCTATCAGCCAAGAGGCATGAGGAGCTGTAACAATGCCTCAGCAAGCGAGTTAAAAGCATAATGGCTACTTCGAGTGAAGTATTGTCACATACAAGGGAGGGAAGAAAAGTTAAGTCATCTGGCAGCTAGTCATCCTTGATTGAACAGTATTGTTGAGGAAATCACAGGCTAGCTGAGATACTGAGTATACATGGATATAGCCCAATATGAAATGGTTTGCTTAGTTTGGAATCAACGTTCCTGATGGCTGCAAAGCTTGGGCGCATGAACAATGTCATTTGTCGTTGTGATCCAGAAATATACAGTATGCCTCATAAATAAATTAAAACACTATCCCTAGACTTACTTTGGAAAAAGAGGCACTAACAGTCTAGTTCAGGTAGCTACCTGTGGCTTAGAGATATCATTGTTCAAATTAGGAGTCTGACTAGCAGCTTCTCTGTTTGTCTTGGCCCACTTACTGAAAAAACCTTTAAAAGCAAGAGTTAATAGATTTGGTACGGTGTAGAACCACTCACACAACAGTGAACTTTTATCAGTAATAGACTGAAATGCTACAATCACTGAACTTGTGGGAGTCTTACTTAAACAGAAAGATAGAACTGGTCACTGAAGAATATTAATCAAAGTTCACTTGTGATTTTTTTTTTTCTTTTCTATACACAAACTCTACCAGAAAGTTGCCTTAACTATTTCTGGAATAAATAACTTTGAACACACTAGATTTATATCAAACTGGCTGTTTGACCCAGTGCTGCATTACTTTGACACACTGGAAGTATTTTTTTCATATGCTGTGTTGTGATTAGTTTTGGAATAGCTTTTTTCTGATATCATTACTCATGTTCTCTGTGATTAGTCATTAGATGCTTCTTACCCCTCACCTCCTTAGATGCAATATCTTTCTTTGCTTTTATCTTCTTCCCAAGCAGCAATTTTCTTGACTCTGCATCAGACCTTCACAGCCCATTTTTCCATTCCTTGAACTTGCAAAAATATTTCAGAACTCATCTATGTGCTCATCTTTGCTCAGCACCTGCTGGACTTCCATACAAATACATTGCTTCTTAGGTTAAAACTAGCCTACCATCTGTAGCAGTTCTCTAGTACCCTGTGCTTCCTCAACTCTTTGACCTCTTAATCACCTTTACACACCCCCCACCAAGTCTTTTGTTGTGAGGCTGATACCACTTTTCTTTCTGTTATTAAACTTTGTCACCACTTCTCAGTCTAATATTTTAAAAATGCTTTTTGTATGAACCAGGCTACACAGAATGAAAATGATACTCTGAAATGGTGAATCTGAGACATTACAGAAAAATGCTAAATGCAAGATGTCCGATACTTTCCAAAGTAATTTACAACAGAAATTTGATCCACCAGCGTGGTTTAAATTGTTCAGAAGTCCCCCTTTATTCATTTTAGCTGGCTTATACTCAACTTTGCAAGCCAGTCTTGATGGTCCCATGTATCCTTCCAGAGGACTGCAGTCTTGCTAGATTATTCTTTTTTTAACCAGGCTATTTTATTTTCTTGAGCCATTCAAATGAATAATATTATAATGTCTTTTTACTCATGGAAACATGAGCTAGAATGGAGCTTACTACAGGCAGGTGTTCTGTAGCTTGCTGCCTGTGGCTTTATACCTGGAATCTACATTAGTTTTACTATGACTGTCTGACAGGTTTCGAATGTTTGGCTCTGTATGTGCTCCTTGCTCACTGTGCACTTGCAGTATCTCTTACTCCTGCCGTGAACTCTCCCGCTAGCCCAGCCTTGGGCTCCCCACACAGCTCTGCCAGTGCCCTCCACTCTTACCCTGTCCTGAAGCACTCCCTGCTATTTCAGTCCTCTCTTTCCTCTTAACCCATTTTTTCCATTCCCAGGTTTCCCTGTTCTCATTGCTTCTTTCTGAATTTTTGTTAAGAAACCCAAGTCCGAAAGTCTGCTCTTGAGCAGTGACTATCATCTTTTGTAATGCAAGGTGATTTATTTTTAAAAAGAGAAGACTAATTTTTAAGCATGACATTTTCTGAACCTGTAATTCAAAGCAAAATGAGACTCCTGGTCTTTGGAGGTGAGGAGACCACTGCCTCGCCGTTATCTTCTGACAAAGGCAAGAAGCCTTTTGTTTTGTTTTGTTTTGTTTTGTTTTATACAGGAACTGATTTAGGCAACTGGAAACAGAGGTGGAAAAACTGTGTTTCAGGGAGTCTTTAAACAGGTGCCAGTTTATGAGCTGTACAGCTGCAACAGGCAATCCTTCTGACCATCTTGCTTTCCACAAAGCTCCATTGTTGTGAGCCTGTGGCAGCAGGAAGCTTGTTTCATGGGAGATGTTCTGCCATAGTAAAATGGTGTTTCTGAGATGCTTCCTCTGAAAGTGAAGACTGTTGGTATTCTTTGGCATCCCAACCGAACGATTCTCAGTGTTGGCCCAAAGAAGGAGGTTCTACAGAAAAAGAGGAAACTTTTTCCATTATTTGCTTTTTTACGCAGAGAAAAAGGCTGGGGCCTAATCTGTCCCTCATGTGGCAGTGAGCTGTACTACTCCTTCAGCCTGGCAGCCAGCTCAGATGTATTTGAAGACCAATTTTATATATATATATTTTATATTATAATCATGATTTTTATATAGAATATATTTTAATATATATACATATATGTGTATACATACATATATATTTGAAGGTGATGGAGAAGTGCAGTGGTTACTGTATTATCTCTGTTGTTATGTAGCAAACATACTGTTGCTGTGAGAACTACGATAAAGAGGTGGTACATTGTTTCTGCACAGTAAGAATTCAGGGTTTGTGAATTAGATTCATGGCAACAAAATATAGTTTTTGAAAATTAGTAGCATGTTTATGAGTTAATGTGGAAGGACTGCATATGAGTTCTGCAAAGCAAATTAATCTAAGTGGGGTCCAGCAGTAAGTTGAAACAGAAGGTGTTTCTCCACTATATTACTAAGAGCTTCAGGTGTTTCTCTGTGGCCGTCTGATTCTTAGCAGTTGTTCTTGGCCATCTGGTGTTGCTTTCTTTTAGAGATTAGGCAAGTCTGAGCTGAGCGTTAAGGAAGCTTATAGTATTTAATTGTGTGGCTAGGATGATGATTTACACTGAATTTACACTAAGTGTTTTGCAAAATACGTTTTGCAAGGAGGCTGGTGTCACGGTTTAAAGCTGGGCTGGCTATTAAACGAATGACAGACGCTCTTTGTTAACCCACTCCCTCCTCAAAGGGGGGGAAAGAGAAAAGGGAAAGAGACTTATGGGTTGGAAAAGTTAAAACAGCTTTACTCTAACTACAATAATAATGTATTATAATAATAGGAAAAATAATACTGACATATATACAAATATACACAAAACCGATATCAAACTGTCTCCCCCACTGATGACGAATACGTCACCCAGACGCTGCGGGGGCACGCCTTGGGAAAGTCCCGGACTGTACTCGGCAGCAGGCAGGAGCTGGACTCAGGAATGCACGGGTGAGGATCAAAGGCAGAAGAATCGGACAGAGTCCTCCCCGGACACCGGCCATAGGAGAAGAGACGAGACCCTTGTGATCCCTCAGCTTTATACAGAGTATGACGTGTATGGGATGGAATACTCCCTTTGGTCAGTTTTGGGTCACCTGTCTGACCCGCTCCTCCCCACTGCAGGGTCACAGGTGGGACCACTTCTCTGCTCTTTCAGTTCCGGCGCACAAGAAAGTTAGCAGAAGCAAGCATCGACCTNGGACACCGGCCATAGGAGAAGAGACGAGACCCTTGTGATCCCTCAGCTTTATACAGAG
>VZSC01005070.1:692-31386 GCA_013398225.1 Steatornis caripensis
ATAGCAACTGGCTATAAAAATCTGATCAATACAGGTAGACAAATAATTAAATAAAAAAATACTGTAACCAGCTTGTTTCCAAAGTGCTCAAATGCAGCTTGAATGAAGTTGAAAATTGAATTCCCCTGCGTTTCCACCATGAGTAAAATTTCAAATTAAAAAGTTTTTGAACTCTTCCTGTTATTTGTGCTGCTCAAGTAAAAGAAAGAGATTAGACGGGAATGGTGAGCTACAGAAATGGCTAAATCAGTACTTTGTTTCAAACTTTAATACCTATTACAGAAACCTGTGCCCACTGCCCACTTAACTTTACTAGTCACCATCAGCAATCGGTTAGTTCTCAGTACTTGCTGCTTCTTTAAATTGTTTGGCGGTTTTTCATACCCCAAGCTTTTTTTTTTTATCCGTATGAGACTACTGTACAGCATTGATATGTGGGCAGTTACCCATGTAAAGCACTAATTTCTGAGTTTTAGGCAGTTACCTTGCTTTTGTAGTCTTGATCAAATAATTTAATCACTGTTGATTTTTCCCGATGTAGTTATCTCATGAGACACGGTGGTGGTAGATTAATATTCAAAGATGGAATGTGCTTAGTATTCTAACTGTAAAGCAAATAATGATTGGGATATGGAGTAGTAAGTAAATGGTGTGCTTACTGGAGATTTAAAAACAAACTGTATTTTCCCATTTCAAACTTTGTGCAAATTCATTGTGCATACCCTTTGTTGTTCATCATTACTGCGGATACATCTTTTTTTTCTTTTCCTGCACAGGCATCTCAGCTTTGAGACTAAAGTTATTCCAGGTTCTAAATGCTCTTCTTTACATCATGGTCCTTGTTTCCCTCCTGGGTTCTCATACCCATATACTAAAAAACAGCAGTAAATGACCATAGGGCATGCATACATTCAAGTTCAGTTTCTAAACTGTTTTATATATCATAGTAACTGTAAAGCTATAATTGCTGTATTGATTAGGTAGCTGATGAATAATAGGTGCTAAGACCTCTTCATGCCTTAGGAAGGCAGCCAGTACTGCATGCATTTATCTTTAATTTAATTAGAAACAGATGAATCCATTTTTCCAGTAAAGAAAAGGAAAGGATGTGGGTTGGGTATAGACGGTAAATCTCTGAATGCCATAACTGAAGCTGCACTCCAAACAATCTCAACGGCTTCTTTCCCTTTTTAGTGGATGTAACTGGACACGAAATGTATGTCACAAGGATGTGCATTTTACATGTACATTGCACATGATTAGCAAAGGGTATTTAGTTGCCAGTCCTCCCAGTTTAGCTGCTCCTGCTGCTGTGCACTACTTTCTCACAGAGGCAGTAGTACCAGATTTTACTCTTGGCTGCTGCTAATATCCTTCATTCATTCCCCCCGACGTGGACAGCCAGTGTTTCCCCTGTAATAGTGGAAATATTAATAGTGGGTTTATGTTCCAGGACAGCACCTTTTTAGCTGAACGGCCTTCAGCAGACGAATCAACTGTCAGCAATACCTTGCCCTCTGATTTCATCAAACCAGATTCCACTTCAGACAGTGAACTGGCCAATGCCAGTGAAATCTGGCCAAGACCAGAAAATCTGGACTCTGCGGCCAGTTTGGCACCTGAAGCTCCACTCTCCTCGGAGGCTGATGTCACTTCTCTGCCTGACGGGCTGAATTTAGAGGATGAGAATCAGACTCGCCATTTGGTCACTGCACCAGTGTCAGGGCGTGATTCTGCGGACTCTCTGGAATGGCTTTCAGCCCACGATTCTTTAGATGGTAAGTTAATGCCATTGACTGAAGTTTAAATTTGGATGGCACTGTTTACTGATACTCACCAAAGGCATACTTCACCAAAAAGACTTTTCAGAATGGTCTGAAAAATTTGGTATCTTCCTCCAATAGTTTTTACTTTTCCTCTGTGCATGTGTCCAAGAACAATATGCTAAAATAAAATGTTTGGAACAGCTAACAATGCTGTTCATTCCTTCCGGAAATGGTATGCATGTGATATTTGTTTAATTGCACAGAAGTATTTTCGTTTAGGGCGTGTTTAGGTGACGCCATGCAGAGATAACTCATCTCTGAAGTAGACTGACTAGCCTAAGGACTTGCCTAAGAACTTGACACGCAGTTACTGTTTTATTGCTTATTCTGCAGTCTTGACTTGGCCCATAGAATATCTGAATTAAAAGTGAGAGAAGTTGACAGGGGTCCTTCTGACGTTTGCATACAAAGGCCGGGATATATCATGGGAAACATACTGAACACAGATATACAAACAATAAAATGAATGGAATTTGACACTTTTTATCCTAAACAACAACTCCCACAGCACTCTCCTGGAGTAACTGGCTGCTTATGGCTTGGACGGGTGCACTCTTCACTGGGTAACAAACTGGCTGGCTGCCCGGGCCCAAAGAGTTGTGGTGAATGGAGTTAAATCCAGTTGGCAGCCTGTTACAAGTGGTGTTTTCTCAATACTGGGGCCAGTTCTCTTTAATATCTTTATCAATGATCTGGATGAGGGGATTGAGTGCATCCTCAGTAAATTTGCAGACCACACCAAGCCGGGTGGGAGTGTCGAACTGCTCGGGGCTAGGAAGGCTCCATGGAGGGATCTGGACAGGCGGGGCTGGTGGCCGAGGCAGCTGTACGGGGCTCAACAGGGCCGAGGGCCGGGTCCTGCACCTGGGTCACAGCAGCCCCCTGCAATGCTGCAGGCTGTGGGGAGAGCGGCTGGGAAGCTGCCCAGCTGAAAAGGACCTGGGGCTGTTGGCCGGCAGTGGCTGAACATGAGCCGGCAGAGTGCCCAGGGGGCCGAGAAGGCCAACGGCATCCTGGTTTGTATTTGGAACAGTGTGGCCAGCGGGACTGGGCAAGGCATCGCCCCCCTGTGCTTGGCACGGGTGAGGCTGCACCTCAAATGTTCCGTTTTGGGCCCCTCGCTGCAAGACAGACACCAAGGTGCTGGAGCGTGTCAAAAGGAGAGCAACGAAGCTGGGGAAGGGTCGAGAGCATGAGTCCTGTGAGGGGTGGCTGAGGCAATGGGGGTTGTTCAGCCTGGAGAAAAGGTGGCTGAGGGGAGACCTTACCGCTCTCCCCAGCCTCCCTAAAGGAGGCTGTAGCGAGGTGGAGGTCGGTTTCTTCTGCCAGGGCACAAGCTGTACGGTGAGAGGAAACAGCCTCAGGCTGTACCAGGAGAGGCTTAGATTGGCTGTTAGGCAAAATTTCCTCCCTGAAAGGGTTGTCAAGCACTGGAACAGGCTGCCTGGGGAGGTGGTCAAGTCGCTGTCCCTGGAGGTATTTAAGAGATCTGTAGATGTGGTGCTTAGGGACATGGGTTAGTGGTGGACTCGGCAGTGTTAGGTTAACGGTTAGACTCGATGACCTTAAAGGTTTTTTCCAACCTAAATGATTCAATGATTCTAATTGGAAATTTATTTTTAGTGTTTGAAAATACTGGACTGTCTGAAGACCACCTTTTGCCTTCAAGTCCTCCTCCTCACCTCGTGCCCGAAGAACCTCCATCTACAGATGAGTATGCAGTTCCTCCCCTTTCTGCACCGACAGTGGCCTCTTCATCAGTCGTAGAGACTGGTATTAAAGAAACAGCGTCTGCTGAGAAGGAAGAAGTAACTCAGGGTAGTCCTGCAGGCAGTAACAACGCAGACAGCAACAGTGCAGACTCTGTGTTGCATGAGTCTGTGGAAGAAATCAATTTTCCCTTAGAAGTACGCCCTATGGAAGATGAAACTGATATATATCTTGGAGTTATACATGATGATGGGTCTGGTTCAGCTTTTGATAGTTCAGGAAAAGAAATGGAATCAAGTATTTGGCCTTGGGAAGAAGCAACACTGGAACCAGTTTTCTACCCTGGTCCTGATAGCTGTCTTGAAGATGACAATGAGTCTTTGTTAATAAGGACTGAGGACATTCCTGAAGGCATGATCTTAGACTACATTCCTAACTCTGGGAATAAATTAGATGATGATCCTTCCAAAGATGAGAATGAAGGTATGGGCAACGTAAAAGAAGATTTCCTCGATGAGTCTGAAATATTTGTCTTTCCAGAGGCTACAACTCAGTGGGTACCTCTGTTACAGACAGAAGAGCCATCATCTGTGGAACCATCTACACAGACAGAAATATTAGGCATGTATGATTCTTCTTTTGTTAAACCATCCTTGGTTTTGGAGCCTTCAGTGGACAATTCCTTTGTAGAGATGTCAGCTGCAGAAGCCCCTGTCTCACAGCACAGTACAGGTCTATCTGTGGAAGATAGTCTCCTTACATCTACAGGGACTGTCAGTATGGAGCAACCTGAAGAGTCCAGTGTAGGTCAGAACATCATTTCTGAAGCAGTTGAACACCCAAATGAAGGCAGGACAACGGTGGAAGAACTATTCACTGTGGGGCAGTCAGATGTAACTGAAGCTGCTACAACAGGCCACTTGGACACAGTCTCTGCAGAATCTATTCTGACTGCAGATCTTTCCACGGTAAACCCTGATGCTTCCACAGTAAACCCTGGTGCTTCTACAGAAGAGCAGCAAACTCTAGATTCATCATTGGCAGGCCAAGACACTACTGGATCAGCAGTGAAGAAACCAGCTGATGTTTGGCTTACTGATGGAGCACTAGACAACTCATTAGATCAGACAGTGAAATCAGCAATGCCAACTGCCACTCAAGTTTCAACTGTAGAACCTTCTCTAATAGATGAGGCTGTTGTTCTAGAGGACCTCGCTGCGCAGGGTGGTACAGACCATGACACGCATGTTTCCATGAGCTTCAGCACTGTTATGAACTCTTACATAACAGTGAGTGTAATGACAAGCACTGTTGAGCATCTGTCCCATCTCCATCCTGTTGGATCTACTGTGTCATCATCTGTGGCTACCTCAACGAAGCTGGGAGATGAAACGAACGGAGTCCTGGATGTTTCAGTAGACTTGGATCGTGTGAGCACTGTCCACTTTTCTCCTGAACTGACTGAGGAGGGAAGGAGCATGACTGAAAGTCATGTGGAGCTAACAACTCCTGTCCAGTCCACAGAGATGGCCAGTGTGGCTTGGGCCACACGTGAAAATCGCAATAGTACTCCTGTCCCGTCACGAGCTCTAGTCGTGTTTTTCAGTCTTCGGGTTACCAACATGATGTTCTCAGAGGACCTGTTTAATAAAAACTCTCCTGAATACAAAGCGTTGGAGCAGCGATTCTTGGAACTGGTAAGAATCACTTCTGTGCTGAATGTCCATTACCAGATAGATAAAAATTGTTGGTAAGTAACAGTTTGTCAGCTCTGTTTTGCAGAGCGCAACTCAAGACTGGTGTTTACAGATACTATTTGTGTCCCTCCAAGGGAAAATTCTGTCTGGAAATGGGGAGATGGAGTAGGTTTTTTTGGGTTCTATTCAGTCAGTTGTCTCTTCAAGGCTTAACTTTTTAGGGTTATGAGCCAGACATTCTGCTGATGTCAACAAATGTAGCAGTGTAGCTTAAGTCACTACAACACCTCCCTTACTTGCTTCCAGAGTGCTCTGTCTTTAGTCTATAGGGAGACAGAAGTAAATAAATCGGGGCTGTGGGGAGGTAACTTTCCTGCAGCACATTCAACCCATTCTAAGGAAGAGGTATTTCAGGGAACTGAGCTGCTCCCAAACTCACTGATGGCTAGCAAAGCCTCATAGGAGTTGTACAGCAACGATTGCCAAGATTTAACCAGGAAATTCCCCTCTCCTGACAGAAATTAACATTTTGTTGTGGGAGATGAAGGGAGCAAAGGGGAGAGAGGGAAGGGGGACATGCTGGAAGGAAATACCACACAAAACAGTGAGCGTGCCTGGTGCTTAGATCAAGGGAGTGTACCATATATGTCCCGAGAATAGTATTACTGAATAGTAGATTTTTTTGAAACTGTCTGCAGATTGGGGTATTCTCAAGAACTGTCTGAAGTACTTGGGGTCCTGGCAAGGTGCCGGCATGAGCCTCAATTGTGTAAAGCTTTAATACCCTTGCTGTGGGATGTGGATAAAATAATTTGGACTCCCGTTGTCTGACGCAGTAGCAGCGTAACTGGCTTGAGCAGAGATTCAGACTCGGCTTTTCTGTCACGTCCCCTGTGTTGTAGCTGGTGCCCTACCTTCAGTCCAATCTGACTGGCTTCCAAAATCTAGAAATCCTGAACTTCAGAAATGGCAGCATTGTGGTGAACAGCCGAATGAAGTTTGCCAAACCTGTGCCTCGGAACGTCACCAACTCCGTGTACATGATCCTGGAAGACTTCTGCAACACTGCATATCACACCATGAACCTGGCCATCGATAAATACTCCCTGGATGTGGAATCGGGTAAGGATGGCAAGGAAATGCACTTGAGAGCAAGGGATTTAGAGCAACTTTTGCTTTAAGAACTTACTAAGGATTGTAGCTGCTCAGAGACTGCCTACTGCTTTTCACAGGCTGAGCTTTAGAAGGACAGTCTTTCACAGAGTTCCAACAAACAAAAATCTGTTAAGAGGCCAAACAGATGAACATCAAAGTGGGACCCAGACTGAGCAAACTGTATGGGGCCTGTATAGAAATACAGGGACAAAATTGGCTCACGTAATCCTTGATATAGGGCCGCTGCACTGTCGCTGGGGAGTGAGGGGGAAGGCTGGTCAGGGAGAACAGTGGTGCATGTGATCATTCCAACAGGTGGTAGCCAGTTTAGCTGCCAGAGAGGCATCTGCACAGGTAACAGCGGCTGCCTCACGCCTGTGGTAACGTCTTTGTTGCACTAAAAAGTTACAGGCCCTCTTAGTTCACTCCTCTGACACAGGGAGAAGGTTTTTCCCCTGTCCAAGTTAGCCAGTAGTTTACCACAGAAGTGACTCAGAATTATTTCCTCTTTTAAGGTTAGAGAAAAATGACAGTGCTGACCTGCTGGCAAATGGTGGCTGTTCTTCTGAGGTAGCTCTCTTATAAAGATGGCCTAATTAGCATGATGAATCTTCTGATACTGATCATTTAACTGTATGCCAGCCCTCTTAAGCTTGATACAAGCGACATCTGTCAAATTCTACAAGCTCGTGTTTCTTGTAGACAAAGGCAAATCACCTCACAGTAGGCGCTGAGTGCCTGAAGTCCTCCCTTGCCCTTCCCTGTACGCTGCCTAGATTTTTCTATAACGAGAAATACTGGAGGTCAGCTGTGTTTTACTCATTTGCAAAACACAGTTCCAGCAGACAAGAGAACATCTGAGGAACTGCATGTTCCAGTAAGAAAAAGAAGAATTTATACTTGCTTTTTCGATTGGCTTGTTGGGTGGTCCTTGCCATACCACTGGTGTGCACCGTGCAGACAGAGGAGCACTTTCTAGCGCATGTTCACCTTAGCAGGACCTTTTGTTACTCAGGAAAGATGCATGGTAGATTTTTGTGGATTATTTTAACTGAGAGACCATTAGAGAAAATTGCAGCAGCCAGCCAACGCTTTGCTTCTGTTAAGGTTCTCCTCTACTGTTAATATTTTCTGCTTTGTGCATTCTCAGGTGAGCAAGCAGATCCCTGCAAGTTCCAGGCCTGCAATGAGTTCTCAGAATGCTTAGTAAATCGATGGAGTGGGGAAGCTGAGTGCGTCTGCAATCCTGGCTACCTAAGCATCGACGGGCTGCCGTGCAATAGCATTTGTGACCTGCAACCAAACTTCTGCCTGAATGACGGGAAGTGCGACATAAGCCCTGGGCAAGGGGCCATCTGCAGGTAGGTCATCCTGCTGCTTGTACTTCCTGTACGAAAACTCTTTGTTGTCTCCTTGGTTGTAGCACTCGACAAGATTTGTGCAAAATTCCATAAGATAATGTGTAACGAGTGAGACAATATTGATTACCATGTTATGCTGCTGAGTGGAGGTCCCAATATTAACATTAGTTTTCCTATGTAAGTATCAGAAAGGAGACAGTAATGAATTTCTTTCTTTAATAGGATAGAAACATCAGGAAGCTAACTAGGAAAAATGGTAGTAATGGAACATACTCAGTTGTTCAAATCACCTTCATTGACCTTTGGGGACAGAATTTATCTCCAGAGATTTTTCTCAAGTAGCGAAGTGTTAGATAATGTCATAAAACATCTAAGAGTTAATTCCATCACAAAAATTCGTATCTGAAAGGCATATTTGTACAGCATAAATATATTAAAAATATAGTGCTCTTCCTTTGTGAGGAAAAAGTCATAAATCATTTGCCGTTTGGGAAAAATCATGTGTGGATCATAGCAAGACCAAGGCACAGGCCCCCTGGTTTTTGTTTTTAGAAAGATACAGATTCGTTTGAACAGGATCTCTGCATTTTACAGGTAATGGCAAAGACTTAGTACGAGGTATAGACGAATCAATGCTCTCTCTGATATTGCACTTATTTGTTTTTCTTTTCAAGCAACATAACAGCCTATTTTTAAAAATAAAATATACTTATCAACAAAAGGTAGGAGACTTTTTGCAAAAAAGAATATTACTACTAGTAGGTCTTATTTATGTTACTTGAGGTGATTTTCTTTTTTCTTTTTTTTTTTTTAAGTTTACGTAGAACATCTCTAAAGTCAATCTTGGAGTCCTAGCAGTTAACAGGA
Organism: Steatornis caripensis; assembly: GCA_013398225.1. NCBI lineage: Eukaryota > Metazoa > Chordata > Aves > Caprimulgiformes > Steatornithidae > Steatornis > Steatornis caripensis. The sequence continues at coordinate 9,309 of VZSC01005070.1, forward strand.
AAAATTAAAATGTTTTTAAAGCTATAAAAGTTGGATACTATCACAGATGTATTATAAATGTTATCATATTTGTATAATGGTGTTAATTAGAAGCAGGTAAGTATCTGAACTCATGCATGCTCTGGCCAGTATTTATTAAAAACTTTTTTATATTTATTCAGATATTTATGTTCAGAGACTTAATTTACTGATGTTTCTTATTACTAATTAATTGCTGTGAGTGGTCACCATACCCTACAATTCCTTGGGTTTTTATAGCAAAAACTCCCAAGCACACATACTGCAAACATATTATTTTTACTGGTATTATTTAAAGCCAGTATTAACATTAAAATTCTCATGTTCAAAACCACAGAGAGGCAGGAATACTGGATGCTGTTCCGGGCAACTGTTCCAGAGATACAGGCTTGGACGCACGCTTCTTTCTAGTAATTTATTTTATGTATTTATTTAACTAACCATTGTGGAGTTCACTACACTATAAACATTCTGCTCGTTTAACACACCTTCGTTTGTATTTACATTACAGTGTGATTAAGACAACTGCTTTCTACCTTTACAGTGTTTGATATGTCACGTGCAAGGCTCAATCAAGGTATAACTTTTTACTTAGTATAAACACCTTCCAGTTTTAACACAGGATACTCTAAATTGCAAAAGACACAGGCTTTTTCCATCACAAATACCTTATCCTTTTATTATTTTGCCTGTCTTCACTCAATTCTGTATTTCGGGTTCTTCAGCCTGGAGAAGAGAAGGCTCCGGGGAGACCTCACTGTGGACCTTTAAAGGTCCTTTCCAGCCCAAACCATTCTATCATTCTACACCAAAATGGATGTTCACAAGAATTAATAATGAAGTCAGTGCTTGAACATGCAAAGGTATTTATTGAGGTGACTTAACTGAGGGCACAGCACAACAGGAAGTTAAATGCATTTACATTAACCAAAGCTTTTGCTGGTGTTTAATTTCCCCATGTTTCTTTGTTGCAGGTGTCGTGTGGGAGAGAACTGGTGGTACAGAGGGGAGCACTGTGAAGAATATGTATCTGAGCCACTGGTTGTGGGTATTGCAATTGCTTCCGTGGCAGGATTCCTTCTTGTGGCATCTGCTGTCATCTTCTTCTTGGCCAGGACCCTTCGAGACCAGTACACAAAGAGTAACACCGAGGACTCGCAGGGGTAAGTGACACCATCTAATATTTTAGAACACAGTTGACAAGCAACAGGATGTACAGATGCCTCCAAATGCCGGGTGTCCTAAATCTATCTGCTGCCCTTCCAGGCTGCAGAGAAGCTCACAGTTTGTTTATTGCTCCCCCAGGCAGGGTGACAGCCTCTCGTCCATTGAGAACGCAGTTAAATACAACCCCATGTATGAAAGCGATACGACTGGCTACAGCCATTACTACCGCAGATACCCTCAGCTAACGTCCTACAGTTCTACCAGCGCAGAGACATCCACAGACTACAGCAGTGAAGAGATCAGGCACATATATGAAAACAGCGAGCTAACTAAGGAGGTAAATGACCTTGTTTTCATAGTGGCATGGAAAAGATCATGTGAACAATAAGCTTATTCCACACTTGCAACACGAGAGGTGAGCCCAGTCTTTCCCCAGTGTCCTCGGTCTAGATTAGCAAGTTGCAACTACGGCTGCTCCAACTATTTAAGAAGAGAGAAAGGATTTCTTTCCCTGCTTGCTATTAGGTATAGAGAAAGGAATGGGTGTGTTCTGACCTGTAATGAATTTCACACGATGAAGGAGCTGACTGCTTAAGTAACTTCACAGGAGTTGGGAGACGTTTGCTGGTTTTTGTATTGCTCAACACAGCCTGTAGCTTTTAACGCCAACTACCTTATGTAAGAGTAGTCATGCAGTGAAAACCTGGCGCATCCAGGCCTTTTTATGGGGTTGAGTTTTTTAAAACGTTTAGGTCTTTCTGTAATCTGCAAGTTAGATCATATCCTTCTCCTTTCTTCAGTATACAGAGTATCCAGGGTTTACTCTACGAGGCTAAAGAGAAGGGATTTACATCCAGGAACTAACCACAGATCCTTAAGCAACTGAGAGGTGTGAATCGAGCCTGTAGCTGGGCTCGTAGGCAAAGTATCTATGAGAGATAAATGGTTTTGTTAAAGCCTGTTGAAATGCCACACTCTGTCCAAACCCTGGCTTTGATTTAAAAGTGAAGTATTACTCCATTCCAATGAAATGCTTCGCTTAAAAAAAGTGTAAAGAAGAATTTTAGCATTGGAGTGCCCAATTTCAAGCTCTACTCCTTGAAAAAGGCATAGGAATTTTTTTTCCAAAACCCAGAAGTCAGTTATTATTAGTAGTATTCTAATTTCTATTATGTACGTACAATTGTGTTTCTTGTATTCTAGGAAATTCAGGACAGAATTCGAATTATAGAGCTCTACGCTAAAGACCGTCAGTTTGCAGAGTTTGTTAGGCAGCATCAAATGTGAGTGAAATGTCTTGTCTGGGTAACTCCTTTGAAGTTTTCTCATGTGGCGTTTACCACATTACTGTGTTTTGTCATAGGAAGGGGTCTAGAAATGCTGGGACACGACAGGTTAAGATTTCAACATTATTTCTGAAGAGGTTCAGCCCTTTTAAAGTACTTAAAATAATCAGTGTCAAAAGTAGATAACCCCAGAAGGTATGTTAAAAGCAATGAAGAGGAATCCCAAAGTGAATGTGTGTCAGAGAACCACCGAAAACACAGGTTCTCGAAAACACAGATAGAACCTTCTTCAGTCTTCTAGTGTAGTTGCTATTGCCTGGTGTTCTATTTAAAATAGAAGTTTTAAAAGCATGTTAGTTTATCTTGAGTTCTCAAGTCTTGGCAACTAACCAAAACCCAACAGATCACTAGTACAATTCTGTCTGGTATGGTGAGCACGTACAATAATAGAAAGCTTACAGTTCCAAACAATTAATCAAGCAGAACTGTGTGCTTTGATGAAGGCTAACCATGAAAAAGGCCATCAAGGAATTAATTATTAGCATACGCACTCCTGTGACTGTACTCTCACTATAGCAAGCAGCCAATTACAGCTAGCTGGGTTAGTTTGAAAGATACTGTAGTACAATTCCTTGGGATCCTAGTAAAAATAGCTACAGTAGCAAAAATCTTGTGATCCAAGATCATCAACTATACTTTTTTTTTTAATTGAAAATAACAGCAGTTCACATTTTTCCATGTCAGTAATTCATTTTTTCATCTTGAAAAGGATCAGCGTCTACATTTTCCACAGCTGGAAAGTAGCAAGGGCTGCCTCATATAAGCCTTGTATCCAGTGTTTGAAAGAGATTAACTTAATCATTGCTTCTCTGTTTTTCATTTCAGGAAGCTGCTGTAAGAAAAAAAGAAATCAGTAGAACGCATGCGGGAGATAAGACAACCTTGTTGCCACAGCAATGGCCTCAGATGTAACTGCAAAGTTACTTACAGTCTTAACATTGCATGGATGGCTACAGCTGTTTTCTAAATGAATGGCTAGAATGTACAGATGTCTGTTTATCTCAATTACTTCTGGCTTTTCTGTGTAAAGTGACATTTTAAAGAGGTGATCAGAAGTGGCAGAGGTTATGAAAGTTCATTTTTCTTTAACTCTGAAACTGACAGTGAAATTTTGTATACCAAGGCAAAAAATCTCTTCAGGTAAGAAAAGATCCATGCACAACTAAAAGAAAATACACATTTAAAATCCCTGTCTGGCATTTATCCCCTCAGCGGAGGCTTCTGTAGTGATTTCACAGGTATAAAGCACTAGCGGAAAGAAATATTTTGTTTGCACACAAATGATTTGTAGGGGAGAACTATTGTGCTAGAATGAGGTTAGTGTTATTTTTTAAAGCATTCCCAGTATAAAAAACCCACAAACATAACCTCACTGGAAAAATGTGGGGTTTTTGTGCACCAAAGCGTGATGTACATTTCGTCACCTGGCAAACCAGAACCCAGCACGGAGCCTGCAGGCCTCGTGAAGGCTCTCCCCAACAATAAGCATCACCACTGCCAGGCAGCGACCTCACCTGGCGCCTTGGCAAGGCAGGGCAGTACTTCTGCTGTACCGCACCGTGTTTTTAACGGCAGGCTCGTTGGTTCTCTGGCTGTTCCTTGCAGACAGGCGAGCTGGGGCACAGGAGGGCTTCTATCATACAACCACTCTGTGAAGCTTAAGTGACTAACATTGACTTTTTCTGTATGTAGACAAATTGTTCGATATTTTGTAAGTTTATACATATTATTTGTTGTGTATTTCCCTCCCAGTTTATTTTCATAATGAATTTAATTGTTGAAATAGAAAAATGAATACTTTAATGATAAAATAACTACTGTGGCATTTGTGCCGATCCTCTTTAAAAATATATTTAGTGTTTACTCAATGTTGAATTCAGCCAACTACTATTTGAATTTTCTTTACTGAACTGGGCAGTAGCCTGCCATGAGCTCCGTTTCAAAATCCGGCTGTGGTATTTAAGTGCATGTATATTTGGCAGGGCAGCACTTTTCTGTGGGGAAGGGAAAGGATAAGATTATTCTGGGCTTAGTGGAAGTCAGCATAGAATTCCTTAAATGAGAGAAGTCAGCCTGAAGCATTTTAAAATAGCCTAATTGAGATGGGAACCTCTGACGTACAGAAACGGAGTTCTATCTCCAAGTTATGAAGCGAGCTGTGACTACCTGTTACGGTGTGTTGAGGCTCTCTTCAGTCACCCAGTGTCTCTTCCTTAAGGCATTAACACTGCTGTCAGGTTTAGGGCACTAACAGTCTCATGTTGGCTTCTGCTAGCAAACAAGGCCAAGCTACCTGTTATTTTTAGAAAGCCTGCAGTTCTCGGCCCACATGTGCCAACAGCCACCTGATATGTTTTAGAGTTAAATGATGGTGAGAAATACTTATTTGTCTATAGGCGGCTTAGCTAAACAAGCGAATATTTCAATGCAATTCTTCTATGTGTTCTGAAGAACCTCACTGGATCACCTGTGTAGTATCCTCTTGCCTCACGTGGCAGGGAATAGGTATCATCATCAGAGCCACATATCTGTCAAAGAAATGCTTACAGAAACCACTGTGAGCCCAAATAACACCAGATAGCAGACAGTAATATTGTTCGGCTGAACACTGTTGTGACCGGATGTTAGGAGACAGAGGCCCCACTGTGCTGTGTGACCCACGGGCTCTCACAGCAGCTGCCCCAGAGTTTCTGAGGCACAGCCCACTCCCTCTGGCCCCTGCAGCAGCATGGCAGAGCTATCCTGTCACACCAGGGCCTTGTGATCACGGTAAGCGCATAATGTAGACAAGTACTGGGCTCAGGGCAGGCATCAACTTGTTTCTGTGCAGCTGGGCTGCCAGCCCTGGGAGCTTCGGTGCTGTTCCTGCCAAGCACAGCAGTGGGTGGCAGCTGCGATCAGGCACATTTTAAAGGTATTCTACTATTTGCCATGCTCAGGCTGAGGCGAGTCTTGGTTACACTGAGTATGAGGTATTTCAGTGTATATACAGTGAGTCTTTGTGTGTGTATACATATAAATATAATGGTATCTTATTTTTCACTGCAATAAAAAATTATTTCCAAAATATTTTTTTCTATAAAATGAATGTAGAGACTATGATGTGATTGGTATGAAGAGAGAGGGTATCTATCTCAGCCATGATTACTTGTCCACATAGGATCAGAATGTTTGGAGGCTTTTTTTTTTTTAAACAGAGTTGGTTAAGCTGTTAAACTCCTTTGCTAACAAAAGTGCCAACTATAGTTCATTGTCACTTGCAAGGCTATATTCTGAAAATTCATGCTGGAAAGCATGTAAATTAAGGGCTTTGCTTTTAATTAAGCTCTTTGCCAATTTTGAAGATGTTTTGGCTCTAATCACAAAGTCAAACTGTGTTGTTACTTAGATGGTCTTGAAGTCTTAAAAAGAAAACCAACACCCTCCCCCCCTTTCAAAGCTCTTCATCTAAACTGTTTGATGATGCATCTTACAACATGCCATGGAGGACTTAATGAACTAACTTACTTTCTTTGATACCTTCCTAATCCAAGACAGAGGCAAAGACCTCTAAAAATCCTCATTAAAAAGAAAAACCAAACCAGCTCTGTGTACAAATCTACCAGTACTTGTTAACAGTTAACAAGCAGTTCTTCACTTGCTAAAAGTAAGAAGTGCAGGTTTGAGTGACTTGACGTCACTTAAGAACATGGACAAGAGCAGTTACTGTTTACGGAACACTGGCAGGTCTATCTGCTTCTGTACCCACCCCCCCTCCAAGGCTTGAAACACAGAAGAAACAAGGCCCTGCAGCTGCCCCTTTAACTGAGGATCTCAAGCATACAGCAACCCATGTTGGACCACAGTGGCATGTACTGCAAAAAACTAAGTTTTTGGGCCTAAGGTCTAAGTTCTGCCTGCACCATTTCTGGGGTCTCTGAAGGCCTTCCCTTTTACATGTCAAGGCATCAGCCCACACTGGTAGAATTCTACCACAGATGGAAATTCAAACAGAGAACAAGTATTCAGAGCTGCAAGACTGACAGAGTTTCTGGAACTGTGTGCTTGCCTTTTATTTGGTAGCTTTTCAGCAAAAGGTCAGAGCCTTGCCCAGCGAAAAGATACTCAGTTACTCCCTTTCTTTTAGCTATTCTGTTAAGGTCGGGTCTGTGGGCTTCATGTACTGCTGGGTAACAATTTAGTCCTAGAAAACAGATTTGTTCAGATCCTCAGAGATAGCTGAAACGATGATTTTCTTGTATTTCCTCAGAAACAAGAAACATGGAAAAAGTTTAGATTTTTTAAGAGCTTACAGCTTAATTGCTAAAATGGAAAAAGCCTTTAACAATCAAGACTTTCACTCATGTTCCTTATCAGACCTGCCAGCATTGGTCATTGTTGTGAAAGGCTGGAAAAGGAGCATGAGAGGACTCTGAGCACTCTTTCACAAAGAGTCTGTGGAGAGCAGGCATCCTAAGGTGCTAGGGCTCCAGTGCAGAGACAGTCATCTCCTCCTATTGAAACAAAGGAAAAATATTCACCAACACCAATTTATCTATCTGTAAGCACTGTAGGACAGACACAGACTGACTTTGTACGGCATAGCAAACGTGATGGGGCATTGTTACTATTTAAATATTAGCAGAAACCACATCGCAATTTCATGGCACTCTGTTTACCTGAAGTGTACTGTAACACCAGCAGCATTTCTGTCTTAGCTTTCCACTACGTGATCCAGTCTGGAAAGAGACACTAAGTTCTACATAACATCAATCCATTTGCTCTGGTTTCTCAACTGAAACAAACAAATCTATTTCTAGGCCAGAAAAGGCAATTTTTTTTCATTAGTCAGTCCAAGGTGGGGAAGTTTTGGTTTTGCCACATTCAACACTAGTCGGCTCTCCTACTCCAGATTAATAGTGACCCTCAGGAATTTTAGTTGAGTTCCTGTCCTCTTGGACTCTCGCCCATGCTGCCTCTCAGCCTCCTGGCTGGGTCACCCACTGCACTTAGCAGTGGGAAACACACTCACAGCAGGTGGCAGGACTAAAATGACAGCTTGCCTGAGGTGCTACAGCTGTTCAGAAGCAACAAGCTGACCACCACCTCAAAACCTGTGCTTTTAGTTTTCCTGTGTTTCTAATTCAAGACAAAACCAGATTTCAATTCTTACTTGTTTCAGAATGAAAAATACCCTCAGTACTGGAATTTTGTGGGATGCAGGCTGATCTATTGTTTTTTAAAAATCAATTCTACCGTCAGCACATCTAAGGACTATGTTTCTGTATTAAATATACAAGTTGGCGTAAACTACACCTAAAGCCTCACCTTTTACAAGGGGAAACCCCACCACCACCTCTCAGTTATACAACGAAAACAACAAAAAATTACTGCCTATCTGTCTTGAGTCATGGGAGGTCGAAATGTTATTCAAGAAAGTCTCATACTAAACACAAATCAGAGTTAGCAGTAACTGGAGTTGCAACTGCATCTCCACAGCTGATTACCAGATGGGGAAACTATGCTTTTCTGGAAAGGCTGACATAGCTTGAACAGAAACGAAAGCAGGAACAATAATGGATACGGCCATACATCAAAACTTCATGCAGCAACGCAGGCACGTGGCTGGAGAAAAGAGGGCAAGAGAGGAGGCAGACTCTTGGCTGTGAGCATACAAGCAATCCCAAGAGCAAAAGACCTCCATCTACGCATGGGAGACAGCTACAAGGAAATGTACTCAGCTCCACCTAAAGAGGATTACGCAGTGGTTAGATGACCTCTCGTCCCAGAGACACAGGGGGATGCAAAGAACTCCTAGCAGCAGCGCAGGGCTTGAGTCTCCTAGCGTGACCTACAGGTAACTGCTGGCTGTGGTTCCCTGGTCACAGTTCCAGTCATCCGCTCAGTAAGGGAGTGGCTGTTGTTCCCACCCCTGTTTTCAGATGGGAAAATCAGAGGGTTTGGATCCACAAAAATGCTTTATAGAGTTCTCCAGTAAACCAGACACTGCTACACAGCTTTGCCTTTTTTTTTTTTTTTTTNTCTGTTTCTGATACAACGGCTGCAATTGGTACAAAAGAAATGGAGGCTAAAGTGAACTTCAGTAACTGTTATTCTTATAATAAATCACAGGCATCTTATATCTTAACCATGTCTTGAATGTTCTTAGCAAATGGATTGGGAATTTGCCTTTTTTTTTTTTTTTTTTTGTCTTTTTCTTTTATTATTTCTCATTTAAAGTTTTTATTAAAAACCCCCACAAACCAAACCAACAACGACATAAAACCTCACCAACCTTCCCCCACTTACTTTTTTAGGGTTTGCTTTCCACCTGCTCCCCTTCAGCATGGATGGAACCCCACAGCCATGGTGGGAAGGCAGCGTGGTTCTACAGAGCTCCTCCATAAGGAGGAGTTCTCCCTACCACACCAGCATTTATAATGTCAGCTTACGCATGCTTGCTTTAAAAACACCAAACCAACCAACGAACACCAGACTCAAATACCCTCCCAAGGCTTGCAGCGAACATGACTGGGAGCCTCACAGATGCAGAGACTGACCTTACAAGAAAGTAAAATCTTTTGCATTATGCATATAGCTCCTGACGGGACGTGTCAAGTCTAATGCAACACTGAATACGCCAAGCTAACTGAAAGCAGAATCAGTGGGTAGATTACTTAAGGCTGATAGTAAGCGTTTTGGGGCCATCTCCCAGCACACCACACGAATCCACTGACATTTTTCAAAGGGCAAAGCACATAAGAGCTGCCAAGAAAAAAGGAAACTGGTAAGGCATCCGAAAAAGAGAACCAGTACTCGGTTTGCAGGCAGCACAAACCAGTCTCCAAAAAGGGATCATTTAGCCTGGAAAGAACAAAGAAAGTCATGTTAGGAGAAGCAAAGTAAATGAGCAGGTTACTTTTAGGGTTTTTTTTTTTCCTACATAAGGAAGAAGAGAAACATCCCATAATCACTATCGTTTGATATACGTTCAAGTTAATAAGCTGCTCCTGGCTAAGTATCCTTAATACTGCTTTGTGGAGGGGAGGGCAGAACTCTGACAGTTTTGCCCAGTCGGGCCCTCTGCAACCTGTTGCTGCCACATCCAGCGATAAGCAGGGAGGAAGGATTAAGTACGGCATACATACCTAACCAAGGAGGTTAACTGCAAAATTTCACTTCTGAAATATTAGCGAGGGATGTGTGTGACTGAGTGTAGCTGAGGTTCTGCAGCTTCACTTCTCAGCACCTATTCAAGAACTGTCTTGTAGCAAGTACCCTCAGCTGTCCGTGAACAAACTTGTAAACCATTAACTGTTCCTCTCCAGATGGAGCATTGCACAGTGTCCCACGTCATGATATAAAAACCTGATGAGCTGTGCTGACCAGTATGTTCCATAAACATGTAACAAAACTTCCCACTGTTTAATTATTTGTGTGCAAAAAGCAGATGATTTTATAACATGAAAAACTTGAGCTGGCAGATCATGGGGAAAAAAACCCCACAAGAAACCCCAGCAAAAACAGAAGAGCTATTCAGCCCTGTAATACAAAACACCAAAGATGTGAATTCTTCAACCCTCGTGTGAATCTCTCATGAACATTCTCAAAACCAGCCCTAGTTAACTAAGCCTCTTGACGTACGATGTCAAAACGGTCGCGCAGTCCCCGTTCTGCTCTGTGAAATGGGAAACCTCAAATCTAGCAAAGGTCAGTCAGCAAACGGAGGATGCATTCAGGGACCAAATTTGAAACCCCTAAGTATTAATGCAGTCTTAAATGTCAGACCATGCAAAAACCCACACGCAGTTCATTCTGAAAAGCAGGCTTGGTACAGCAAAATACAATTACTTACTCTCTGATGGGATTTTCTAAGATCATCAGCTGCCTCACACAGCTGGAGTTACCTGATGATTTCAGGACTTCTGCTGATCTACACCACGCTTGCCTCAAAACCCTGCCGCTTCAAGCTTTCTTCCCTCTAGTTAGTGGAAATAGTATCAAAGGGCTTTGGCTTAGGCAGGCCTAATTAGACCTTGGTTCAAGTTAAATCAGCATTCAACCCAGACCACTAGCGTCAACGATACTAACTGCTCTGCATCTGTGTCAACTGGATCCCACTTCAGGATGCTTTTGGGGATGGGAAGAAAGGGCAAAAGGAGAAAAACAGACAAAAGACAAAGCTTGGCTACAGTCTGGGTCAGTAACAAGTCAGAAAAAAGTTTAAGTAAAACTGTAGCCACGGAAAGCAAGCAGTCCTGTCCGCCTCTGGTTTTAAAGGCTCCTAACTAAAGGCAGGACAAAGGACAGATGTATTTTCACAGTGGGAGTGAAAGGACCAGAATTCCTTGAGCTTTGGGGGAAGCCTGGAGGGACATTTCCACTGAAGGACACGAGGCACTCTAGGAAATACTCATTTCAACTTTGTGTCTGTTCGGTATGCGCACTAAAACATCTGCTCTGTTTTTCCACACAGAGAGCATGGTAAAACCGGAGTTAAAAATCTAACCTCTGAAATGAACTATGAAATGAACTAGCGCCAAGGCAAAGAATACCTTCAAACCGGGGGAGGACGGGCCGAGGGGAAGAGCACTCAAGTTTCTTACTAGTGCCAAAACTCACAATTTGAAATCTCTCTACCTTTACACATTTTTTCCATGAACATATGAAGAAAAATAAAACAGTTTCATTTTTTGTCAAGACACAGGCTGTCCTTCCTTAACTTCCCAAATGAACATTTCTATTTTTATGATCCCTTACCCATAATTACTGCATACTCAGACACGTACCCCCAAACTCCAATCCTGCATGCCACTACAGCAAAACTTTTATCTGTAGCAGCTTCCAGATACCACTCTGACTCTAAACTCCCTTTGTTCACAGGCTGAGAACAGAACGCTCTCCTAGCAATCCAGTCATGTCTTCGTTTAAAATCTTACTGTAATAAAATATTGCGAGAGCTTTTTCCAAAGCAGGTGTAGTGGGTTTTGTTTTAAAAATCAAAATCCAGCAGAGGATGTCACTAAGATAGAGGACTGTTTTACTGATAACTATTTAAGATGCCAGATGTATAAAGCCCTTCTCATATTCATTCCAACTCAAGGGCATGGCTGATAGCCTGCACCTCTATACCTGTTGATGTGGGGCCGAGAGGCTACACCTTCGCCACTTTTTATGGTACCAAAAGGTGACCAAATAGCCATATCTGTAGTCTCACTGTCCATCTCAAGAAACAAGAAGAGATCTATCAGCCTACTCTAGTCACACCATTTCTGGTTGACTTCAGCTGACTAAATCTCATTTGCAGCTGCCTTCCAAATACCATATGGACATACGTGGTTCTCCTGAGCATCAGCAAGAAAGCCAAAAGCAATCACAGCCTGCCAAGCAACTGTCAGCTCAGTAAAGTTGCCATATAACACGTGGACCACAAACAGTCAACATCACACTAAAAAGGAAGACTACTATTAGTTTAGCTTGGATTCAGGCCAATGGTCTAAAGGTAAAGATCCCACGCAGGGTAGCACAGACTGAAGTTCAATGTAGGTTAATTTGCCTTGGGTAAGCTGCTCTACATGGATTATGAGGCCACTCAGGCTGCCTCCAGCACTGAGCTGGGCCATGCATGGCAAAGCTGGCTCCAAGCCTGTAGCAGGGGAGCATGCAGGACAACACAAGTGATGGCTTGATCAGTGCTGATCCACTACCTTGACCAGCAACAGAGCTCTGAAGAACCAGGCTGGAGGCACCAACTGCTGGAGCGGCTGGCAACTGCTGGCCTGGACAGCATTGTCCCACAGGGGCAGCCTCCATCCTCCTCTTCATTGCACCCGTGTTGACAGCCAATGTCCTCTCAGCAAGACCCCTATGCATGCCTTCCTATGCGTAGGGAGGCTAAGCCAGCTCCCCCAGCAACTATAGGGCAGTTCAGTTTGGCTGAGAAGGGGTGTGCTAGCTTTGGTGGGTGCTACACATTTGTGGGTAATCGCTCCTGGCATACGCGCAGTGCTGCGCCAGTTTTCCAAACAGGGCATGCTGGAAGGGTGCTGGGCGCTGCCCACTGCCCAGGATGGTAACAGTGAGACATCAGCTCCGAAATGGACATTTTCCAGTGCCTCCTGAGCAGACAGAACGACAAAGACAAAGAGTTCTCTAGTTTCAGGGTCTGAGGACAGCCCTCCTCATAGCTCTCTATAGAAACCGGTTCCATGACCAATTGCTCTGCAGAAGACATTAACTACTGCTACAGCCTTTGCTTCTTAAAGGAAGACTGAATAAATGCAGTCCTACTGAAAGTGTCGGCATGAGCTTTGACATTTTTCTTGGTATGAAACTGTTTCTTTAAATCATGCTGGAATGCTTAAGCTTTAAACTTTTAATAAGCAACTTGTCAACTCAGATATTGACACGTTTCTGAAAAATCTGCTGCAAGGTGTTTCTGAATATTAAAAGCTTCTGTTTCTTTATACATAAATGGTATTTACTGACGTGCTTTTAGAATGCAAAACATTCCTCAGAAGACAGAGCTGTTCAGCCAAACAGCCTTAATTCAAGCACTGGTGTTTTGCACCTACCATTGCAATGTCTGTACTGAAGCAGAAGCTGTTTCAGTGGTGATGTAGTCATGTTAAACATATTTCCTCATTACAATTGAATGAAACATGCTTCAGTCCCATTCTAGAGGCAGTGTGTTGCAATCAGGGTGCTTTCTGTGGAAAGCTGGCTGAACATCCCCTTCTGGACACTTACTAGCCTGAGGAACATCCGGCCACTGAATCCCAAAGCATGTCCTACGGCTCCAGAGTTGATCACAGGCCAGTCTCACAATCTTGTGGTCTAGGTAAACTCCTTCAGCACTGATCTCTTTCTTAGCATCTCCCTCCAACACTGCCACCCACCCACACAGTCACCAAGGTCCAATCTTTAATACCCTCCCCGTATGTTAAATAAGACCTCCTCCCAGAACCTCAGAACAGTCTAATCCCAAGTCTGGTAGATTCTTGCCAGCAGTGACAATAAACAGTAGCCATCAGTCACTACAAAACATTTTTTTTGCAGTAGTAATTAGATATTATCCACCAGAACATGTATCACTTCCCGAGTTATCACACTTATTTGCAGTTTGCCTCTCTGATGAGGCTGACACTGACGGTCCACATCCACCGGAGACTGCAACGATACAACCAACTCATTTCACATAAGCCCCCAGCTCGCTATCCAAGGACAATTAATTTTTGAGTTGGCACTGAATCTCAGGAACACTCACATAAAAAGAACACAAACCCAAATACTCTAAGTTACACTTCATTGGAACATTGTCCACATAAATAAGCATGGACATTAATGAAAGAGAGATGTCATCACTAAAAGGTGTTGAAAATTATTTTAGGAATAACGAATGCTTTGGGGATTAACTACCATATGGAACCTTTCACCTCCAGCTTACTGGTACAAATCCAGCTAGAACAGCATGGATAAAAACCTTTACCATCTGCTGACTTACTGCTTTATGGAAAATAAACAGGTGTTTGTATCACACACACACAAAATCCACCACCATAACTGGAAGTCTTGTTGGCTCAGTACAGAGATCAAAGAGGGCCAGAATACTCTTCTCTTCCCCCAGTCCTACTGGCCTATTTATGTGAGGAGCAAGGACAGCTGAATGCCAAATACTACTACCACCCACTATCAGAAATTAAAATACAATATACGATGTTTCCAGCAACAGCCTTTTTCAGGGAACAGGAGGATTCATGACTTTCAAACTGAAATATCATCTGCTGCTTTCACCACCCCACACCCCTGAAGCAGCAGGTATAACAATTCTCCTTCCCGACAAGCTTTATCTTGGTTGTATTCATATGCCATCGCTGCTATAAAATATTTCACGTTTAGCAGCCCTCATATCAGCCTTAACAAGGAAGCCTGAAGTAATCTGCATCCACACCTCAGTGAGTTCGTTTGAACATTATCCTTTTTTATTCAAGAGTACTGAGTCTGAGTCACCCAGTTTGTTCATAAATTTGCTCTTCCATGCTCCAATTTCTCCCTATGAGTTAGAAAGGAGATTTAAAAAAAATTATTATTATTATATGAAACATGGAAGCAGTTACTGTTAGTTTTAAATTTAATAGCAACAGGTACATAAGTATCCTGTGAGTTTCCCCTTCCCAATTTATGTGAAAATCACTTTTTGTGTGGCAGAATTTACTGGCTGTTTAATACATCTTATCTTTGTTAGTGGCATATGGGAGCTTCTCTGAATAACTCAGGACTGGAATAGTCAGAAGATAATTTGTTTGCCTTCTTTAAAACCCTATTTTTATCCAGCAGCAAGTAGTGGTTTTTTGGCTAAGCCTGAATGCAGCTACTTTCACATCACGTAACATCCAGGAGCACAAATCACATCAGAGAAATCTCTTAAGTTTCCTTGGCAAATCTGCACCTGTTGTTTTGTAGCCTCTTAATCAAAAATAACAGTAAGTATTCTTCTTTCATTACCCCACATATACTTTGAACACTACAGATCAAAGGCATGGTAATGCAGACCAGAGACTTTCTATTATTCCTCCTTTATCAGTATGATTAACACACGCCAAGTCAGACAAAGCTAGAAATAACTAAGAGAGATTTGTTAAACCAAAGATCTGCCAGAAACATCATCCTACAAATCATACTTTGTCTCTTCATACACCAGTCACGCTAGCTCCCTGGTCTGACCACCTGTGTCTGGATGCACTAACTGGCAGGGCTCCCAGAGAAAGCTTTTATGCATCTGTTAGACTTTTCCAGGTATCTGAGCTTTTACCCTTACTCTGCCAAACACAGACATACTAAAATAAAGCATGAGTGACTACTAAGTTGCTAAACATTCAGGGCCAAAAGCGGCCCTGTACAACAGAGTACAGTTTGCCTTACTTCAAAATGACCAAGCTCCAGGCCCTAGTTTAAACACAAGTGTGCACCCTAGGTCCGTGGAATAACTTCTTTGTTCACTTCCAGTTCTTGCACACTATTGATTATACAGCTGCTGAACCACAGTGAAGTCTTGGGTGAATTAATGCGCAAGGTTTCACGGGGTGCTCTCCCCAAAACCAAGCGCAATGCATAAATATTTACTTAAGAATTTCAAAAGGACCAGAAAGTGCATGGGCCCAAGTGCTGTCATGACAGCCACTGCCTGCTAGAAGGGCTTAATCCATTTTAGGATTTGCTTGGCACTTATCCATTTAAGATTTTAATCCACAACCTTTGTCCTTCAGATTCTTCCACGTATTTGTGGACAGACAGAAGGCAAGACTGCTTAATTTGAGCCTTGCTTTCAGACACCTTCCTTGTGGTTCCTGACAAGTTTCCTGTCTCTCATCAAAACGAATGGCTTGTCTTTGTCAGCTAGTGCACTACTCTAGAGTGCCTGTCCAGGAGAACAAAAACACCAAAACAACAAAACAAAACCCAAAAAAGGCCAGTTATTTGACACATGTTTAAACGCAATTACAAGCTGGCTGAAACTAGATGGTCTATGGAAAAAAAGAGATAGAAGGACACAGTCTGCTTTGAAAGAGACCACAAAACATCACCAGAAGCTTGCATCCGTCTAATAAAAGGTAAACCAGGCGCTACGGGAGGTACCAGGGTCTCTGGTACCTCAGGACATCCCCACAAAACCAGCTCAAACCAGAGTGCAGAGGCATTTGCAAGGCAGACCAGGTGGCTTACTGGAGGCTGCGTAAAACCAGAGCAAAGCTGCCAAGAGGTTTAGTAAACTGTTCGTTTCACAAAAAGGGCACAGTCTAAGCTACCAGTGCCTTCCCACAATTTCTCAGCTCCTCTGGGACGATGCTTCCCAAAAGGCTGAGAAATGCTCCTACAGTCCACTAAGAACTCATCACTGGTTCATCTGCACATTGCAAAGACCCCTGCAGTAACCTCTCAGAAGCCTTGTGGTCCATGTAGGAGCACACATCATCATAGCCATGGATGCAGCAACATTCTCCTGGACAAGCTTAAACCCAGATTTCAGACCTAGGTGCTGATCACTTGATTTACCTTTGTAGTAATATCCAAGGAAAACTTCCTTCCCTTCCTACACTTCCTTCGCTGATCTGCCACTCTCACAAGTTTCGCAGCTCTATCAAATAAAGATTTATGAAAGATCCTGTCAGCTACCACACATGTATTGCTTCTTCTCAAAGTTACATCTAGAAAATTCTCTGTGTTTATATTGTTCACCTTGTGTCTCATTAACCACGATGTCAGCACCTAGCAAGCTGTCAAGTGGCATAACTAATAATTGTTGTCTTAAAAACTGCATACTGAACTACCAGCAAAAGAGCTCACTAGAAAGAATAAAGGAGAAAACCTGGCCAAACTTCACTTTAATTTTAATTTATCCTTTAAGGACAATCATGAGAGCAGATGGTTTATCATTCCTGCACGGCTTCTGAGTAAAGAGAGCTGACCCATTTATTTAAGAGCCTTATCTACTGTCAGCCCTGTGTTTGGGAAATGGCTTATTGCAAGGTTTCCCCTTATTACAAGAATGCTTTCCTAACAGGCCTCAAAAAATTTAAGGCTTCCCGTCAGTAAGATGAACCCCTTTATCCCATTTGGTGACAAACCCTGGGTAAAAATAGACTACAATCTGATTAAGCAACTGTGAGACTGAGAGACACGTGCTGGAATGCAACTGATCTGAGTATCAGTTAATCAGCTGACATCTTTCCAGCAACACCTTATGGCTGCTTGGAAAGCATATGAGACTTCTTTCAGCAGTGCACTTAAAAAAAAAAAGTAAATTAGAAGTGAGCATTTGGCTTTGTCTTCTTTTTTTAATTTATTATTATTTTCGCAGTGGCTATCTCACAGCTTCCCTATTTTAAAGAAGGCTTGTTAACTTGAGGCTTCTCCGTGAGTCCTGTGTAGAAAGTTCCACATCATTTTCTTTTCACCTTCTGTGCTTCTCTCTCCCCTTTCACTTTTTGGGACAGAAGGGATAACAGACTCAAAAGCAAACATAGTTCAGAAGGCCTAAAAGACTTCTACATAAAGACTGTTTGATGTGACACATAACCACCTGCCAGTTTGGCGTACAGGAATGACCATTTTTGGCTATTAGGAAGGTCACAGGACAAATATGGACCAGCCTTTCTCACAGTAGAATATTTCGTGGTACCTTAACAGTATTAAGAATATTTTGGTTTTATTGACAGAAACTCCCTCTGTCTAAAATAAATTAAAAAACCATAATTCGAATGAATCACTAAGACAAGCTAGAAAGAGTCAATAAAGTAACTGAAGTGAAAGAGGCTCCTCCTTTCTGGTCAACACATACTTCATCAGTTTAGTCTTTCGAATTGGGTAGCCTTGAGGAAAGAAGTTAAGGCAAGAGCAACTCTGCCGAGATGAAGTTTGAATCTATTCTATTACTTCAGGCTGAATAAAAATTTGTTGTAGCTCAGAATAACATGACTTTACAACTACCAAATTCTAACTATTTTAAAGCATGATCTCTGAGAAATTTTTGATGCATGTATGCAGAGCAAGACTCAGGAAGCTTATGCTTCGCTATCTGAACTCCACATTTTGGACCCCAGAGAAACACGCACCTGCCTTTCCGATACTGCTTCTACTCCTTCACCGTCAAATGTATTTAAGCAGATAACCTACAGCACACAGTTATCTCTGCTGGAATTTCTGGGCTGGCGCTTAACTGAGAAAAATGCACTATTCTTTCGCTCATGCTTCTCCAAGTAATTTACTTTTATACTTCCATAAATAATAATTACAATAAAAAGTCTTTTATTTTCAAGTGTTATCGTTGGGCCCTAGAAGTGTATTAGACAGGGTACCTGCACTTCAAAGAACCAACATATTATTTTAGTTAGGAAATAGCACAAGTTTGGATGCATCAAGGAAGGAAAAATTCAGGGAAGTAGTCATATCATAGAATAATAGAATGGTTTGGGTTGGAAAGGACCTGCTCACCCATATACTGCTTCTCCTTTTAAGTGCAGCAAGGACTATTCACCCTAGTTGTGGGGCTGCATGCAGCCAAACAAAATTACTGCATTTGTGCTGATGAGGATAAAATGAACATTTAAGGTCCAAAAAATCTGTAGCCACTGAGCTAATCATAGCAGGAGGTGAGCGTGTGTCTGCAGGGGAGATGAAAGCTGGCATGCTGGACTTGAACAGGTGGCGTGAGCAAACCTGCACAAGTATAAACTGCAAGGATTTATTGCAATGCAAATGCTGGCATGAGAACTTGAGTCATAACTGTTTCTTAGCCCAAGAGTACAGGATATGTGAGCTGTTGATTGTGACGCGTCCTCAGCTTTCAGCAGCATGAGCAGAAAGAACATGCCTGATTGCTGATCCCTCTTAATTTTTTCTTTTAGTACCTTTTTTTTTGGGGTGTACGGTCCAGTACCTATTTTTCAGGTGGTGCGCTCTTCATCACTCTGAAAGCTGCACTCATCAGTATGCTTTGAGAGGCAGCTGAGAGGTGAGGGAAAAGTGGGTGTCTGACAGCCATACAAGTAACAACAATTCAGAGAGTTTTATCCTATTCAAGAAAAGCTGAGCTTCTAGTCCAGACTGACCACCAACTTTTTTTCCTCTCAGTTTGAGTGACCACCACGTAGTGGCTGGACAAAAAGGTCTATTACGAGGAACACCTCCTGTAGTCAGCCTGGGTCATTTTGTTTTATGCTACAGATTTCACACAAAAAAATGGAAGTTCAGTAACTTCCACTTCAGAATTGCCCAGGAGGCCAAAGCGGCATCCTGGCAACGTATAAACCTCCGATTAAATAACATACAGTGTAAAAAATAAACAACCAAAAAACCCCACAACAAAACTATCAGTTGGTAAACTTGCCATTATTTCAAAAGAAGGTGTTTGAAGCAAGTGTACTTGAGATAATGCCTTGCTGACCCATACATCTGCTTCTCGTGATAACTGGAAGGCTTACTTTACTTTCCAAGAAGTTCTAAGTGTCTCTTGGTTATGCAGGGCCAATACCACCACAGAAGTGGCATTTAGTTCCTACATCACTACACAGCAGTGCGGTCACTGATCCACAACCTTGTTCTGTTTACATTTCTACTGTTTTTCTAGAAGATTCTGGCAGCCAAATTATTCCTGTAACTCACACACACACAAATAATGTAAAAAATAAAAAAACCCCCACAAAACCCCCACAACATAAAAAACCCACCCCAAACAAGAAATCTTGCTGTCACATCCTAGTTAAACAACAAAGATTACTAGTATGGCAAAGGATTTCCTAATGCCTTCTTTTTTGCCAATTAAAAATGACGCTCATCTTTAAGCTTCACCCATTTTTATTGTTCCAAGACATGTTTTACAAGTCTCAAATTGTATTTTTACATATTCAAGTGTAATGAAAGGATTTTTATTTGCTGGACTATTCACTACGCCTGAACTGCACAACAAAGCCCAATGCAGGAACGCCTTGGCTGGCCCTTTGGGACAAAGTGGGGATGTACCATGGCCAGACTGCAGCTCCCACCGAAATGCAGAAACAGCACAGAGCTGCACACCAGCAAGCTGTACCACCTGGGGCATGGTGACCGCATGCTGACACAGTGACAGTGCATCCAGCTCCAAAACCGGTACAGTCTCTGCCTGGGCGTGTGCCCCCATGGCATGATACATGCTTGCTTACCAGAATGCCAGGCAAATGAAGTGCCTCAGCACTCAGAATCTCTGGCCCAGCTCACCAGGTTATCTGTCATAACCACAGCTAAAAGCCTGAGGCAACAAAGCAGTGAAAAGAACAGAAGCCCCATGCTTCAGGTCTTAATCTAATCCCAGGATTAGGGATTTAAAGCACAGGCCTTCAGGGCAAAAGCAAGCAATCTGTTTTGGCAAGTTAAAACTTCATGTGAAGAACAGACAAAATGATATCGGTTCTTGCCAACTGAAGATGTCCTGTGGAATTTCTTCAGATGGCATCCAGTGGCACACAGGGACTAAGCCTTCAGAAATACCTACGCCACGGAGCATGTGGCAAGAAAAGGAGGAAGTCCCTCTGCTGCCACCTCTCAAAGACTGTCATCTCTTTCTGCTCCCTGCAGTTCCATCTGTCAACTAACTCCCCTCCCTGCAGTGTAGGGATGCTGTTGTAATTCTCAAAACCACCACTGTTTTCACTACCTTCTCTCTGCTTCCAAGACTGCCAAATAGACTAAAAGTAGTTAAAAGCCTTTGCTTCAAATTCATTTCCAGGCTTTACTGACCCAGCTTCTGTCTTCTGCAGACTCAAAGCTCTAACATCTCCCACAACAAGATGAAGAGCCTTTCCTTCACAGTCATTGACCTTAGTCTTGTCATAGTAGTTAAAAAAAAAAGAGTTCAGCACACACTTCAGCAAACAGTATCTTGTTCTCTGTACGACTTCTTGAAGCGCACTAAGCCCAACCAGATGTAGCATTTTTGATAGCCCATAAAACGTTAGCACAAACACGTTCTCCCCAATAGAAGAAAGTGTCTGCCTTGGCCATCTCCCTTTTCCGTCCCTTAAAATTAGCTGAACTACCCATCACTCTCTCACTTTGTCCACATTCATGAAATTATTCTCTGTCTGCTGGTAGAGACACTGCATGGATAAAGTTTCATTTCTTCTGGTAAAAAACCGCAAACAAACCCAAACCCAACAAAGAGAACTTCAAGGGATCCCTGCTTTGATTTCATAGAGGCTTTTCAGTGAGTAACGCTTATCTCAACCACAAGCGAGTTAAGGACAATATGTTTGACAACTTGCCAGCACACAGCAAAGAAACACTCTTCACATTGCTGTATGAAAGTCAGCTGTGCAACCTACGCATTTCACGTGCTATCGCACTGTCAGGTAGATGCAGCGCCAGTGCAACAGGCTTAGTAGTTTTCACCTACAAAGTCCTAAATGAACCGTGACTACTCAGGATCCTGACTCCCTCACCCAGCCGTGACACTCCTGTGAGTGACATCCCTGGAAAGCCTTGGGCAGGAAACTCCTGTGTTACTCTTAAACTTGGTTTTCCTCTCCTAATTCAAGATTAAAAATAAGAAAGGCTGGAGTGACAAGTATTTGGTGATTCTGATATTAATACATGTGCATTGTTGCCCTGTTGCCATATCATCGGCTACTGGTTTGCTTCTGGCACAATTTCAGTGCTAACTACTGCTTGCTTTCTCATCATGTCCTATATGGAGCAAAGTGTGACACACACACATAAGGCTATCAATCAGGTAAAAACTTGTTTGTTAGAACAAATGCACACCTGGCAGCCATGCAACAACATCTACCTTCTAGTTTATCTGGACCTCTCTATCCATCTGTACCTTTACAGCCAACACATCCAACACTGGAACCTTCTCCAGGTTACCTCTGTTACACGCGTGATTGTGCTCTTTCCGATTCTGCTACAAGAGGGGAGAAACACCTTTGATTTGAACTGGGAATAGAATCATAGAATATCTCAAGTTGGAAGGGATCCATTAGTATCATCTGGCCCAACTCCCTGCTCCTCACAGGGCTACCTAAAACTAAACCGTA
>VZSC01005070.1:44217-106633 GCA_013398225.1 Steatornis caripensis
GCAGGAAGATTAAAGGAAGATTACAGGAAGATTAAAGGAAGATCACAGGAAGTTCCACCTGAACATGAGGAGGAACTTCTTTACTGTGAGGGTAACAGAGCCCTGGAACAGGCTGCCCAGAGAGGTTGTGGAGTCTCCTTCTCTGGAGATATTCAAAACCCGCCTGGATGCATTCCTGTGCAACCTGCTCTAGGCTAACCTGCTTTAGCAGGGGGGTTGGACTAGATGATCTCTAGAGGTCCCTTCCAACCCCTACCATTCTATGATTCTATGATTCTATGAANCACACACACACTTCAGAGAAACCGCCACTAAGACTACAGTCTTGAATGCACTCAATCAAGCGAAGGTTTTTAATATGACTTCCGAATTTTATCTTTATCTTACACATTTCTAAAGCACCTACTAAAAATTTTATGACTAAAGCCCTAAACCACAGGCATAAGCGAATAAAGAAGTTTCTGGTCTTTCAATCTAACAGTTGCACACTTGCTTTCCTCCTGTACTGCTGATAATATTGAGGAAAAAGCTTTGTTTTTATTTAGGATCCATCTAGGTCAGAAAGAAAACAAATCTCAGGCTACAATTATTTCTCCATCTTCAAGTCTCTTTATAGCCCTGACAATACTGGGAAGATACTGTCTTCGTGCAACAGCCCATAGACTTCCTAGAGAAATAGATAAAGGCTGTCTGTTGAGCTGTCAACAGCAGTTGCCGCTGGCTTACTATCAATCCTTAACTGCACGCTGCGTTTTAAATAGTTTTCCACCAGACTGGTAATACGCGCACCCACCTGGGAGGGAAGGAGGAAGGTGAGAGCACCTTCCAGAACTGCCTTTCAATTTACCCACCAGCACTGCTGACAGAGTTCCTGTCTCTCACCATGCTACCATCAGACTTGGGGCTCTATTTGACTCATCACTAGATACTGAAATGAAGCTCCACAGCTTACAGCACAGCATCTGTGAAAAGAAGTGATCTCCATGCTGAAACACAGTCCCTCTGTTTCCATTTCTCAGAGTTTCCACTTGCTTGTTTCATGACCTTCAAAGCTTATGAATAGATAATTAAATGGCTACGGTTACAGATGAAACAATTAATTGTTTGTGAGGACAACTGGGTGTTTTGGGAAGATAATAAAGATTGGTATTAGTCAGAGCTGGCATAATTTTGGAGTGTTTTGGCAACCCATCTGCTATTTCTTGCTTCTTTCTCACCAAGTAAAACACTGAGGAGGTTTTGCTATAATAATTGGAACAACGTCCTGGAATGCATTACCCTTCTCTGCTTAATGGCTTTTTTTTTACTAGATGGGTTTACAAGTGGATATATATATTTTTTTAAAGTCTCAGCCCTAAAATTACAGCAGAAGATCTTGAAAGTCAAGCTACGATCTATTTCACTCATTTCTTAAGTTACAAAAAGAAATCTGCAACTGGAACATATCTAGCAATAATAAATGCGGGAGCACATGCCCACAGTCTCCAGTAAGAAATGAGTAAGAGAAACATCTTTGTCACCAGTCAAAGCGGTATGACCCAGTCCAAGCAGACAGACTTTTTAACATGCACACCTTTGCGCATACCAAGTCTTCGCATGTCCAAAATGAATGCTGTCATTCACCTAGCCATGCATGCACGCCATTACTCTGTCAACATACATGATTCTACAACTTACTGGCTTTGGAATCCACCTCAGTTTAACACATAAAAATGCAAGCCTGTCACAGTTCTATCTATTATCTGTTAAGTAATACTGCAACAGGTCTCATGACTAATTCTAGAGCACATTGATTGTCCACAACGCACAAAATGGTATTTCTTAAGAAAGCACTATTTCCTCTCTCTGAAACAAACTTGTGATTAAAGGGTTACCCACAATTATTTTAAACTCTGTGCACCTTCAGTTCAGTTCTATTCTTACACAGATGTCTCTAATTGTTACTGATGGGAGACATGGCTAAAAAACAAAGCCTATCAAAAGATTTTGGTCTGATGTGGAACTACACTGTTCCCAAACACCTCTGTAATACCTGAAGATGCGATTCCTTGTCATTTTTAAAGCAAACAAAAGCAATCATTACAGATTCCTATAAATAATAACGATTGGTGGTGTTACTTGGTGGTAACTGGTTGTACTGAGCTCCAAAGTTAATTAAGACACTATCATGTCTTTTCCATAAAATATTAGGAATGGTTGCAGAAAATTATGAAGTAAATTTTAGAGGTATGCACCAATTCAAGCAGTTAATACTAAGTTTTCTTATAAAACACTAGCAATAGAGGTTATATAATCCCTTTCGAACAGCCAGATACCAAGTTAACCCAATTTTCTTCCATGAGACAAGGAAGGAAATGACTGTGGTTTCTGATTTTGGATAAAGCTGTGCTGAACTCATCTCAAATTCCCTTGGTATAGGTAGATTCCAGCATATTTTTTGGCCTAGTCAGCATCATTCCTGCGCACAGCGATATATTTATCTATCTGTTACCCATTAATGGAACTGGGACCAAGGGGTCCACTGGCTGTAGTCCATTGCTGGCCAACTCAAGATATTTCAGATGCTTAAGCATCCTCCTGAGGACATTACAGTTTGCAAACAGCTTTTCCATAGTTATATTTTCACTGGAGAAGGCAGACAGATGGCCTTTGCAAATGCTTCAAATAACACAACTCCAATACTGAGGTCTTGTTTCACCTAGCCAGAATTTAGATTTTGCAGCATGGCAGCTTTGGTAAGATGCCTTAACAGTCAACAGGTCTCAATAGTCAGCCTAGAGCAATGGGGCATTACTCTCCTTATTTAGAGAGGATACAATGCAACCAGAAAGGATCCAATGGATCTAGAATTGTACTCTTAGTCTTCCGTGCAATTCCAAGTCTAGATGTAACAGTCTGTCAGTGTTTACCTGACTTCAGGCTTGAAATAGTTTTAAAAGTAAGCCTGAAGAGAACTAAGCCACAGTATTACTCATATACATAAGTATGCTTCAAAGGAATTTTCAAATTGATTTCCTATGTGGCTGTTAGCTTGATTAATAGAAACATTTTATTGAAACCATGTTGCTGAGCCTACACTTGACAGCATTATTTTCTGCTGCAAGAGATAGAAGTCCTATAGCTGTTAATATAAATGCTGAAACAGAAACTTGCTTTTAAGTGTGTCAGCTGGCTTTCCATCAAATTTCAAGCAGAAAACACTTTCACAAGAACAGCCTTTTCTGTCAATAAAGCCATTTCCATGAAATTGCTTTTAATAAGTAAGAAAAAAACAAACAAAACTCCTTCTGAATTAGGCTGACCCAGTTTATACTTTTTGAATGGTTTGGTCTTTGCTCTGTGTAGCCAGAAGTAATTTTTTCATTCAGGGTCAGCCCTGAATAGTTCATCTAACAAATTGCAACATCCCCATGCTCAAATCCTGCAATACTTCTGGAAAGCTATCAATATTGAAAGATGACTTTTTGTAAACCTTCTGAGCCTACGTACTGTTAAGAATTGCCAGGGAGTTTTTAAACAGACCTTATTAAGAGACAAATTAATATGAGTTTATGTGCATCTCTTCTCTAATTCAATCTAGAAATTAGTTTTTAAATAATTGTCCCAATCACCAACCAGACAAATCAGGCAGCCTCTGATCATCCCAATAAAAACCCCACATATCGAAGGTCTGAATGAAACCATAAACGATTAAAAGACAGATTGAAGATAGCAGTTCCTTCAATGTCTTGCAGTAGTTACTGTTATTTGAAAAGCTGGACCAAATTGCTTCGCCACGGTATTAAACAATGACATTTTTAGTTTTCAGACCTCACCTCCTGCTTAGGCCTGAAGTCTGGGTTTGGCAACCTATTAGCCTTCTTCAAAACATCTCTCTTTCGAGACGAACAGGACTGCAGGTCTGACAATAACTTTACGAAATGTATAAAATCCACCTGTCAGGTATGGTGATGTTCAGTTAGGCTTCCTTCAACAAAATCAGGATCTGAAGTAGCCTTAGCACTTGTCTTTCCGGTATGGACAACGTATTAAGCCAGAAACAACATATTAGCAGTCTGTCAGTGACAATCCTACTGCTAGATTTATCCTGTGCTAAGAGTAAAACATTAGCAATATCTAAACTTCTCCTGTAGATAGACTAATAATTGCTGATACCAAAAATAAAGTTTCGTATCTTGCCCACAATTGCAGATCCAAAATTTACATACATATGTTGTGCCCTTGGGTTTTTATAATTAGCCTTTACATTCTTGGATATCCGTGCCAAAGAAACAATAGGATCAAATCTTAGAAGATAAAACAGGTAGATGATTTTACCTTACATCCACAAAACAAATTCACTGCTAGGCAAGAAATATGAAGTACATAAGGGAAACCGGTCATGAAGACAAAATTATTCGTCACGATACTAAGTGTTTTAGTAAGGACTAAATTGTCCTTTGACAGTCCTACATTGTGCATTGGAACAGGTTTTGTATTTTTCAAATACGCAGTTAGGAACCGCCATGTACTGCAACTGAACATTAGTCTTGCATCAAGAATGGCTGACTACTTCACCCACAGCGCATATACTGTGTACTTACAGTTTGAAAGCTACACAAGAATTATCACTAATCTAATGAGCAAAGCAAGACAGAGTTACATAGACTTGTCCACTGTCACTTTTGCAGAGCATTCATGGCTTACTGGCTGAGATTAGTTACTGGATAGCCCAAGTGCTGTTAGTTGGAAAGAATTCTTAGTTGTCATAATGAGTGACTGAGCCATCCTTTATTCTCAGCTATTGATGTAAAATAAAATACATTTACTGAATTACTAGGTGTTTGAATAATATTTGACCAAATAACAGAAGGCAGTGCAAACCCTTCTACATCTCACATATGTTGTAGGCACATCTTTGTTGGCTGAGATGCAGCAAGAACTAAATTACGGTCCCCAGACCGTCATTATTAGACTCCCACTCCATTTCACTATCCTCTCAAATCTGCTGGATGAATGGCTTGTCAGATGTCTCTTTAATTCATTATGGCCAAAAACTTTTCAGCCAATATAGAAGCAAATGGATTAGGATATCTGTCCACAACTTGAAACTCCAAACAGACTCACAGCAGCAGAGGAAAATCTAATGTCTGAAGCTGCCATTGACCTTGAGTTTCAGCCTTACAGGCTAATGGAGGGTCATAGATCTGCTGCTGAATTGTCACAGTTTTCAGCCTAATGGAGGAAGATAAACTATTCACATCTGGCAGTGATTGTTAGAGTAAGCATTTCAGAGCCAGCCATCTTTCAGCTGTCTGATTTTAACCCATTTTTGTCAGTCTGTCAGAGCCTTAATCATATAAT
The DNA here is from genome assembly GCA_013398225.1 of Steatornis caripensis. Classification (NCBI taxonomy): domain Eukaryota; kingdom Metazoa; phylum Chordata; class Aves; order Caprimulgiformes; family Steatornithidae; genus Steatornis; species Steatornis caripensis. Next base: position 49,561 of record VZSC01005070.1, read on the forward strand.
GATGGTACTACCATCATATAAAAATCAGTCTTCTTAAATATTATAGTTAAAACACACGTATTGGCTACTGGTCTTTGTAACTATGCTGATGCTTAGTAATACATTCAGTATGGGCACAAAAGTTTCACTGGCTTAAAACAAGGACTTAAAAAGCCATTGTAACTAGGCCATTCTCAGACAGTGGGGAAAACTTGAAGCAGTACTAAGGTAAATACTCAGTCTTCCAAATTTGTTATCATCATACTGTCTTCTAATGAAAGTACTTTCTACCACTTCTTCTGGTTTGATCATATGCAGCCATCTTTTTGTGAACAACCTGTCGGGGCAAATGAACACATTGGGCTGTAGTACAGCACAGTGAAGGTGAAAGGACAACACAAGCACAATGTACAAATTCTGGATGGGTTCAATAAATCTTGCAGATGTTGGAATCTCCATTACTTCTTCCCAAATCCTGCCAGTACGGCATTTATTTGCTTCCTTTCCTTTTGTGCCTGACACTGAGTACAAGAGTACAGCTGCTCAGAAAAGACAGGGCTTGCTTTTCTTTAAAACTATACCAGATGGGATGCTCATTTACTGACTTTGTCCAAAACAATAAGGTTTAGTGCAAGACAGTTTTCCAGATATGTAGATGGCCAAGTCTTCTCTTCCTTCCTTTATTCTTCTGTTGTAACTAAGCTCAATTTTACAGAAACTGTTGACTGTTAAACCATTTTGGAATAGATTTCTGCAAGGTCAACTAATTGCTAGTTCTGCTTTTAGTTTCTTTATAAACTAGTGAAGTATCACTATAGAGAAATGGACAGTATTTAAATAAATTTTTATTACCAATAAATCTTTAGCCATTACAGTTTTGCTAAACATTTATTTAAAGAGTGCCTACTAGGGTCAGAAGACTTAAAAATATTGCTCAAAATGTTTCCCTTCAAGTATTTGCAACATCTCCGGCTTGTATATCCAACAAGACCTCTAATTTATTCATTTAAGGGTTGAGCAGAGGGAGTCAGATTAGTCTTCTCTAAATGATCTTCCCATAAACAAACACTAGCACTGTCAGTTACATTTTACAGCTTGCTGGGGATATCAGAACTGAAGATACTGCCAAAAGCAGATGCAAAGTATTTATTAGTTATTAGCCGTAGGATTCACAGCCTCCTGTGGGAGGGAGAGCTAACCATAAACATGCGAGCAGTCCTGACTGATGCTTGTAGAGGGCAGTCCTATGTATAAACACATTGATAGGGAGAAGGGGTGAATTAGAGAGATGATGTTAAAAAAAGTTACTGCAATCAACACATACAATGGCACATTTAATTGTGGTGAATTAGACAGTTAAACAGACCTCCTCTTGAATCTGTATTAATTCAGCATTTCTTTACTGGTTGCCCATCATACAGACTGAAAAATAAACTTTCCCCAATTCCAAGTTTGGAGACCTATATTTTTAAAGTCACTCAGTTATAACTGCATGAAAAAATAAATCATGACAATCTTAGATGCAGTTGCTTTTAAATCCTGAATCCAGTCATGGAATTGAAATCTGCAGAACGACATTTCTAAGCTTTTCACAGCATACTACTACTACTTGTCAGACCATGACAAGATAGACAGATGACCACTAAAAGTGTTTGCCAAGCTCCATTGTGAGTTTCCTGCATAGCACCGTTAATACCAGGGAGAGCTTTCTTGTACCTGGGCCAGAATGCGGAAGCGACCCAAAGCATAAGTGAATATGAGCTGAGGCAAGCAGAACTATCAGGACAGGATGTGGTACAGGAGCATATGGTGCAAAAGTCAAAAGGATTTAAAGGCACAGACATTCCCCATGTGTCTCTTCCTCCCTCACTATAAATCTACGTAAGTAGATATGCGCAAGCATAAATTCTTCACAGGATTCTCTGGATTTGTCTCCTCAAAGGCAGTCTTGTAGATTGATTTAGCTGCTGAATAGTGCATCATTACCCCTGTCACAGTTGCAACCTCCAAAACCATTCCAGCAGCCTGTGCTCTGGCACACACTGCCTCTGGTGTCTACTGTACCTGCACAACGCTCACATACAGCCTAAACTCTGGCTGTAGTTAATTGTAACTGATCTAAGGGTTAATAATAGGTACATTTCAGTAATTCTCAAGCTCTCATTATTAGCATAAAAACTACATTAGGTAGTATCCCAATACAACCTCTATTAACTACGGTTCCCCACCCATAGAGCAGCAGCCTTTTTCTTAGTTCCTCCCTTTCCGTTCTCCTTCCCTTCCGGCAGTGCATGTTCTCTGTTCAGAAGTGTGCGCAATAGATGGCAATACTTGATGTCCCATAGATAGAAGAGATAATTTCAACTATGCTATTGTCAAGCATGCAAGAATCAGGAGAAAAAAAATGGTTTGTGGACAGATTGAAACCATCTTTGCAGAATGCTGGAAAAAACCACACATGTTAAATGGATATTGAGAAGTAGTTACTACATTTAATATAAACAGTAGTATTGCTTTCATGCACTTTTTTTTTAAAGTACATTAGCTCATATACTGGAATTGAGCGAGTTGTTTTACAAGCACTGTGCTTTTAAGCAATAAGAGCGGGGCCTCATCGAGTTACTGAAGCTGTCTGGTGTTGCTCTGACAAATAGGGCACATGTTTTTAATTTGCCTGTTTTGCTGTTCAGCTATGCTATAAGCATATAGAATTCTGGTTGCATAAAGTTGTTTGACAGTCCAAATATCTGGAACACAATCTGATTTTTTTTTTTTTGAAGAAAGGTGCTGTTTTTCTTTTACAGCCTGCCTTTATATTTTGCCCAACCGTTCTTGAGGTCAAATGATACTGTTTAAACATACACATTATTTTCCTTGCTCTTTCTCCTGTCATGAGTTTCTTCATCAACCCATTTTGTTCCAGGTTCAGCGATTTCTTGTTCTTTGCATCCTCATTTGTATCTCATCACTATATCCATTTCTTTGTAACAGCTGTTCTTTCCTCTGATGCAGCCTCAGGCAGAGACACCCTATTAAAGCTCCCGAGGTGGCTGACAACTCTGAAAATCTTGGTTTGGTACTTCGAAGCAAATGACGATGAGCTTATAAGAGAAGAAGATGAGTGCTTTTGCTTTAATACGCAATCTGAGCTTCTACATTAGAGATCTAAGGATTTTGAGAAGGATTTAAAACTTATATACAATCTCTGTAGTTCCACAGATGCCTGACCAGTGTTTCAAAGCCAAATAGTACCATATTCTTGATATTGTCTGATGGTCTTAAAAAGCAAGACTCCCTACCTGCTTCCTCAAACTCCTGGTCGTTACAATCATACTTACAGAAGCATCTACCACACTGCTACTGAAAAGATTTACCACATAACAGTATTTTGTTTTGAGACCTTGTGGTAAATAAGTCTTTTCCCTAGGGACTGATGCCAAATTTGAATTTTCGGAAGACACTATTTGGGGCTGAAGTATGATCAGTTTATTTACAGTTACCATCTTCTCTGTATTTCCAGCTGCTATAACAATATAGATGTGCTTTGACAAATACTAGCTTGGAATCTTACATGATGCGCTCAGTTACTTAAAACTGAAAATTGGCTTTGCACACTGCATATTTCCATTTTTGGAAAGCTCCTACTTTCTCCTTATTCCCAAAAGGAGATAGATGTTTTATAACAAAACCCATGGAGAGAGTGGTATAAAGTCTTTTCTGATTTTTTTCTCTCAAACTACACAAAACGACCATGTGGAAAAGCTATTTAAGAAACAATTGCATGGCAACTAAAATGTGAGAGAAACTTGTTATGAGCTAACTTACAACACGGCATAAGAATTCAAAGCGCGCGTGTGTGTATGCATAATAAGTATATTCACATTTTCTTAGGTCAATATAGTTTAGGTAGTTTCCGTCCGAGGGCAGTTTCTTTGTGGTTGTAATGTTTTACTTGCATACGTACATGGCTATCAAAAAATTGAGATAAAGTTTACTCAACTATGAGGCAATTCTGCAAACCCCAAATTCTATGGCATAACAAATTGCAAGCCCTCTACACTGAAGTATGACCAATTTACTATTTTCCTATCTTTAAATAAAAGTAATAAGAGGACCCTAAGAGAAGTGAAAGTGGAATTGGATCATATTCAGTAGCATTTCCCATCTTTGCTAAAGGTCACAGGCATGTCTGACTAGCCCATTCCAAACTTGGCAAGGAATTAAGAAAGTTATATTTCATTAGCTCTTTTATTAAAGGAAGAGCACAAAATAAAAGCACACTCAATTATATTTGCAACACTGAAGGTGAAAGAAAAAACCCCAAACTGATTACAAGCAGTTTGTTATTCTCTCTCATAACCAGAATACGTTATTATTAAGTATGTGAAGACTAAAAGATACCCAAGGTAAATACTTAACTTGATGTAATTTATATTTATTTTTAGCTGAGATACTGCTTATCTTTGGCTCAAGAGAATTGACATAATCCTAGATAAACTTTGAACTTGATTGTAAACTAAGGATTCTACCACTTTGGGTGAGTTTGGCTTGGACGTATATTAGGATGCTGAAAAGTAATGAAATCAGGAAGAATTGAAAATAACTTCTTGCCTAATTACATTTGAAATTTAAACGGCTACCTAGTGCCAACGGGGCAAGTTTATAAAGAAGCAAAACTGACCTCCAGTAACGCTTTGAATTCAGCAATTCTGAGCTGATTTAATACTGAGTAATTTGTCTAAATTTTAAACCACGCAGTCAGACTAAACTGGTGCTAGACGTCACTGTTACTGTGTTAGACCATTGATCTGGAAAATAAGAAGGATTTATAAAATTTCAAGAAGTCTGCTTAACATGTAAGAAAGCCATCTGCCAAGAACAAGTATCAGTAAGTAAACTTAAAATAATTCTTTCTTCCTCCTTTTAAGTAAGGATACAGATCCAAAATAATGAGGTATACTAAAGATGACCAGCAGATACAGTCGTTACACCAACAGTACACTTAGTTCATTCATAGCAAGGTAAGTCTTTACATGCACGGTCTACACCTTATGATCCCTGAAATATCAAGACCTGCATCCTGACTCTTGGACCTTAAGCTGACAAAAGACATCCAAATGCTGTAACTGTCCAGGAAGCTGTATTTCCCAATGTGATTTCCTTTTTGCCTTACGACTTCCATAGCATTTTAGGAAAATTCACGGTGTGCCATTTTGCGTCTTTAAATGACCATAGCATGGCCACATCTTGAATACTCAGGGTACCGTATTTCAATAAGGATGGTGAGAAATTATAGAAGGGTAACTAAAATAATCAGCAGAATGGAACATCTACCTTAAGAGGATGGCTTAAAATGGCCATTCTCTCCCAGCTGGGAGAGAATTAGGCAGAGGGGAATATGACAGAGGTTTGAAGATGCCACTAAGACAGCAGATAGAGCGAATGAAAAAATATTGTTCAACAAATCCCACCATACATTAGTAGAAGGCGGCACTTAATAAGACTGGTGCAGGACAGGGGGTGAGCAAGGAAGAGTACTTTTTACGCAGCAGGTAGCCAGCTTCTGGAACTTACTGCCACAGACAGTTGTGGACAGTATCGAGAGATTAAAGAAAGATCACACAGATTAATGGAAATCAGGTTCATAAATAGATACGAAAGGGATCAAGCATGAATTTATCTTCCAACATCCGTAATACAACAGTTGTCGATGCTGTAAAAGGGAAATGACTGCAGAAAGCAGCCAGGCCTGCACCCTCTCCCTATCGAGCATCTCTCTTCACTACCGTTGTTTCTGACCCTTACATTGGAAGTACTGCACCACTCCATCTGGCAGTGCTTCTAAGGCAGCGGATAGCACGTATAGTAGGTAGACAGACAACAACTGCTGTGTCTATTGCACAAAGCTGGATTCTGCTTTATTACGCTCAGGCCATTCTACTAACTTTTTTAGAACCTACCTGCTGTAGAGAAAAAGATATTAAGCCCAGAATACAAACATAAGTAAATATAAAAATCAGTTATCTAGGGATAACATCTGTGAAGTAAAGCAGAAGTTGAACAGAGTTCCGCTGGGTTTTGCCCAGCAGAAAAAAAGCAACTGTTAGAAAACAAGCCAATGCGGATCAGATACATAAGAGCACAGGGTAACGGTAACAGCAAAATAAATGGTGGCCAAATATTCAAGAACTCCAGACTCAAGTCTTTTCTTTTGTTTAATAAACTTACTAGCACAATAATAAGTTGCCAATGAAAATTATTAACCATAATACATTTGTCCTTATTTGTCTTTAAAGACAGCTGTCTCCAATGATACTGAATAAGTTTGTGTATTTTATCATATTTGGACTGAGTTTTCAAGCAAGCATTTTCATGAATATAGTACAGGAATATGTTGCTAAAATGTTTGAAACTGAACAAAATGACAGCATAATATTTTTTTCTTTAAAGTATTTACCCCAGGCTTCATAGGCCAATATTGCTCACTCATTTCAATAACAATAATGAACTTCTTGCAGGTTTATTCCCTTCTGTTCCTTCCTTACTTATCTCACATCAATTGCCTATACAACTATTGATACAAGATCTTATTAACGAATAGCATGGAGCATTAATTCTCAATTTTTGCCTCTTACAGATTTCCATGCAGCATTAAGTGTGAGCTTGTACCTAAACATGTATCTCAAGTGTACTGTCATGTCACTACATTGACAGAAGACGTGAGAACATACAACATTTCAGATTTCTTTAGTCATACTTGCTATGACCCTGTGAATATTGCTTTGGAAACCACAGGAATCTCTGTGCTAATGATTGCTTTGCAACTGAGACCCTCTCACTGACAGTTTGCCCTTCTCAAGGAACTGCCCTCAGTTGTCTCCTATGGTTAAAAGTTCATCAAACAAGGACTTCCTAACACTTTTGGGTAAGCATCAGTGTTTGATTTTTGGAAATTAACTAATTTTTTTTTTAGCTGCCTTTGAAGTTACACAGCTTTCCGTAAGTCTCCTAAGCCACTTTGGTAATCCGTTTCCTTCTCATGAAGATCTAAACGGACACAGCAAACAGAGCAACAGAGGAATCTTCCCACATTACCCTTTTTGACACGATGCTCATCTACCATTCTAGGGCCAGAAGAATGTTCAGCTCAAACTATCATTTAATCATCCTCCTCCTCCTCATTCTCTGCTAAACACATCCGGGGCTAGCTTCAGCTTGTGGACTCCTAACAACTAAGAAACAGATTGGGAAAAAAAAAATTTAAAAGCCTAACTCCTAAGAAGTTAATGTGATTTCTTAGGTCATACTTTGGTCTATTTAAAAATCAGATGATAATTTAAGGTGATGAGTAATCGCGATGTTTGTTTCCATGAAAAAAAATAACTGAGCACTATCTTCTAGATCAAGAGAAAGAATCTAATAGGACACTTCAGAACATAAATGAAGCTTCTAAATACATGCTTGTGTTTTTGCCCTTCTCAAAATACTTCAGGATTACAGCAAGACATTAATGTGTTAGGAGTGCTGTAAGACATTTTTAAGGGAATTGTTGCTGGTGTCATGACACTGAAAAGTAAAGGACTATAACAATTACCTCATTGTCTTATCAAATAATTTTCAGCGCAATACCATTCAGCAGTAAAATCACACTTAAGAAACAGAATGACGAAAACATAAACATTCACGTCAATAAAAGAGGCCTCCTAAAACCTGCACTGGATTAGATGGGCTAAGGTTTATCCCCTGACAGATCTGTAACACAAACTAAGCCACGTAACAAACTGATTGAAAATCAGGATGCAAACAAAAAAGCTTACCTGCCATATAAAAAAAAATAGAAGAAAAAAGCATCCAATAGCAGGTTATTTAGAGATGCCAGAGCACTTTTACAACAGTGACGGCTTCTGCACATTATAGGGCAAAGAACTGCGGATCAGCAGGTTACTGACATGAGTCACAGCAAAGTGAGACTAGACCCAAGTCTCCCCTTATTCTGGAGTTTTACCATCAAGCTTGACAAGTAACGAGCAAACTTTCACACCCGAGCATCTGAATAGCTCTCAGACATAGCTATGCAGGATATTTGTATAGAATTCTTCTGTGCGAATATCTCTCAAACTGCTCAGCCCTGAAGTTTTCTCAGAATTCCAGAAAAGTGCGTTTGCTCTGTTGCTGGCGTGGTTAAGCTACCTAGCCTATTTTTCCTCAAGGGATATTTTATTTGCTTGCACCCATTCGGGAATTCTTTTTAGTTTGCACAGGAACAAGTACAGAGAAATACAAAATTGGTTAATTGAGCCCAGACACAATGAATCAGCATTTGTAGACATCTGCAAGCTCCCCATGCTGTTTGTTTGTGTGTAGTTTTGACCCACAGCTGAAAAACTTGGTAATAATAATTTCAAAGAAACAACTATAGTTCACTCACAACAAAGCCAAAACATAAATTTTGTTAGCTGTTCTGCTCTGAAATGTATTTCATTCACCATAAATCATCTGCAAGTTGCAAATTTGTACGTTGCTTGCTCTGGCCAGTCTAAGTATTAACATTTGGGCAATCTAGAGATGCTTTTGAAGCCTCCAATAAAGCTTGTTTTTCCAAATATTAATACTAAACCTGGTTTTAAAATTGAAGTGATATCACTGTATTGCAGTAAATTCTAACTGCTTTGGAAAAATATAATGTGCATGCAAAATCCTAACACTTGGCAGGGAAAGCACATTTATGGAATATTCCTTCTATTCTGAAGATTGCCAATGACATCAGTTCTGCTCTTCCCCGTGGACAAAAATTATGTATATTAAGCACAATGAGGCCAATTGTTATGTTATAGGCAGAAAGGTTATTAAGTTTACATCATACAAGTTTGGGTCTTCAAAGAGCTGTATAATCAGAACTTAACACATGCAAAAGTGAAGGCTTCTGCTCTAATACTGGATCAGATACCACACACTCGCTGGTATGCCAGTTGGGAACACATACAGCAGAAACAGAGACGTAAAAGAACTGACAAGTTCAAGAATCTAAGTGATCTATAGCTCAGGTAAGACAGCAATGCTAAAAAGCAAAACAGAAAAGAGTGTTTCAATTTCAAAAAGCACAAATGTGCTCTTCACTTCTACTTTAACTTCTTGGAAAGCGTGGCTTGCTTTCAAGAATTCTGGCTGGACCTTTTCCAGACCGTAGTGCTAATCTCAGCATGACACCTTTCACGCACATTCCTTTATGTGGGTCACAGCATCTTGTTACAATATAACAGAGTAGCAACATAAAGCCAGGAAATTAATGACTTTTTATTGGGTAAAGTAATGATTCTGAACAAAACAGTGATACAGTAATCTGGCAGCATGGAAATACCAAACTGGTCCTAGAAAATAATTATTGATTTGTGCCTGGAGTTCTTTTGGCAGAGACAATACCACATGGGATGACGAATAGAATTTCCTGTGGTTTACAGCCTCTCAGTGGTAATTAGATGAATTTATCTTTAGACACTGCCAGTGGAGCTTTTAAATGCACTAAGAAGAATTTCTATAGAACATCACGAGTCTTTCACCATTCCTCTACAGTACCTAAATAAAATCTTGATTACTTCCGTATGATCTTAATTTTCATTACAGAAATCTACCTGAAACAGTTTTACATATTGTGAATTGTCATAAAATTTAGTTAGAGACCATTAATCCTCTGCAAAAGCTGCTAGAATAAAACTGACTTTAATATAAAATTTAAATATTGTTTGAAAATATTTTCAGATTTAGTTTTTTAGACATTTATCTTTTTAAAAATATAGAAAATATTCTAAATAATTTGAATAGCAATAAGACACTATATTAATATTTAGATAAAGAACAACATGTTCTTTACTCACTAGATTTTGTAAAGAATATACTGCTGATTCATCAGTCTCCAATTACTCTTAAATCTCTATAGGTCTAGAGTAAAGAAAAATGTGAAAAATAGCTCAGGTGTGCTGGTGACCTGCATGAGACTTAAGTTAGACTCTCTAAACGCTGCGTACAGTAATATATTAAACTTTTTAAAACACTACCTGTTTAACCATTCAAGCAAAGAACTTACCTTTCAATTAGGATTTGCAATCTGTATCCTACGGTAACAGCTTATATTCAAAGACTCTTGTAAAAGTTTCTATTGAACCTGCATTTTATAAAACAGATAAATATTTCACAGGCAGGCATTAGAAACTCCAGCATTCAGCTGGAAAAGAATACTACACTTAAAAAGAAAACCCCTGTAGGTTTTCTTTTAGAGGTACAACGGGAATATGCCTTCATGTGTCTTTATATTTCAACCACAAAAGCACATATATGCATTCAAATTTAAAATATAGCCTGAAACACCTTAAAAAGAGTCCTCTCAAGCAGGTGATGAGGTCACCTCTCCTGTCCTCATTTTTCTTTCTCCTTCCTCAAATCATACTCTAACAGTGTGATAAGCTTTCCTCTATCCCTACCTCTGGTTTTATATTTTCTTTTCATTCTTCTTTCACCTCTCATACAATGCGGTTGGATTTTGCATATCCCCCCATGTCTGCTCCAGCCCAAGCGGCTATTAAGCAACAAGACCAGATCTCAAACTCCACGTAGCTTCTGTCCACAAGGAACATAATGGAAATTAACTTTGTTCTTAAAAAGGATGCAGAGAGAAGCATCTGCTGGGATTAAGAACTGTTTGGTTTCACTACTGTTGAAAGCAGAAAGAATAAAAGCATTTCAAAGTAAGGGAAGTTCAGGAAGTTGAATATAAATAATACTTACCTATATGGAACAAAACAAGTAGCTTGGGAATTTCCCAGGCATACTATAAGCACCTACTGACGCAATTCTTAAAGTATTTTTCTATTAGAATTGTTACATCAACAAAAAAAATGGTACCTGTAGCTACAGTATAACATACAGCACACAGAAAAAACATAACCTGCCATGCACCCCCCAAACCACACGCTTAAGTCACAGAATCACAGAATGGTAGGGGTCGGAAGGGACCTCTAGAGATCATCTAGTCCAACCCCCCTGCCAAGTCCACTCTCTCCTTCTACAAGAAAAACAGAGATTAGGAAACAGTCTGATAATCCTGAAAACAGGAGAACATCGTATCACAAAATGAGAAAAGTAAGATTACTCACCTAAGGACTTAAAACCAGCACCACCATTCCCTATGCAGCCATCAGTGTGCTGTGACAACCTCCTTCCCAGCACACTCTAGTGGGGCCATCTTGCAACAAACACTATGGGAAGACCTGCTTCCTTCTACCTGGTGAGCAAGTGCTTCTTGTTTTCCACTTCCTCTCCTCATGGTGCCTAAATAATACCAATGATGACAACTGCAGCTTCACGCAATCATACACATCTCAAAACTAAGGCAGGCTGTCAGATTAATTCCTGCTAGCAGCCAGCTACGAGGAGGCTGATGCAAGGGATGTTAAATTAATGACACAGGCTGTTAAAAAGCTCACCTTAGTTCTTGGATTTATTAATCCCACCTGAGCCTGTTCAAGATGTAAGGAAGATGTTTGTCAAAAGCACTAGGGAGAACCAAAATAGCCCAGGCCTGAAAGCTGAATTGGGAATGGGCACAGGCAGTGGCAAAGGGCAGGGGGGGAAGGCGTGCTCCCTGCGCATGTGCAACATGGTGGCCGGAGGTGGTGGGGCGGGCCATCGTTTAATGGAGAAGAGGTCAGAGAAAATGATGGCAGAGTGAGGAAAACATGCTTTGAAGGTGCGGGTGATCCTGCCAGCTTCGTATTTTTGGAAGGCGAGAAGCCGTACAGAACACACCGGCTGCCCCTGGCAGTGTCCGCTGAGGCCCTGCCGCGGGCATCGCTGCTCGCCCCTGAAATGGCTGCCCCTTCTGCCTCTGCCCTGCCACGGAGACGCGCACGGTCCGGGTCGTGCCGTCCTGCCGCTGCCGCTCATGTGGCTGCCCACGCCTGCCGTGAGGGCTGCGCTGTTGTCGTCCATGTGTCAGATGTACCGGTATATGAAGCACGAGAAAGACGTAAGTTTGATGCGAACTTGTTTTTAATCTCGGTAGAGAGCTGTTTCAATGAAAAAGAAAGGCAAGCTGTTGCCTTTTTTTTTTTTTTAAACAATCAAACAGAAGTAAGTTAGCTGGAGCGACCAGCAGACTTCTGCGTTCAGCTGCTCCAAGGGGAAGCAAGGCACCTGAAGGCTACTGTATGGATGACTTTGCTTGTGTGTTCTCAGTTAACTTCACTCGAAATAGCAGGGGGACTGTACCCGAGCCTCTGCTCTGGAGTGGAATAATGTTTCACAGGGGTTTGGCTCAGGTACTGCAAGAGCATCTGGTCTTCACACGTATTGCCCTGATATAACAAAGCACATGTATGTTACTCGTTCTGTGCTAGAAACACTATTTAAAATAAGCATCACTGGTGTACCAGCAATCTCAGTGTACTTATGGGTGAGGGGAGAGTGGGGAAAGAGTCGTAGGAGCCTATGTTTGGGTCTATACCAGACTCAACACCCACGCCCCCAAGATCCGTGAAGATTTTCAGTAGAACAATTTCAAGTTAAAAATGCAATAGACTGAAGTCTTTCATCCATTTCCTAAATGTTATCAATTCCTAGGTTACCTGAAGCTAATGTTATGGTGAAACAGACCACTGCTTATGGTAAAATCATCCAGTCTCATAGCAGTCGTGCTGGAGTTTGAAGGTGAAGTAGGAGGAAAAATAATCCTGCTTTTTGAATACGCGAAGGCAGTTTTCACAAATAATCCGAGAGCCGAAATACGAGTAGGGTTGTGGCATAAGTTAAAATACAGGTGTCTGAGGTATGCTGTGGTTGACAAGAGCTTCTCCAGTTCAGAGGTGAAAGTTAATTTACTGATTACAACAACTCACTATCCACTGACCAGAACCAATCCTGAAAATGACCACAAACATTTCTTGAGTCACTTGTTAAGGTGGATAAAATAGGTTTTGGAAGTTATCTAAAACCTCTCTACATTAGGGACTGAGTTTAGGGGGAAAAAATGTTGAAGATTTGTGTTCTAGAACGTCATGGAATTTTGTAGGTTTTTTGTAATTTTGGGACTGCAAAAGTTCCTAATGCTTAGTAGGGAAGACATGGCTTTTGTGGAGAGATGATAAATTATAGAGCGCAGTAAAACTTTTTTTCTTTAGTGTAGACATCGGGAGCTGGCAGAAGGCTTAACTCAGAAGCATAGGCTGACTTTCTGTATTTAATTATATAGAGAAACTGTAGCTCTCTATCTTTTCCCTTTAACAGGCTTCCTAGGCTCATGTATCATGTTATTACCCAAATGTCCATAGGCCGGTGTTGGGCAACAGCTCTAAAAAGGTGCTAATAAAAGTGCAGTTATAGCACAGCCTTAATGGTGTTTTGATGCTACCATTTAGTGTGGCTTTGTGTGTGAGGCAGAGAAGACTTTCAAAAGTAACATTGCTACTGGTGAAATTTACTCGAATCAACTCAGAATGAGAAATGTCAACTAATAGTAGTTTCAGGCCAAACTTAGTCCCTGATACATTTTTGATAATGTTAGGCCTTGAAGTTGGCTTTTGTCTTGTACTACCAGTCACTGATTTTGACAAGAAGAATATTTATATATGAACAAGGCTTCTTCTTATTCAGTGCAATGTTGAGAAAGCCTTGGTGAGAACTATTTCAAATTTTTTTTCTCTTTTTCCCAAATATTTTATGTCATATCCCTGTGTCACACATCAGCAATGCCGTAACTGAAGCATAGTTATGTGATGTCTCATTATTGATACGGGTTATTTCCAAGTATATTTTGTGAAGGTAGTTTCAGCAAGGAAACTTGCCTGTTTTTTATTTTGCAGGCTGCATCTTCTAAGTACTGCAGAATGCACGTTCAGTTTAAAGTCTGAAAAACTACTTTGTTACTTCAGGGACGCAGATTCAGTGTTTTCTGCAGTAGTTATGACAGAGCAATTTCAGCATTGTGAGAAAGGCACGTATGATGTGTCTGATGAGCTCCATTTTTGTGACTGTGTGAGATTTTACTGGTAACATCATTCAGAGAAACTGGAAAGGAAAAAAAGGGAACAATGGAGGACTGGCACTTCAGCTGCAGAGACCTGTAATTGTCTCACTAGTAATATGATGGTTACTGGAATGTGCTGGACTTCATTTCTTAAAGCTACAAAGGCAGTAAATTAGAGGGAGTGACCAGAAAAATGTCAGGGCAGAACTACAGACTCTAAAGAGGCTGCTGCAACAGAGATTAATCTGGTTAGAAGGGTCATCAGCTGCCACCACATAAGGAACAGCAGAAACAATCCTATTAAATGAATTGAAAATTATTTAAATAGTCAAGATTTTTTTCTACAGTTGTTTAACTGAGAGCTTAACTATTCTCTTGAGTTTTTATGGTGTTTCTGACAGAAGCTTGCTTGTAAAAGCTTATATGGTCTTGCTGTTTTCTTAGATCCAGTCTTCCTCATGCCAGTTCCATATGACCTGGCTTACATTTCTCTATTATAAAATAATTGCTTCAAAGCCACTAATCACAGTACAGAATGGTGGATCTTAAGTGGCTCTACTTATGCGTGTCCCAATAAACTATTTTCTTCATGAGGACAGTAAATATAATACTATTAATATGTAGGTATTAAGGGGAGAGCAAAACAGTAGTGTTTTTCATAGAATAAATTTCCTGAGTAATTTTTTAGCAGAAGAGTTATCTTTGTGTGTGTGTTGGTAGTCCTAGCATAGACTGTAGTGTATCTAGGTTCTGATTTAATACATATGTGTGTCAGGTTCCTGTTTTATCTAATAAGGATGAAATTAATTTATGATTGCATGTGAGGATAGCACTATTTGTAAAGTCTCTGATATTATTGTTTTAGTATGTTACTTCAGTATAGAAGCCTGTATTTGGCCTTAGAAATTGGTTGTCAGGGGAAAAGTGTAAAACTAAATGGTAAACACAAAATTTGATCTTATTATACTCCAAGGAGCCAAGACAGGTGTTTCCTGGAGTGTGAGATGAAAGGAATATCATCAAAAAGAAGAGCAAAAGTATAAAATGGATATGTGACAGAGCTTAAAAGAATTCAAGGGCTTTGGCATGAAAAGAGAGAAAGATTGTGGTTGCAAGACCCTTTCTGCTATTCTGGCTGGTGAAGGAAATAAAAAAGAACGTGCTGTTCTTCTGTGTTTGCATACAGTTTTTGTAAGGAAGCTTGATAGAACTGAACTCAGTAGTATGTGTTCTCTGTTTAGTAGATGTCCTGGTTTGGGCCAGGACAGAACCAATTTTCTTTTAGTAACTTTGCTTTTTAGTTAAGTCCCTTCTGAGAAGCTGCTGAAAGAGAAAAGCTTGCTGAAAGAGAAAAGGGAAAGAGACTTACAGGTTGGAAGAGTTAAAACAGCTTTAATCTAAGTACAATAATTGTGTATTATAATAATGGGAAAAATAATAATGAAATATATACAAATATGCACAAAACCAATATCAAGCTCCCCCCCACTGATGATGAACATGTCACCTGAATGCTGTGGGGCATGCCCCAGGAAAGTCCCAGACTGTACTCAGCAGCAGGTAGGAGCTGGATTCAGGATCAAAAGTAGAATAATTGGGTAAAGTCCTCCTCAATCACTTAAGTAAGGAACTGGGCAGAACTGGAAAGCAGCATTCTGCAACATCCCCAGGACCCCCACTAACAGGGCCGTACTGGGCTTAAATAGGCTCCTGGGCCATAGGTGTGGGTGGAAGCACCAGGTGAGGCTGCTTAGGGCCATTAGAGCCATCAGTGCCCTCAGGCCCCTGGCCATAAAGGGAGAGGGAGTGACTCTGGTGATCCCTCACTTTTATTCTGAGCATGATGTGTATGGGATGGAGTATTGCATTGGGTCAAACCAGGACAATGGGGTCAGACTCTTCTCAGTGGTGACCAGCAACAGGACAAGGGGCAATGGGCACAAACTGGAGCACAGGCAGTTCCACCTGAACGTGAGGAGGGACTTCTTTACTGCGAGGATGACAGAGCACTGGAACAGGCTGCCTAGAGAGGTTGTGGAGTCTCCTTTCCTGAAGACATTCAAAACCCCCCTGGATGCGTTCCTGTGCAACCTGCCCTGGGGGCACCTGCTTTAGCAGGTTGGACTGGATGATCTCCAGAGGGGCCCTTCCAACCCCTATCATTTGATGATTCTGTGATGATTCTATTTTGTGTCTCCTTCTTTACTGGGTATTTTTTCTATGGTTTCTGAAGTTGAGCATCTCAGCAGTTTTGTTTATAGGACTGTATTTCACTTCTTGTTTACTCTTTCTTCAAATACATCTCCCTGTTTTTCTCATGGGCTTTTTACATGGGCTTTTGATTCTATATCTAAGGATAGCTTCATAGAATCATAGAATCATAGCTTCTTGCAAATGAGGTTTTTTTTTTTGCTGTTGTTGAATCATTGAAAGGCGTCATCTAGGATTATGTGTTTTTGTTAGTTTGCCATGGTTTCTATTCCACTACAGCATGAATAGCTTAAGGGGTTATTGCCCTGCCTGTTTTCTGGAAAATAATCTTTATCTAGAAAGGATGAGTAACTGGGGTAAGTGCCATGCCTCAGCTGCTGCAATTTAGTGTTAAGGGTATGAAAGTTTTGCTTTACTGTGAAACAGCAGCAGTTTATTGGTTTAGGCATTGCTCTGTGTTCTACTCATCTGTTCCTCTATTCATGTCTCTCTGAATAAACATCCTAAGGGATGTTGGATTTTCCCAACAGTAACAATAGGGTACTGAATGAACATGATCCACATTATTTTCACTTAGAATTATGTACTTATTTATAAAGCTGCATATAACACTTTTGTTAGTAAAAGTGTTTTTTTTCCTCTTAGTTTCTGTTTATCCTTTTTGTGACATTTTTGGGAAATTTTGTCATGTGGAAAACATGGACTTCTTGAGTCAGAGGTGAGCTCACTGCTTAACAGCCTTGTGTACCTAATGAAGATGACAACTCTGAAGGTTGTGTAGTACACACTGTAGTTATATAAAACAACTCAGTTTAAATAAAATACTCAAAATAAGCAAACCTGGGCTCATGCAATTCAAGACATTTTTATTTTAAATTGCTTGTAAACACAGACTATCAACTACTGAATAAGTCATGCTGGTTACAAATGTTAATTTGTTTGTAGCATGGTAATCTTTGTAAATAGGCTAAACGCTTAGCCTCTACCTTAAAATATTTCAGAAGAGTATTGAAAACAAACAGCATAAATGCATTTTTCTTTGGTAGTTTGGGCAGTTGAGCTGTTAAACACATTGATGAAACAGCTGGGTTTTGACAAATTATCACTGATCAAACCTTTTAAATATTAATGCCGTTAATTTTGAGTTCTATCTGCCATTTCCATATTGGACTGGTAGAAGTGCTGAATCAAATGTTGTATGTTGATAGTTCTTAGCTTTGGGTCATAGAGATCAAATACTATTAGCATCGCTAATTGCAGATAAGATTCTGAGGGGCCTCCAAACCATTTGACAAATTCCATTTAACTGCCAGTAAATAGTGATAAATTTAAGTTTTGTCTCAAATTGCATTTAATCTGTTTATCAGAAAAAAGATCTAGTACGCTTAAGTACACTTTCCCGTTCCAGAAAGATGACAGTCCAAATACTTCATTATAGTTAGCAGTTGTGAAAATGGCCCGAAAGATAATGAATAAACTTTCAAAGCTTCGTTTTCCTATTTATTGGCAAAATATGACCTAAACCAGCTGTGGTAATCTATGAGAAATACACTATTCTGCCAGAGACATGCAAGTGACAAATGATAGTTTGGACACGACTTTACTTCAACAGCTGATTCTCTGTTAATACCACTTATTACTACAGTTTGTACTCTGTGAAATTGTGCCACTGCTGCCCCTTGACTCCTTTGCATATAAATGCTGAATAACATCATAATTTATGCTAGAATTGTCCTTAGTGATACTATCTGATTCAACCTCTCACTCAGAACACAGTAAACTTTGAAGTAGTTTGCTCAGGATCGTATCTGGCAGCATGATGTGATACACTGTCTGGTAGCTGCTTCTACAGAAATATTATAAAGTGTTGCTGTGGAAGTTAAGTAATATTTCAGGAGTCGTGTATATGGACCAGAGCTTGCATAAGTACAGAAAACAAGCCTTCCAGAAGCCTCCTCTAAATAACTTTTCACATTCTGTATTTTAACATTGTTCTATTCCAGAGACAAGAATNGTATAAATGCTGAATAACATAATAATTTATGCTAGAGTTGTCCTTAGTGATACTATCTGATTCAACCTCTCACTCAGAACACAGTAAACTTTGAAGTAGTTTGCTCAGGATCGTATCTGGCGGCATGATGTGATACACTGTCTGGTAGCTGCTTCTACAGAAATATTATAAAGTGTTGCTGTGGAAGTTAAGTAATATTTCAGGAGTCGTGTATATGGACCAGAGCTTGCATAAGTACAGAAAACAAGCCTTCCAGAAGCCTCCTCTAAATAACTTTTCACATTCTGTATTTTAACATTGTTCTATTCCAGAGACAAGAATTAAAGTTAGGCAAGAGTCTAGTGTCCCAGGCCTCTAGCCAGTATCAGCCTTCTAATACTTTTGACATTTTAATCGTCCTCAGTAGTTACATAGAACCTAATAACACAGGACCACATGGCTGATGAGAGAGAAAGGAGAGAAAGTGCAACAGACACGTTATATATATATAAAATTTGATAGTTGTTTAGAGAAGCTTGAAAATTGTTTCTCATTCTGAATCTATGGGCTCTTGAATTATACACCACTCACAAGCTCCAACTAAGATCTTGCAATTTTCACCATCCTTGAAAGGAACCTTTGGGTGAGGGGAGAATGACTGACAGACTCTGGAGAAGAGTTACTGTTATGCACAGCAAGAAGTGTTATGTCTCGTCTTTCCCATGAAAATAATGAAAACTTTTCTTTTCTTGGCTGTGTCTGTGTTAGAGCAAGGAAGAGAACAAGGGTGTCCTCTGGGAGGGGAATTGCCTTGCTTCCAGAATATCTGGTTTGCTGAAGGAGTGAAGGGTCCAATTCATATCTCTTAACCTGATCTAAGGAGCTTGGAGCTAGTGCCATTGCTGCAAAGCTCTAAGGAAAGTCTTGTACTTTATTTAATTTTGCTCCTCTCTCTCTTCCCAATTCCAGAATCTGATGTGAATAATATCTTCCTTGTAAGGCAGGGATAGAGCTGTGGAGTAGAAGGAGGTCCTAATGTTTGTGAGTAAGAAAGAAATTGTGTAATTTGTCCTAGTGTACTTTATAACTTACACAGATACACCAGCACCAATTCAAGTCTGGGACAATTGGTGAGAAATAAACATAGAAGTATACAGAGGAGCTACATGCTGCTGAATATAGAGTTCTAGATGTTCTTTACAATTTTCTTGGAACTGAAATTAGTTTTTAGGTGGCACCAGTAGAGAATTTTTGAAGTAAAAGTAAGGATATAATTATGCGCTTGATATATACATATTCAATATATACAGTGATACTCAGAATATTCAGTATATGCAGGCTATTACCTGTTTTTATGTTCTGAGAATATATTCATTCCATGAAAACTCAGTTTTAATAAAAGCCATATTAAACCTTTATTTTCGTCGTCTTACTTTGTTTTGGGCAACTATGACATTCATTACATACCAATACCTTTATCCATGTTCATATGAGCAATCTGTTTCTTTCTCAGCTTCACTAGGAAAAAAATTAACAGGAAAATCCCTGCAGCATGGGTTATAATACAAGAGGGTGAAATATGGAAACCAAAAATAGGACATATGACTGGAATAGCTTTAATGTACATCCTAAATCATAAGTTGTAATGATCCTGCAAAAGGGAAAATTTCTTGAATTTATATACTGTGGTTTGAAAGGAGAGCATTGATGTTTCAAATACCACTAGACAGAATTAAACTTAAACTCTGAAAAAAACAGGTTTGGAACCAAGATCAATGATGTTTTCGCATTGTCGTAAGTTCTTTAACAGGAATACTGCATGAACTGTCACTGCCAAGGACTTGAATCTATTTTAAAAAGCTAAGCTGAAATGAATACTGTACTGTAATAGCAAGATTCCTTTGCAGGTTGAAGAAGTACAGTACTGGGGCTTCATAAGTAAGGATTACCTTAAGGCAATCAGCTATTGAAGGGCTGCTTCTAAACATACAGGATAGATTGATTCTTGCGATTCTTGCATTTATTTTTTCAGCAGATCTTTCTGTATGAAGAATGATGAAGTCCCTGAGGTATACTGAATATATATTTTCCCAGTAGGCAGGATGCAAGCATTATTTCCACAGATCTTTGTTGTTAGTATTGAGGAATATTAAAGACTCTAAGGTGATTAAAACAAAATTAAATCTCAGTTTATAGCACAGGTCTCGTGACTCAATAGGAATCTTGTTGAATTGAGCGATTTGTCCATGTGTGTGCTGGGTTTGAAGCCAAGCAATACTTATCAAGCCTGATGTCTTCTGACCTCCTCAGGTTGTAGCAAATTACTATGAAGTGCTTGTCAGTGACAGCGTAATACACCTGAGGATGTATATGGTAGAAATAAACCTCATTATCTGTAAAATGATACAATTACACAGCATTTAGTGTCTCTAACCTTTAGAGAGTTTCTTTGAGCATGTGCTTGCTGCTCCAGTAAACTTTGTGAAGTGAAATAATTTTCATAAAGGTCAGGTGTATTCATTTTTTAATTGAGCAACAACTCAAGTTGTGCTGCACCATTTCTTTTTTTCTTTTTATTTTTAATAGCTAGAATGTGGAATAGTGATGGCCTTGTTTTCCAGTTGACAGGAGGCACTGGAGACCTGTTTTGTGTTAATAGGTTTGATCAATACTATATAAAAGGAGGTGGCTTCTTGGTTGACAGTTTTCATATTTAATTTTGTAGTTGTTGCTGTTCACTAGTAATTTGTTTTCCTATCCTATACTGACTCTAGTCGTAGTTTGCAGCCTTTTCTCTTTGTGTGCATTTAAGTGCAACTGCTTTGCACTTAGTTCTTCCTCTCCAACTAAAAGCATTTACTTTCCTATACTATAATTTCCATAACTTAGCAAATTGCCTTCTCTTGGGAAATGCTTGACTATGTACCTTCAAAAGTAAGACTCAGCTTTTATTTTAAAAGATTATTATTAATACTTTCCACCCCCTGTGTTCTAGGTTAAACTCTGTTTCATAGAAAAAAATAAAATGCAAGTTACCTTAGATGAATATATACTTGTATACTTTCAGGTGTTCTTGGAAAGTGCAATAGTTAGTAGTTCAGTGGACAATGAAGCAATATTTCCTATAAAAGTTACATGTAATAGATGAAAGTGCCTACATAAAGTTGTACACACTTTTTAAATACACAGGGACTGAATACGTAGCATGGAGGACAAAGAGACAGGAGCAACATTGTCTGGACTGTTAACAGGAGGACATGCTAGCTTTTCAAAGTGGATCACTGCTCATTTTTTTTCATCAGTGAGACTGAATTTGCAACCATTAGCCCATTTTTCCACTCTTAATTGGCTTGATTGACCTTGATTAATTTGGGCAGATGATGAAAATGTGACATGAGAAGGAGGCAGCATGAATGCTGACAGCGATAGATATGCATTATGGTTATTACATTAACAGTAGTGCTGAAACATTCAGTAACTACGTCCCAAAGGACTGAATTGATTGTTGTCAGTGATGTAGGCCTATATAGTTGAGTACTTACCTTCTGTAATTGGAATTGACCCACTTGGGCTAGAACTCACAGATTTTAGGCTAGTAAAGGTCTCTCCTTTTACAAATCAAAAACCTATAGTAGAAATTTTGATATTATGATCATTAGCATGGAGGAAAACTGGAGAAGAAAACCCAATAAACCAAACAGTGCAAGTCTGTTATGTGGAATGGGTAGAACAACGAATAATGTGCCCTTTTCATTGCCTTTGGGATGGCTGATAATGGTTGGTAAATCTTTCCTGAGTTGGCGTACATCCTTCCCTCATTTGTAATAACTAGCACCTAATGACCTATTTACTATTTTTCAGGTGAAGAGTAAGCACACACCTTGTGTGTAATTTTGGGAAGTATGATATAGTTAATCTTATATCATAAACATGAATCCACACAAAATTTTTAATCTCTGTAAACTATTCTGTTGCCATGCTGTTCTGAACTTTAGCTGAAGCTGTAAGAACTAGCAGTACAGGATTTATGTTTCTGTACGAAGTTTTGTGAACAGTTGGAACCATTGGCTTGTCTCTTTTGAGGTAACTCTAAGCAATGTAAATCCAAAATGTTCATTATTCACTGTTCATGAATAATGACTACATTCTGCTTATTTTGGTGAGACATTCTTATCCCCAAGGAAATGTGTGCCTGACATGCAGATGGAGAGTTTTTCATGACTACAGAGCTCTATGGTATGAAAAGCTATTATTCACTTGCAGCCACATGGACTCTTCTATATATGACCTTTAAAGCAGAGTGTGTCTTCATACGTCTTTGTACCAGTACAGGTTGCTGGATATTGCCACAGCGTAAGTTATTATTATATGCAAATACTACCACAGAGGTGGTGAAGTTACGCATGCAGATGGAACTAGACTTTTCATAAAAATGTTTTAAATGAATGGTACTTCAACTCTTAGTCTATTTCATATTTAGTTTTTATGAAGTTCTGCAAATGCGTGGACAGAGTCTTACTGGAAAAATAGCTCACGGGAAGTATTCTTAATGAAAAAGTAGCTCATGTGAACTCAACTTTGTATGTACCCATGCGGGTGTTTCCTTGGAAGAACCGTGTTCTTACAAACAAGTAAGTACAAACAAATTCTAAGAAACCTATGCTTAGTGTTTTCAGTTATGAAGTTTACTTTGTGACAAATGAGATGGTCAACTGCAGTATCCTGACTACCATCTGTTTTTAGTTTCAAGTTGTATGAATGGAAATAATAGGATCTGTCTGGTATGATTGGTAATGCTTGAGCCTTGGACTATTTGATTTGTATTAGCATCTAAAACTTTAGTTAGGCTCAGAAAGTATTAAAATAACACAAAACCACAAAATCATTCTGAAATTCCAAGAAGAGGGCATCTTGCAAAGTTTTTACTGTACGTAAACCTGATTAGAAGGTACAGCAGAACAAGATCCAGTTATACTGGTTTGTGTTCAGGATGAAGTTTCTAAAGAGCTGATCTTAGAAACACACATCCAGGCCCGTTTACAGTTACAGTTTTCAGGGGCAAAGAAAGCCTTGATTCTCTTTGTTAGGATTACTGTCAGAGTTGTGGAGTAACTGACCTACTCAACTTCTCGTGGTACTGGAATAGGAATTGCAGTGCTTTGACTGGCTTCCCACCTACCCTTTTTGCTTGTTGAAAACAAAAAAAATTAATGAGCTTGTCAGAGGAGGTAGTTTATACCTGACTTTTTTCCACTATCTCCCCCATGAGCGGTAAAAGAGGGTTCAGTGGGGAATGGAAGAACTCTGACCCTACCTACCCTCTCCCTTTGGATGCTTTTGCTTATCCCTTCACGTGTTTCAGCTGAGTTGTGATGATGGAGCTTACATCTTCTTTACCCTGTTATTCTTCAGCCTGAAAATCAGAACAAGAATTTTATAGTTAGTACAGTTTTAGTAAGGTTAATGCTATTAAGATTAAAACACTCTAGGCCCTTTTCTCTTACTAAACTAAGTCATCTAAAGGTATAATGAGGTAGATGGAGGGGCTCTGAGGATGGGACAAGGATTGTTTTATTTACCTGTTTGGTCCTTCCTTTTTCTGGGACCAGCAACTTAAGAATTGCTTTCAGGTTGTACCACCTTGGGAGCTACCTTCAGAGGGCTGTTATGCTCACTGAGTATTACTGTAATACTGCAATTGTTTTGGACAGTCACTGTTCATGGTAGGATTTGCAAGCACATTGGTGCTAAACTAGCTTTGACAGAGATAGCTGACAATGCTGAAGGCATTAATATATTAGTGTGCCTATTTATTCCTGCTGTAACATAAAGGACCGCAATTCGACACAAATTCTGGATAGTCATAACCTATTCATGGAGGTATTCAGTGTTTTGGAAAGCAGGTAATTGTTACTAGTGGGAGCTTGTGTTATAAGAGGTAATTATTTGTGCATCCCATTCTTATAGACATGAACAAAAGATGAGATGAATCATTTGCATGTGTATGTTCATTTTCATCCTCATGAAAAGAAAGCCTAGAAAACTACCTAGAAACTAGCTGGACAAGATACGTTCTCTTTTGTGAGATGTCTCATCTACATTTCCTTATGGTTTTTACAAGGAAACATCTTTGTTCTTTATCTCTGTTATTTAAGTAGCTATTCCATTTGGATACTAGAAAGAGAAACAAAGAAAAGATAATTTACTATAAAATCTGACTTACATATAAGCATATTTGAGAAGACGGACAGGGGCCTCATTCAGTGTTGAGTATCAGAACTATTGGTTGAATCTCAACTGCTAGCCCTAGTTATATGTGCATGTATATGTATAAACAAAGAAAATATTGCTTTATATGCTGCATGCTCTTTGCTCAGAGTATTGCACTTTATTCACTTCGGTGATCTGAAAGAGCTGACTGAATCTAATATTGTTATCAGTATAGTAGTTGATTAGTTCACAAAGTTCTAAGAATGAGAGTTCCTAGAGAAAGCTGGAAGAAATTTTGATTAAAGTAGGCTGTGGAATGCAGGGCTACAGCTCTGATTGATTGCTCTGACTGATTGTAAATTTTTGAATTTTTGCTTTAGCTGTGTCTTAAAAAAAATAGAGTGGTAAAAATGTTTAGAATAGCAACAGTTTGGTTTTTTCCTTCTTAATGGGACAGTTTGTAGTACACTGTCTCAGGATTTTAAAAATGAAATAATTTTTGGCAGAGATAAAAAGTGTCGGTTATTTGTGTACAAACTAGACTTAGGAGTGTCTGCTATTCAGTGATGGCAGATGCCTCCTCTGCTTTCTTACACTATTAAGACCAATAAATGCATCAAGTTTTGCATTGCATGTCTATATGTTCTCCAAGATGTTTAATTCCCACTCAGTAATTGTTAAAAGGAAGTACACGTCTGAGCATACCGGGAGGTACATGGAACTTCCAAAGGATAATCATTACTCTCAGCTATAGTTCTTAGCAATCAAATGGAAAGGGTTTTGTTTGTTCGTTTGTTTAGAAATGTGTTATTCTAAATTTGATGTGTAGTTTAAACTGGTAGCATATAAATCTGTTCAAGCTCTGCTCTTTATCTGGTTTTAGGATTTTGAGGGTTTTTGCAGTCTTTTTCTTTTTCATCCCACCCTCGGTTTATAATTTCAGTATAGTTATTTATTGAGCTGTCTTACAACTGTGTCTAAGCTATAGAGGAAAGAAAATCTAGACAAATTTCACCGGAAAACTTCCTGAATTTATTAACTCATCTCTCATACTGTATCTTGAAAATTCATTTTGGGAAACTTCTCACAAATTGTCCCAAAAGTGCCCAAATTGAAGCAAACAAGGTCTGAGTTTAGAGGCTTTTGGGGTACTTTTGAAAATATTAGAAGGTTTTTGATCTTAACTGACCTCAGAAATGCTACCATGCACTTGTGAAACCAAGCATGTTTATGTTGCTTAGTGACATGCAGGAGAATCATAGAATCATAGAATCATAGAATGGNTTTTCCAGCAAATATCAGGGTGGTTGAAGTCCCCCATGAGCACCAGGGCCTGTGACTGCGAGGCAACTTCCAGCTGTCTGTAGAAGGCCTCGTCAAGTTCCTCTTCCTGATCAGGTGGCCTATAGTAAACACCCACAACAGTGTCACCTGTATTGGCAGGTGTGGCCTCCAGTGCAGTACCCTTTTAAGCAGCTGCTGGTATGGTTCCTGCATAGAATCACCATGCGGGGTGATAGATTATAGTGCTTTCTCCACAACTTTCAGAATTGTATAACATCTTTTTTTTCTTGCATGTTTGCAATGGGTATCAAGTTGTGTATTTAACCACTCTTAGACCCATTCTTGCCTTTACTGTAGTTTCTCTAGCTGCCCTGATCACCAAGAACGCCATTAAAAGTGCGAGCAAGAAGCCAAGAGAAAATGCTCGCCCTCTAGCCCATATATTCGGGACAAACACAGTGATATTTGAGACTGCCATGGCATAGTTATTTGGTTTTGTTGTTGGTGTAGTTGTCTATTGAGTTACTCATCGGGAAGAAATTGAGGACTGCTAGATGTCATTGCAGAGTACACTTGCTGAAAACTAATCAGTGATGTTTCAGGATGATTTGTGGTATGCTTTCTCGGATGAAACTTGAAAGATGAGCACTTGTGTTTATTAGCAGCAACATGATAAGGTCAGTGAAGGCAATTACAGGGATCTAAAAACAATCACAGGGCTGCCAGAATGCCTTCTTTAAATAATACTCAAGAAAACATTACACTGGACTCATTTAAAGAGCTGAAGACCATTTATAATAGTTCTAAAACGGCTCTAAAGTTGAAGAATTGATCTAGCGTGGCTTGCAGAGAGGTTTTGTAAGGGCAGCATTACAGTATTTTCAGCACTGTCTAGGATGCTTTCTACATTTGGCACTCTGCTTTGAGGCAGAGCCAGCAGCAGTGATTCAACTAATGGAAATAGTTGAAAAGTTGATTGTGATTTTACTTTTTCTGTCATCTTGCTTCATTAACTGAAGTAACACAGAACAACTGTGCAAATGCAGCTGTTGCTACACTTAAGATGATGTAACATGCTTTCTTCAAGAGTATGGTACCGTGGCAGACCACAGCAAGATCCCTTTGACCAACTTGAATAGATTTTCAGTGCTTGTGGCATGTTTCCAGAATCTGTAAATGATAAGTAGCGCCTGCAAGAAGGACTTCATCAGAAAAATAGCATAGTAGCATACCTATGATGTGATGAATTTTGCATGTGCAGACGTGCTGTTGTGTGGTCATGGGGGATCAGCTTCAGTTCTAGTAACTGTTTAGAGTTTTGATTTACATTTTGCTTTGTAAGCTCTGTAGAGATAGTAAAGCTACCTTTGTGAGCTGCTGAGAAAACAAATCTTGCCCAATAATCTTGTGTTTTGTTTTTGTTTTGTTTTGCTTTGTTTTTTAATTTAGGGTTTGGGGTTTTTTTTAAATACAATATGCTACAATAAAGCTGTGAGGATTAATAACAGGAGAGGTGAGGAACACCTAAGGGCCCTGCTTGCCTCTATGCTGTTCTAACAACTCTTTCAGCTTATCTGTTGACACATAACGTGGCCAATTCAGACACGAAAGTTTGTGCCAAGTACAGAGAACATCTGTTCTCTGGGAAGTCATCTTTGTACAAATATAGTACAGATGATTAATCAAATGTCTTTGGCGTGTCCCAGTTGTTGATAGGGAAGATAGTAAAAGAGCCAAGTCATCTTAAGATTTTTCTTAGCGCTTTTACTGAGCTTTGTCTTGCTTCTGAGAATATCCTGCACATTGGCACCCTCATGGTTTTAATACACTGAAGCTGAATTTGCCAGCTGGTGTCTCTTGTAAGAAGGCATTTGGACATCAAAAACGACAGCGTTGATACTTCTTACCTCAAGAAGGTGTATGATGTTTGGGGCAAAATACAAACTGCAGTGAGAAAGGACTCAGTTTTCTCCATTCTTTTCTTATTTAATAATCAGGAGTTAAATTTACTCCAAATGTAAGCTATGACTACATTTACGTTCCCTTCCAACCAAACAAAATAGTCTGTAAAGCCATATATTACTGTCATTTGAGCAAGATGCTGACAAAGCTGCAAGTAAAGTTCATTTTGTTAATGACTTCTGTCCAGGGTTTAGAAGTACAAAAAGAATGAAGAAAAATGGCAGAAGTAGCAACTTTAAGACTCAAGAAGTTTTGCCTCTTTCTCTTAAGAGTTGGTGCCTTTGCTGGATTTAAGTGATAAGCTGACCTGACAAAAAAAGTTATTCTTTTAGAGAGTCAGTGTGTTATTTTAGTTCGTGCTTTTTAGGGCGAGTTTTGGAACACTTGACTCCACCTTAAGAAGCCCAAACCATTGAACCATGGTTGTCCTGTAATATTTTCGGCTGTAATATATGAACAATAGAATTGGGGCCATACTGTGGCAAAGAAAACGATGGAAAAACCTCCACATGGGAATGATGACTTTTGCCATGCTTTGTAGACTGGAGTTTTTAATGTGCTACTCCAAATGGAGTAAGGGGTGACATCTTTTTCTATTTTCCAACTTGCTTTCAAATAGCTTCAAAACCTTTATGCTCAGTTTTAGGTAATAACTCAACTCTCAGTGAAATTATGTATGGTGATGTACAGTGATTTGGAAATGCTGTGATGTTACGGGTAGGAGAAAGAATTGGTGACAAAGGGATTTATGCACTTAGGGTATCTTTTTCTATTTTTGGACGCTGCCTTTGTCACCATAGCCACCTCTGTTGAGGACGGATTGAACTAATGAAGAACTTACTCCTTTTATGTTTGTTTTTGCTCTCTTAATTTTGAGGTATGTCTTTGAGCTTTGTTTTAAAGCTGCATAAACATTTGATTATAAAAGCAATCCTAAAATAACATAGAGGACATGTTTCTTTTGGGAAGGACTCAAGGTTCCAAGGCTTGATGGCCATTTCTNCTTTGTTATAAAGCTGCATAAACATTTGATTATAAAAGCAATCCTAAAATAACATAGAGGACATGTTTCTTTTGGGAAGGACTCAAGGTTCCAAGGCTTGATGGCCATTTCTTACTGCTCTAAACTTTGTTCTCTTGACATGCTGAACTGCTAGAAAAAAGTCCTGAAGGAGTAAGTTGCAGCCTTAATAAAGACGAGAGATCAGCGCAAAATGGAATGTCTGACTGCTGAGGCGTCTTGGCTCACCACGGAATGGCAAGCTTCCTTTCCCTCTGCTTCACTCATGACTTGTTCCTTTTAAGACGGCTTTGTAGTAGCTAGTTTACTCCCCAGATAGGGCTATCCTGGTTAACTTCTCTGATACAGTCTAATATGGTGCTGGTAATGGTTAAAACCTCTTGAGTCTTAAAGACCTCAGTGAGAGAATTGCAGTTTTCTACAGGCTAACCTGGGCAGTAATCCTTTTTTTTCCTCATTGGCATGTAAAAGTTGGATTATGTATTGTGTTTGTGCGCAAGTGTTTGTGCACTGTTTTTGAGACCATGTTAAAATAACTTAATTGACAGTTAATTCATGCATTATTAACTACATCTATTTTAATGAGAGCAAATGAGATGTGTTGAGTAGATATGGAGAGTACTTTAACTGGAGAATACAGAAACGTGCATACAATTAACGGCTGTAAATTAAAGATTGGACTAATTCAGTCTCCTCATTTACTCTCTTATATCTGGTAGACTTCCATAAACTATTAAAGTTTGCTTTACTGCAATCTGAAGTGTTGAAATACCATTCAGCCTTCTAACAGCACTTAACATATGTGTAACCTCATGCAAATACTGATTCGTATGTGAAACCGCCTACTGATGGTTGTTTCATCGTCTCTCTAATGTCTGCTTGCATCAGTTCCACTCCCAGTGGGCAGATTTCCAAACCGCACAAATAACTACTGCTAACAGTGCCGATACCTTTGTTGCCAGCTTTTGCTAAGTAATCAAGAGCTGAATTGGTTTGGGCATTAAACTTGAATTGCCTGTAATAACAGGTAGTGCTGTGATGAGACATACTGGAAGAGCTTGTGCTAACACTGTATTTGTTCTTTCTGTATCAGCGTCTCTGCTGTATCTTCTCACATGTCATGTGCACCTTCATGCACATGTATCTTCTCGCAAATGTCATGTTCAGCAAAACATATTAATGGAAAAAGAAGCTAATCCATGTACTCTGATGGATTCCACCAGTAATCTGTCAGTCCTGCGTAATGTAAATTCAACAGACCTTTTAAATGAAGTGCATGGCCAAGAATTGAAACATGGTTGTGCTTGATGTGTCTGTAGTTTGTCTATTAAAGTATGTTGTTTATTGTTTTATATCTGCCATCAAGTGGATCAAACCCCACATTTTCTGTATTCTGAGAATTATTTTAAACCTGAATTGGGACAATTGTGAAAAATGTGATTCTTTTTGTGGGATATTGTGCAAATATATGGCTTTGGAAAGTCTAGAAACTCTGTTTTGGCACAGTGGGGATTTTTGGTGTGTGGGGTTTTATGTGTGGGGTTTGGTTTTTTTTTTTCAACTATATCTGGACTGCTGTCTGAAAAATAACATTTAAATGCTTTACTTCTGCTTATTTTCCTGCAAGATTATATGAGTCAAGCGAGGTCTTTCACCTCTCTGATTTGATAATTGAAGTCTTTAATATAAAGTATAAACTATATTGACTGTCTACAGACTTAGCTAATTACATGTAGAAAAAATATTTAGTTAGTGTGTATGTTCCTGTGTGGGAAGTGAAATAATCAGTTTGTGTAATAAATAAACTTAAATTTAGAAGTGAAATGGGTTATCAACATTGGCAGATTGTAATGACAGGTGACAGGGACCATCTTTTTTCCTCCTCTTTGACAGTTGTTTTGTTTATTTTTGTACTGATCAGGATAGCTTATGTAGTTACAGTGCTGCTGAACAGATGAATCTCAGTCACAAGTTGAGACAACTATGTATTACTCTCCTCTTGCACCACCCCAGATTTTGAGGAGGGTGCCAGCAAGCTCTTACAGATTTTGGTATGCAGACCAATTGCTTTTAGATGAAAATAGCAAGTCATTTTGGTACGGGCTTATATGTCCATTGATAAGCATGGCCTATAAAGATAAACATTTTGTAAAATATTATGAAAAATAATATATTTAGGTTGCTGTCTTAAGTCCTCCATTGGCTACAATCCCTCATTAAAGAAACATAGAAGACTACATATGTCAGTCCATACCTTTGAATTCCTAAAAGTATCTCTTCAGATGAAAACAAACTGAAAGTATTCTTTTAATTTTCAAAGGCTTGTGTTACCAGGAAGGTGGAAAGAAGGAATGTAGTCCACGTAAATGCTTGGATCATTGAATTAAAGAATATGTTTTTGGTTAGCAGAACTTTGAGAGTTGAAAGCCCTGTTGTACTTGTGAATAGACAGCTTTTCTGAGCAGCCTTATCCCTTCTTACAGTTCATGTCATGCAAAACCCACATAATAATGAGACCAATAATGTTTGTAATTCCAGACTAGGTTAAGCTGATTGTTGTTAGTACCTAGTTTTACCAGTCATTGTGAGTGTTAATGCATGACAGACTCTGATGCATAATAAAGGTCTGATTAAATTTTTCCCAGGGAATTCCTGCTAAGTTGATTTGATGTTTGACTAAGTGCAGTTTTTGTCTTAATTTCAAAGAGATAGGTGAATGGATGCGTTCCTTTTTTGGACAGTGCTGTCCACTGCTGTAAGGCCACACGTTATGTTGATAAACATAATTTGTAAACAAGAAATCTATTTTTAGGCTTAGGTGTTCTGAAATAAAAGCTTGTATTGATTCATCTGCTTAGATTGAATGTAAATTGATACATCTAGTGAGGGAAAAGGGCAATGGTTATTTGTAGCACTAGTAGATATTCTTTGCAAACAGACTGCTGTATTTATATTTATTTTTATTTTTATGGCCTAGGTCTTCAAAAATTAATTTCCTTTTAAAATGTTGTGGATGTAAACCACAGCTAGTTTCAGTCTGTCTGACATGGCTTACTCTATTCTACAACTTTGGTGCCCTCTGAGAGCTTGTCTTTTGGGTCTTTCCTCCTGGTGTCAGATTGAAAAAGTCTCCAGACTCCTCAGTAATGGATGTTTTACTAAAATAGATCTGTCTCAAAGTGTGAAATGACTTGCACTGGTTTCTCGTTTGCATTAATCTGAGCTTAGCATCTGGTTTCCAGATGCAAAGAAAGAATCAGGAGCTGCAGGTTAGATTTTGTTCTGGGTATCAACTACCTTTTACATTAGAAACAATATGGACTTTAGGTTATTAGGACTATTTACTTGGAAGATTGAGTGTAAGAAAAATATGACTCAAGTACAAAATTAATCCACGAAGTAATGTATTCAGTTAATGTCTAAGGATGCTTACAAGCATATATTACAAGAATCCTACCACCACGCAACTTGACTTTTGTGTCTGAGGGCTCTTGAATGTACTGTAAAAATCCTATCCACACAGCAATTTTTGCCAGGTGAAATATTGGTTTAATGGTTGGTTCTTAAAAATAATTTTGACAATATTATTTTCATGAATATTGCAGATGGGCAGCAGTGAATTATATATTTTTTCTTGTTTTTAAAGAATCCTGTTTAAATAAAAGTGAGCAGAGAGAATCTTCCCCATGAAATCTGTTTACAATCATACACTATTGTAATTTCCTGTTCCATCTATTTTTATTGGATTGCTGTGAGTTCTGCCTCCCATCTAGTTTGTGAACGGCCCCTGGGTCCTGTAGTACGTTGGCATTTTGGGTTTTCTGTCGGGGAGAGGAGAGGTTTTTCCTTGCCTTGACTCTCCTATCTGTATTTTTTTTAAAAAAATGCCTTTCTAGTCCGTAGTTCTGTTCAGTTTGCTTTGTAGAATGATCTGGATTGGTTACCAAAATCCAAGCAATGATGTATTTCACAGATGTTAAAAAAAAAAAAGACCACTAGAATGAAATTTCCTTTGTTTGATACTGCATCTTTTTAAATCTTCTCCTCATAAGGCTAACTTGATCTTTGTTAAGTCTGAATAGAAGAAGAGTTACTTAAATTTTGATTTACAAGTCCTGTTGTAATGCCTTAAGTATGCTATTTGTCACGTCTGAATTCCAACCTGAAAGCATGCTCAGAAAGTGGGTAAAGTGGTAAACTTTTCCAATGTGGGTTTTGTATGAAACATGGCAAAACACTGTTCCTGGTTTTCATAGAATGGTTTGGGTTAGAAGGGACCTTAAAGATCATATAGTTCCAACCCCTTGCCATTTTCCTTGTTTATACGTAACCTACAAGATATTTGTTATTGCCAGTTACATTTTTTAACTTCTCGTCATTTCAGAAACATAACTGTATGCGGAAGAGTTTTATGATCTTCTGGAAAAAGAAAGTGACTAAGAGCTTCTCTGTGGTCTTGCTTACCCCTGTTCTCTGTCCATGAGCCCTGTTTCTCCCTCACTTCCCATGTGATTGTAACTATTTAAGAAGAACCCATAATTCCCTGTATACAGTTCAGCTGTTCCCCAAAACTGGAAGCATTTTGATACATAACTATTTTCATCAGCAGGCTGCAATTTGTAGGGTAGATTAAATTTATAATGTTAAGTTTTGAACCGAAATATATTTGTACAAATAAGCACTGGTTATTGGTTAACCAGTATATTATACTCAAATGCATAGATTACTGAGTTCTTGAGGCAAAATAACTTTGGTGCTTTAGCAGAGAGTAGATCATTATTATTCAGGAGTATCTGCTTCCCTTTGTCACGGTATAATATGTTGCTTCTTAGAAATTTACAGCTAGACATTCTTCAGCATAGTGTGGAGAACTTTGCTAGTAATATGAAAATTATAATCTAAGTATGCTCTGGTATAGCTGTGCTGCTGCTAAAACAGATATTTGAGTGTGAGCAATGCCCATTAGAATGAAGTGGAGGCAACGCTTGTTGCTATTGAACATTGACAAAATGAAATTGTTACAGGAGGTCTCTGCTCTCATGGAGTAACCATCTTTGTTAAGTATGCTGCTGGAGAATGTCCTCTGGAAGGGAATTTGTCTGATAGTCTTTTAATGGGAAGCAGAAAGGAGAAAAGCATTTTTTGAATGGTTAAAGTATGTTAATTAGCACTGATTGGCCAGCAGGTCAAGGGGGGTGATCCTCTCCCTCTACTCTGCCCTGGTGAGGCCACACCTGGAGTGCTGTGCCCAGTTCTGGGCTCCCCAGTTCAAGAGAGACAGGGAACTACTGGAGAGAGTCCAGCCGAGGGCAATGAAGATAAGAGGACTGGAGCATCTCTCTTATGAGGAAAGGCTGAGACACCTGGGTCTGTTTAGCCTGGAGAAGAGAAGGCTGAGAGGGGGTCTGATCAATGTTTACAAATATCTGAAGGGTGGGTGTCAAGAGGATGGGGCCAGACTCTTTTCGGTGGTGCCCAGTGACAGGACAAGGGGCAACGGGCACAAACTGGAACACAGGCAGTTCCACCTGAACATGAGGAAGAAATTCTTCACCATGAGGGTAACAGACCACTGGCACAGGCTGCCCAGAGAGGCTGTGGAGTCTCCTTCTCTGGAGATATTCAAAACCCGCCTGGACGCGTTCCTGTGCAACCTGCTCTGGGGGCACCTGCTTTGGCAGGGGGGTTGGACTGGGAGATCCCCAGAGGGCCCTTCCAACCCTTACCACTCTATGACTCTGTGACTCTATACATCTATTTTGGGGAGATTTTGGAGGTTGACAGGTGGCAAAGGGAGGCAAATGAGTAGATGTTCTCAGGTCTATCTTTCTGGTTTATTAGCATCTATTGTTTGAGGTTTACCTGCTTGCTTTACCGACTGGCTTCGATTTGCAGCTGCCGTTTTTGGAAGTGCAATTCAGCTGCAGCGTTTTCCACTTTTACATTTGCTGCTTTGCTTGTCTTGTTGTTGCTGTTGCATGTGTACGCACACGACTGCATGTGGAATCATCTTCTTGTCTATATATGTCAGGTGGAAAGCATGCTCTGTCCTTTCGAAGTCCTCTAGTTAAAGGATGCTCATTCTGCCCTGGAATCATTGCTGTTTCCATAGTGAAAATTTCTCTGCTGTGGCCCATCTCTCTTCACTAGCACTCTTGTGTCTCGCTTTTAAGATCCTCTTCTGTTACCTTTTTTGATTTTCACTTTTGCTTCAGTAGCAATTAACTTGGAGTTATTTTCCAGATTAGGCAGAATGCTTAGCATGGTCTTTCAGAGATGAAACGCACTCAGAAGATCGACAGTGTTTCTTGTTCTGTAGGTTCTTCCTGATACTTATTAATAAATTAATACTTCCAGATATTTATTGATAAAGCCAGGGTTCCACAGTAATTAATATCGAATGCCACTGCCGTAGTCCTCAGTTGTGCTAATTTGGCCTAGAGCATGTGTAAAAATACCTAATATATGTATCAGCTAGGAAATTAGAGATATCAGTATTCTTGCCATTTATGATCAATAAAAGAGAAAGTTCGTAAGATTGAAGAGAATTCAAAATCTGAGGAAGACATTTACATGATTTGTGTAACTTTTGTTAACCCCAACTGTATGCAGGGAGCATGTACGTGGGGTGGAATAAATGCAGTTAAAAACAGTTTTGGAGGAAACAGTGCAACTGTGAGCATTTCTTTCAAGAATGATTAGCTGTCACGAAATAGATTGTCTATAAAAACGTAAGGTATAAATAGTAAACAATAGCAGTAATTTATGTACAGAATTGACTTTTCCTCAGTAGTTTGATCAATCTAAGGTTATGCATGTGAAATCTGTTAGTAACTCTGTCGTGGTTGACTGGGTATTTTTCTATAGAATCAAATTCCCTTTATGCAATTAGGATGAATTTTATGTAAAATTTTAGACAGGAGGTACTGTGTAAGATGATGGTAGGCATCTTTGAGTTTTTATTCTACTCTTACTTAAATATCTGATTGCTGCATAGATGAGCAGCCTTCAAATGCTAACTTCATGATTCATTAATGTGTTAAAGTACAATTATAAAGTGAGATATTTTTGATGAGCTCATAATCTCAGTCTGATTCAAAATTACTTCAATTTGTAATCCACTTTTGGCAAGTGTTCTTTTTACTAGCCTCAAGTAAGTTTTTCCTATGCATGTAAATAAGAAATTGTGATGTCTTCTGAAAATTCTCTGACGTTTGTAACAAGTATGTTGTACTCATAAGCAACAGCCGGATATAGCGTGCTCTTTTGTTATTGGTACAAATTGTTATCCTGGCTATGTAAAAGTTTGCTTTTCCATTTTGATATCAAAGTATTTGCTCTGTTTGTGTTTCCTGTCTCTAAAGACCTTCACATGTAGGTAACAATAGGCTCTGCGTTCTGTTTAAGCTTCCACCACTGGTTTTCTGTGAATCTCCCATAGAAAGTACTGCTTTTATTAAAGCTGCTTTCTACTATCCCTTCTTTGATATGTAATGCTCTAATCTTTTATCTAGACTTTCTCATGAATATTTGAAAATTTCCTTTTCTATTAAGAATGTGCATTTGTTAAAATTGAAATTGCTTTTAGGAAAGGATTACATAGATGAACTTACCAACTTCAAAAAAATAAGGAATAATTCAAAACTATGTATATGTTTATTGCGCAGAAATAATTGTTAATGTTTTAAAGTTTTCTAATGAAAATAATACTGAAATAATTGGTAATATTGTTACTTGAAATAGTCACTTTCGTTGTTTTCTAGTTTAGGTAAATGATACACACTCAAACTTTCTTTCTGGCTTTCTTTGAATGAAAAGAATCCCTCTCTTTGTTCACAACCCCTAAGTCACAGCTTTGTGTCTCACATTCATATTTTCTTTCCATATGTTGGCTGTATTTTTTTTCTGAGTCTTTCTTATTGCAGGCATTTATTTAGGAGCCATTAAAAGCGTTAACCTGGGACAGCTATGTGTGAAAATAGATTTACTCCTATCTACTCCTGTCATTTTTTTCCCATGTGGATTTTTGATTTAATAGATGAAAATGTAAAGAAAATTTATTTAGTTCGTTGAAGACCCATCACTGTCCACAGTACACTTGAATTCAAAACAGGTGGAGCATGGAGGAACAGCAGATGGAGGAAAGCTGATTTAAAGCACTCAGGATACCAGGATTGTCTGTGTACCAACGTACCATTTTTATTCTGATTTTCTAAGGAAATTAAGCTGTTACGAGCACGTACGAACCAGACACAGCCATTTCCAGCCGGCTCAGATGAACCCGCTGCAGGGCAAGGCTGAGCCTCACAGCCACTGGTGGGATGCTTCTGTGAAAACATATTTAAAGAAGGGCAGAACATGCGAGATAGATAAAGGAGAGGGGAAAAAAACCCAAACCAAAGAAACAAGCCAACAGAGGGAACTCAGAGGTCAGAGAATGGGGGGAGGCGTGCTCCATTGTGGGGAGGTGTGCTCTGTTGTGGAGCAGATATTCTGGGCAGCCCACGGAGGGCTCAGGTGTGAGTGTTCCTAAAGAAACTGTGTCCGGTGGGGAGCCCTGTGCCGTAGCAGGGTCTGTTTGGTTTTTTTCACGAAGAACCGCAGACACAGAGGAACTTGTGCTGGAGCAGAGGAAAAGCATGAGAAGGAAGGAGTGACAGAGAGAAACTGCTGTATGCATCCTATGCCTGAATCTCATACATTTTTTAACAGAGTGTCTTAAGAGAAAAAGAAACAAGTGGTATGTTCCATTTCTGCCCTTGTTAGTTTAATTTAATACTTTCTGGCCTCATGTTTGGGGAAACAGGAAACAATTGCTTCCCATTCACCTTTTCTGTTCCACTAATGATTTATGTATCTTTAGTGTAGGAACCTTCAGTGACTGTTTCCCTTGCTGAAAAGTCTTGGGTGGGATTTTTTGGTGTGTCTGTTTGGGGGTTTTAACTTCTTTATTATCGTTGATGTAGAATCTACTTCTTAACTCTGGCCACTATTGCTTTTTTCTTTACCTTTTCAGTTGTGCAATCTCCTTTTTATTGAGTTTGGGTGTGTTGTAGGGACCTGAACTGTGCACATGTGCATCAGTTATGTTCTGGCTTTATACAGTAGCACAATGATATTGTTTTGTTTGCTGTTTTTTTCCTGATGAGTTTTACTCATTCAACCCTTTTTTGCTGATTTGCGTAACTATGTCATCAGCGCACTTTGTTGCATTGCTGTTTGTCTCTTTTTTTTTTTTTTTTCCCCCCTAAAGTCACATACGTGTATTTTGAGCAGCACAAACCTAAGGACACGTAGATGCATGTGGTAGATTAATTACTTCCTGTAAAAAAATCCCAAAGTCAAATCAACGAACCCCACATTTTTCCTCTTTGTTGCCTTTTTTTTTTTTAGCACAAAGGTGCTTCTAGTTTCCTTAGACTGATTTGAAGAGACATATATGTGAATGTTCAAGTTGGAAAAATGATGGGCAGAATTTTACGGGTCATATTCTCTAAATAGGTAAACGTAGGTGTCGAGGTATTAAATATTTCCATTTGATATCAGTGGTGTTCAGCTTTACCTTATGTATTTACATTTGTAATCCAGTTAGTGTAAATCCTGTTTGTCACGCTGCTTGCATTCTGGTTTAATTCAGTATTTTTTCAGTCATTAGAAATAAGCAAGACAAAAAACTTAGTAGTAAATGTGCTCTGCTTAAAAAGACAGTTTAAAAGTTCATGTGGGTGTTGGCTTTTTTGGGATTAGTATTTTGGCGTGCTCTGAGGGGAAGTGGTGTTTGAGGAAGTTGCGAGCCTTTGAACGCAGTGTACTGTGTCAGTAAGGGTGTGGTCTGTGAGACACCCATTGCACGTGCCTCTGGGAATTTGTGATTTTTCCATTCGTAGTAATAGTTCTTTGTTAAATTGCACATTGTACTGACTGTGAACCAAGGTGGTGCTGGCGGAAGACTAATGACTGCAAAGTTAGCACAGGGCTTGGCCAGCAGAGGTGGTTGGGACATTGTTCTCAGCTGGATTTGTGTGATCTGAGTCAAGGAAAAACTGTGAATGGCATTTTTTAAAATATGGTCAAATTAATTTCAGAAGGGTTGGCGCACCGTGTTGTGGTTTGGAGATGCAGTGAAGCCCAGGAAGTTAGTACCAAGAGTTTGATTACTGTGTGTCCAGCTCGGTGTTGTGTTAGGTGATGTGCCGCGTCCTTGTCTTCCTAGGCAGATGTGATATAAGCCACACTTCTGACGTTTTTATGAAATAACCTTTTCAGTGCCTGTTTGCAGATTGATCAAAAACTTACTAGTTCGTGTTGTCAGCGGATGATAGTAAGGAAATTGTGCTATGGCTTGAATACATAAATTGTTTGGAATTTGTAGCTTCTCTATCACCACCACCCTGTTTTTCACAACAGAAGGACAGGAAGGATATTCAAAAGCACTCCTGAACAGGACAGCGTGTTTAAGAATATACATTTGTGTTGTCATTAGTGGTCCTTCTACTTACACTTTGTCACCAGCAATTTATGCCATTGATTAGGTTAACACTTTGTCTGGTTTGGTAACTCTGAAGTGACTCACCTCAAGACAGTTTCAGCTGCTTTGTGAATAGCAGAGCTTTTTATTCCCAAGCCCATTATGCTATTAACAGTAAATTGCATTACAGTTTCAGTTTATTCCTTTGGTTCCTAGAATTGTAGTCTGTTCTTGGAACAGCCTGCTGAAGGATGACTATTTCATATTTGGCCTGTATACTCCTAGTATCCTAAGGATTAGATTAATAAAGTCATATGAATGTTTGGAATTGACATGTAGTATTGTTGGTGATTTTTTCATTCTCTCAAGACTGTGCCAATTCGACTTCACTGCTCTGTGGCTAGAAGATTTCACTGGAGTTGATAGAACAGTTAAAGAAGCTTTGTCTACCAAAAATTAACCACTTGCACAGCTGTCAATTGGTTTTCCTTGTTGTAAACCACTTAAACATGTCATCAGATTATAAACCAAAGTATATAAATGTACTGAATACTCAGAAGTTCTAAGAGAAAAGTTACAGTGGCCTACAGTCCTCTCTATATCAGAGAACAAAGAGCAGCACAAGTCCTGATCATCCTCATCTTCTTTGCTCCCCCCCCCCCTCCTCCAGAAGGACACACCCTTAAATGAAACTCCTTGGGGTTTTTTTTGTTCCATGTTTTTTCTTGTAATGTATCTGTCCGAGTCCTAGACAGTGCAAAGCCAGACAAAAATGCAAGCTATCTGTATGTGCTCTGGATGCTTTCAATATTCGCTACCATTTTACCTAAAGGCAAAGACCTATTAACAACCTTGCACCTGTGTTTTTCCTTGAAAAATACAGTGGGAGAAATTGGGGGGAGCATCTCGTTCCTTTGGGAATTTGGCAACGCTTATGCACTTAAAATATTCAGGAGTGAAATTAAAATATTTCAGGAGTGAAAAGTAAAATGTTTCTAATGTGGAAATACTTACTTTATGAGAGGAAATCATTACTGTGTGCCCCCCAGATAAAATAATTCTAACACAAAGCTTGAAAGCAGAAATGGAGATACAGGCATATTCTGTTAAATAAGGACTCACTCTGTCCTGCCATCTCTTTAAGGATGTGACTTTAAATGGTGTAAATTTTACCCTGGATCTGGGCGTGACTTCAGACTTGTTTTCTGTTGTTGAGGGGCATACTTATTTAAAGGACAGTTGGGTGAGGAAAACTGTTGGACTGCTGAAACCTTGTAGCAGTGGAAAAAGTATAAATCATTGAAATACTGCTCAGCCTAATTCAGCAAAATGTGACATTAACTAATATTCTTTTGCCAGTAAAAGCTATGTCCACATTAGGATATTTTGGAACCATAGCTATGCCAAATATTGTGCATGTGAGTCTCTGCAACAGCAGAAAAAAAACTTTGGTATTTTCTCCTCTAGTCATGCTCCTGAAGGCAGACAGAGAAAAAGATTCAGTAAATATGAAAACCTCAAAGAATCAACTGAAGAAACAGGCAATTGTGCTTTATGTAGAAAATAAACTATCGCTGTGGTCTGTCACAAGTGGATCTGGGTGAGCTTTGAAGCACCCCTGCTTGCCTGAGGCTGAGTAAACCACCAGGCAATTGTCCAAGCGTAGCAGCCTTGATAATTTTGCCTGGAGTTGAAAGGGGAGAAGTAAATGATGAAACTTTTACTCTGGAAAGTACTTGGTCTCTGCCAAAAGGTTCTTTCCTTCCCCATGTGGAAGTTGTATAGCAATGGAATTATGTTGTCAGTGTTTTAATCTCTGAATTACGGGATTATTCTAGCAATTGACCCTTCTTAGTTCAGGACTGAAGCTGTGGGTACTGTCAGGAAATATTAATGGAGACTTTGTAGCTTCTGCTAACAAGACTGGTGTGAAAAACTTTTGGTTACACTCTACTGTGATTTGTAGGCCATGCCAGCAGCTGCATCAGTGAAGCGGAAAAAGAACTGGGATTCTGCTCCCTGTATTTAAAGAGAGAGAACAGCTGTGTGCAACTAGATACAAATAGCATTAATAATTCAAATTCAATAAACAAAAGAATTCAAAGAATATTCTTACCATCAAATTGTTGTTACATATATGTGCTTTTTTACACACGGTTACTGCAGACGAAACTGTTGGAAGCTGAGACAAGCTAAAAGGAGAGAAGCCCTATTGATGCAAGCCTAGAGTTGGAGGGAAATCAGTTTTCCCTAGGAAAGTGGTTATTGTTGTATTTATATTTTTATATGTATACTTATACTTGGGTAAATTGTTATATTTACTTGGAATTTTTAAACATGCATCTTCATTCTTGCACATGGTATATTTCCAGACTAATATAATTTTCTGAATAAGCATGTAAAATATACATATTAAAGTAGTGGTCAAATTTTCTGGCAGATGTGTTTTCCCCCATGGTTTAACTTCTGCCTGAATATTTTGACTTCGACAGAGTACTGGGACCAAAGAGCTTCCCACTTCTTTAGTTGTTCAGGGTGTTCCTACAGATATCTTTGTGAAAACTTTCTCTAGGTCAGTTTGGATATGTAGCTCCCCCCTCAAAGTAGCTTCATCTAGGATACGAATGTTACAGCATGGAAATGGCACTGATCTACAGAACTGCTACTACCTCTGCAAAAGGCAGAACAAAAGTTCTGGTGTTTTGAATGAATGATGCATATAGTTCCTCTGCTGTGGGCTTTTAATGCAATTTTTCTAATATCATGCCCTCTCTGTTTAGATGAGCCACACTAGTAAATTTCCCCCAAAAATACATTTTCCTCCATACAAAAAGGATGTAAATAGCTGGTAATAATTGTGAATTTAGTATAAGCTGCTTCACTTCTGTCATACGTATTACTTGAGAAATACGAAAGCTGTGGAATTGCTGGGTTTTGCGGCTTAAAAATCACCACGGACAACAAACCAACAGATCCCTAAACTGAGTGGGCAAAAGGAGCCAAATGTTTTCTGTGAATCTGCCTTACTTGGAGATCAGATAAATTTACTCTAAAATTGCTCTGTCAAAACACAGGTTTCCCAAATTTGTCATGCATGGTTGTTAAACACAAAATAAATAAACATCTTTTTCATATTATCTGAAGACTTAGGCTTCTTATCTTACTGGTTTTGTAGGTACTTGTTTCTAGAGTCTTTGTAGTAAGCAGCCCTGAAAGTAAATTTTGGAAGGAGCAAAACTCTCTCATATCTGTGCTTAGTCAAAAGGAGCCCAGGCTTCTAAGAGAAAAACACTAGCCTCAGTGATCACTTTTATTTAAGGTCATTATCCTCATCTTCCACGTTTCGCCAGTCTGTTGTTGTTCTCTGTGCAAATCTTTGCACAGGTTAAGGTCCTGTAGCACTTCAGAATTGCAGTCCACAAAATGCAGTGCAGATGTGGGCCCTTGTCAGCGACTAGTTTGTTTGTAGCATTTTCTTTGAGTGCAGCTTTTTGTAGGCTTGACCAAGAACAAAATTTCCTTTAATATGTGGGAAGCTATTTGAATGTTATTCAAATGTGAATTCTTGACATGTTCATTTCTTCTCCATTTCTACAGGCCTTTTCTCTCTGAGTTTTGTATCTGATGGTGGATACTATTTTCAGATTGCATCTGGATCAACTACTTGAGATATGAGGTCTTACTGGCAAGAAGATGAGTTTGATGCTAGACTAAACAAGATTTGGTAACAGACCAGTCAGATAAGAAAGCAGCGATGTCAGCAAAACAAAGAGAATTTTCTTCTCTTTTCTCTTCCTCAGCTTTCCTATCAAGCTTCAGCAGTATTTTAGCCTGTGTAACGGAGATCATTTTGGTGTTTGAACTTTAAAAGCGTGTCAGTGAAGTGCCTGCACCTTTCAAGCAAATCAGTGTGGCTGGGCTTTCCAACTACACAATTACTTGAGTTGCTTTTTTTAGGATTTGTTAAGATGAACATTATACAGTGTGCTTCCCCTGTTTTTCATCTGGTTTGGTCCACATGCGGAAGTGGAAGGAGTGTCAGAGCTATCTGCTTAAAAAAAAAATCCATCTCAGCCCAATGTAGAGGGTTTTTTTTTCCAACTCTCAACTTATGGGCAGTGGAGTTGTTAGTCGTTCCTTTGAGTCAAGAAGATAACACAGGTGCTCTAAAATGAGTTTCCTGCTTTTCACAACTCTCTTCTTGCCACCTGATGATGATGGTAATTCTAAATCTCTTGCATGATATGGCACTGCGCATGAGTAAGCCACAGGTTAAAGGATTGTGCAGGCAGATAAAAGCCCGATATTTAGCCCTAAGTATGTTCATAAAAAATAGAATTGCTAGAATAATTTCCAGTAAGCTAAAATTCCCTGACTCTTAGTGTTGTAATGCCAAATGAATTTAGCCTAAGATACAAAAAAAAGAGCAAATGTAATGAAATTACGATCTAAAAAAAATTCTTGTGGCTTAATCATCTATAATCACAACTAAGGCAATGGTATTTACTAGCAGGCTAACAAAATATTTATCATGTGGTAATACAGCATTCACTGGAAATACAGGAAAAATTAACGTTTATTTTTAAAATAGAATTTATGTAACGTAATACTGAAATAAATGTTCATGAGCTTGGACAGACATCACTTTGACTGCATAATGAGTTGTTGTTGGTGGTGCTGCTTTCTTTTATTGACTCTATTTTTATCTGGGGAGGACTAACTGCTATTCTTGTATTCTGTGAGAACAGGAGAGAATCCTTCCGTAGTTCCAACCTAGGAAGGCACCGCTTCCTTCCTGTCTATACATGTGGCATATTTAAAGCTGGTTAGAAAATGGATGTCTCATTGGAAATATATGTATTTAATGTGTTTGAGGGGAGAAGAAAGTGGTGAAGCTGGAATGGACAGTTAAAACCCTGGCATTTCTGTGTAGTTTTTGGGAAAATTCTGTAAAGATTTGAAATTGAGTTTTTTGATCGTTTGGCAGCCTGTGGGGGAAGTCTTAAAATGGTAAGAACCATCTGGTCTGTTTTCTTCTTTTTGGCATTCTGCTCACCAGAGAGATGGGGAATGGGAGTGTTGTTACGGAACTGGTGAAATTTTCTGATGTAG
Source organism: Steatornis caripensis (assembly GCA_013398225.1). Taxonomy (NCBI): domain Eukaryota; kingdom Metazoa; phylum Chordata; class Aves; order Caprimulgiformes; family Steatornithidae; genus Steatornis; species Steatornis caripensis. Next base: position 93,815 of record VZSC01005070.1, read on the forward strand.
AATGTATCAGAAAATCAATTGGAGAATTGTTAACCAACTGTTGATACCATACCTTAGAGAAATGGCATCATGCTAGTGTGTATAGCACAGCATTTTAACAGGGAAGGTTCTCCCATTGACAACTGGGAGAGCCAACCTCTGGTGATTCTCCAGAGAATTTGTTAAAAATAGTTGGGAAACTCTACTATGTGTCCTATACTACCTAGGGAGAAATGACCAGGCAGTATCTTCCTCTTGAGCTTATTTGTAAAACACATGGATTGTTTTCTTTGATTAGGAGAGGGTGCTGCCCAGAAATTTCTTTTGACAAATCTCTAGTTCTTTAGCCAAAAATATGGTAAGCATGATTCAGTCTCAAAATCATATCAACTGCATTTTGTATTAATAAAATAATGATTTTAAGATGATGAATGAACTTGTTCTAACAGCCTCACAATGAGATTTTTTCTTACATAACCTTTCATCCTTTTCCTACTTAGTGTAGCTTTGAGATTTCTTTCCCTCTATCCATGGATTGTTTCTGTCCGCAAGTGAAGGCAACTGCTTCAGGAAACAGATTGTAAAGTTACAGTGTAGGAACATATTGAAGCCTCCCTACATTTTTGAAATCCACCACATTACTAAAATATTGTTTCAAAACCAACACTGAAATCAGCTAGTGCTTATACCACCACATCAGAAATAGTTCTTGTCTGAGTTCTTTTCCAGAGTTCTTTTCCTAGTTCTCCTATTGCTTTTAGCTTCCTGTGTGTTGGGTTTTATAGGATTCATTGGCATGTGTTCTGTTTTCCTGCCGTTCAGTCTTTATTCAACTACTGTCTTCAGAGACTGCAAACCATCCTGTACATTGAATGAGGCAGCACTCTTGTGAGAACAGTAGTAGCCAATCATGACTACCATACAGGTTAGGTTAAGGGTGCAGAGGACTCTTGCTGTTGCTGCTGATTTCTTGACTTTGCAAGCTAATATGAATTAATTTAGCTTTTTGTGTAATAAAATCCCTGTCTAGTTACCCGTCCGTTTATCTGAGAAGTGTGTATACTCTTACTATCTCAGGAAATTATACTGTACATACATGTATTGTTACATGCAAAAATATTTTCCTTTATATCACTTATTGTGAGTCAGTTTTCAAATTTAAATTTCATTGGCCCATAATGTAGTGCTGAGGTCTTGCTGTACTTGAAAATTTATTATGGAGAAGCGTGCATTTTGTCTAAGGCAATAGATTAGATGTGATTTCCTGTATTTTATAATTAACGTATTTTGTCATGATTGCGTGGCCTCAGGGTGAATAACAGTGTCAGTCAAGAATCTTATGCAAGTATATATTTAATGAGGTGTATTAAATAATCTCTTCTGTGAAGGGGAAGTTTGTAGTTTTTGTAAACATTTGGTAATATGCTATCAGATCTGAAAATATAGCAATAATATTTGCAAACAATCTGAATTTCGATATTTGCCACTCATTGGGCTCTCCTGTATGTTACATAGATGATGCTACATGATGTAGCTAGTTTGGGAGTCTTGTAGAATATGCTGTGTCAAACTAGACATTAGTCAAGTGCTCCTTTTTTTTTTTTTGGCTGATTTTGCTCAAGAGGCTATTTTTTTCCTTTTTTGCTCCTCTCTCCCCTGATAATTAGTTCAAGAAATTATTGGGTGTGGGCGTTTATTGCACAAGCCTGCTGAATAAACTTAGAACAGCTTGAAAAGCTGAGTTGAGCTTATTGCTGGGGATGTATAAGCCTTTTGCCTCCCTTATTTTTGATCCTGCTTGTCACAGGAATAACCTCTTCAAAAGAAAAGATTCACAGATGATGAACTTTGGGATGTTTTTCCTGAAGAAGTAACCATAGCACAGGATCTGGTATTTTACAATGTACTAGAAAAGATTGAATCAGGAAGCATAGACTGCTTGGAGCTGCATGTGTCATATTAATTGGTATTTATGAAATAAAAAATATTTGTCAAAAATTGTGGATTTTTCTGCTTAACTCTTCATCCACTTTCTACATTTCTCTTGCCTCATATCAGGTGCAATTAGGGCACCATGTCTGCTAGTCCTCTTTGTTTTTCTTTTTTTTAATATGATTTTCCACTTCCAGATATTGTTTGCTAATAAAAATATTTCTTAGTCTCTAAGTAAGTGGCTTATTTTAGCCAGTTATGTAAGCAGCTACTGAGGTGAGAAAAGACTCTGATTTAATGCCATTGCAAAAAGTAGGCATCAGCACGAACTGAGCCATTACCTACTCTCTTTAGCCTGATGGGTAGGTACCCAGCACACCTAGAAGTGAGCCAGCCAGCACGCATGTAGTTTGGCAACAGGAACAGAACTGTGCTGCCTTTCACACAGATGGGTTACAGGAGGACAAACAAGAGAGCTACGACTTCTTTTGAAAAGTTAAAGAGGCTACAGGGATGAATTTGATACTTTTTGGTAGAGGAAGACTTCGGGAAATGAGAGGATTACAGCAGTGGCATTAGTGTGGAATGTAGGGTGCGGATTGTGCTGAGACAGTTTTACTGTCACTAGAACAACTTGTTCTTCCCAACCTTGCATTTTATTTGGGGATTTTTCAGCTGTGAAAGTCAAAGATAAGTTATTCTTGCTGCTGTTCATTATCATAGTACTCTATTTCCAAAGAACTTCTGTCTTCTTTTTAGTAAGTGCCCAGGTCTTAGAAAAGTCTTCAGTAGTTGCCATTTGTTCCTTCTCCGTAGTTACTTGGATGTAATGGTTCTCTGCAGAAAAAGCTAACAGCCATACCTGCTATATACCTGTAGCTGAGTTTTCGTACTAAGCGAGTGCTCACTATTGAATACCAAGAAATGCGAGTTATTTTTCTGCTGATTATACATTTTTAACTGCTAGATAGGTTTGTCCAAAGAATTTGTTGTTGCTTTACAACTGCGTAATAAGCTGATCTGAATGGCCATATTCTTGCTCTTCCCGTAAGGTGTCTAACAGTAGTTTGTACTGAGCTCACAGTAACCAAGTTTGAAGCATGTTTGACTAATTCACATAAGTTACTTGCATTTAACCGTCCCAAGACTTTTTGTAGCCATTGGATTACAAACTACTTTTGTAATTACTTTTTAAAATACCTACATTAAGTGGTGCTTTGCAAAGAGGCTGTGTGTTAATCCTTGCTTGCTTCTTGGAAATCTTCATGAAGCCATAATTTGTTATGTCTTGAGCTCTATTGGTGTTCTCTTGTTAGTCCACATGGGTTTTTCGGTGGGTCTCATTGTTTTGCCTCGCAAAGCCTCACCACTGATGTTGATAGAAGTGTCACCATTTCTTCTACTCTCTGAAGCTTGTTTTTGGGTTGTGGACACACAAATTTGGTATCTTTACATGAATTTTATTTTGGAGGCTTGAAGAACTGAAAGAATAAAGCAGTTGCATCTAAATGCAAGTCTCACTTTTGAACATTACCAGAGGAGTTTTGCTCAGAATAAGGAACGTCCTGCTCCTTCGTAAGTGATAGTCATCTATGAGGTTTTGGCAGCTGTGGTATTTTTTTTTCTTTATTTTGAAACTTGGTAATTCTGCTTTGAGTGTAATAATCATGCTTTGCTTGTTTATTGCTTATATGGGATTTTGTAAGATTTGCAAAAAGTAACAAGTAGGAATTGAGAAGGCCACTCTTTTAAATGTTTGTGGTAGTAAATTTTCACGGAAATAATAGCAGCTCTGAGAATCCTTTATGAGGATGAGTATTTATGAGTAATACACTTTCTTCAGTTGTAAAAAGAAATTTGGTATCTGCATGGGTCTTGTCCATGGGGTGCAGTCCTTCAGGCATGGATTGCTTCCCACAGGGTCACAAGCCCTGCCAGCAAACCTGCTTCAGCGCGGGCTCCTCTGTCTCCACATGTCCACAGCTCTTGCCAGGAGCCTGCTCCAGTGCGGGCTTCCCACGGGGCCACAGCCTCCTTTGGGGGCATCCACCTGCTCTGGCGTGGGGTCCTCCAAGGGCTGCAGGGGGACAGCCAGCCTCACCATGGTCTGCACCACGGGCTGCAGGGGAATCTCTGCTCCAGTGCCTGGAGCACCTCCTGCCTCTCCTTCTTCACCGACCTCAGTGTCTGCAGAGTTGTTTATCTGACACATTCTCACTCCTGTCTTCCAGCTGCTGTTGCGCAGCTGTTTTTTCCCCCTTCTTAACTACGTTGTCCCAGAGGCGCTACCACCATTGCTGATGAGCTCAGCTTTGGCCAGAGGCAGGTCCGTCTTGAACCTGGCTGGCACTGGCTGTATTTGGTGTAAGGGAAGCTTCTGGCATCTTCTCACAGAAGCCACCCCTGCAGCCCCCCCACCCTGCTGCCAAATCCTGGCCACACAAATTACATCTGTAAATTGTGTAAAAATAGATGTATAGATTGAAATTGTGATATAATGACATAGAAACAAGGTGTGGTTTTTAAGCATCTCATTTATTGGGAAATCTCAGAAAGGTCTATAGCTGGAAAGTCATGTTACTTATGTTTAACGAGAATTTTAACTTTTCAATTAAACATCATGTTGATACACTTTTAATTCTTAGACAAGTTCTGTGCTTCTATGAATGAATGAAGTTTGCTTTCTTATAGTGGTGCATTTGACATTAGTAAAATGAAAAAAGGAACTCTAGTATGTCTTTTATTACTGGAAAGAAATTTTCATAAGCTCATCAGGCTTGTATGTATGCCAAGTAGTTTGATTTCCATTTAGATGTGAAGAAGTGGAAGAACATAAGCTGTACTAGATTGGACTGGAGATCCTGACCAGTTTCTTGACCCTAGCTGTGACTAGGACAAGCACATATAACACTTACTTCAGACTTGCGTTGTTTTTTGACTAATTGGATGTCCAGAATTAGATGTGGTTTTGTGAAGCTCTCTCTTCAGGCATCTTCTCTCTACCTTGTCTGCTTTGAGCCCATGTTAACTACTAGTATCCATGATGTTCCCTGACAGGCAGTTCCACAGACCAAACACCCACTGCATAAGAAGCAGTGGTGCTATTTTGGAAGAAACCAGTAAAAGTAAATTGCTGTTGTTGTTCTTCAATGTAACAATTTGGAAAGAAGCAGCAAGAATGGTTACAAGAAATAATGGTTACAAGAAAGATTAAGATTAAAGATTACAAGATTTAAATCAGTCTGATGAAGCACCTGAGATCTTTCAGAGTGATGATCTGTTATTAAAAACCAGCATCTCTTTCAGTTGATGATTCTTATGTTGCTGCTTCTTCTCTAGCCTCCATGTTATATATAGTGTCCCTGTTTATTTAAAATGTGTACATTTCGTCCGTCCCATGTGTATCTGTCATCCATTACATTAATTCTCATGGGAAAATTGCCGCACTGTCTTCTGAACTCAACCACTGCCTCTGACTTGCTGACCCCTTGACCATTACCCAGTTTTTATGTCCCTCAGCCTTGGTTGGTTTTGATTCATATGGAAAAGCTATGGACTGTTCAGAAAGATGTATTTCAAATGCTCCTCTCTGATTCTTGTCTCTTAAATATCCTTTCAGGGACCTCCTATCTTATGCCATGGTTTCAAGTTCCTTAACAGCCTTAATGAAGGAATTAGTGAAGGGTGTTTGGAAGCAAAAGCACACGTGAACCACATTGCCATTGCCCACAAGTCAACTTCTTCAAAGCCTTCTGGAGAGATCATAGGAATACATTGTCCGTGCTTTATTGCAGTCCCTCAGGATTTTTCCGTTACAGAATCCAGGCTTACAGGCCTGTATTTCCCTGGAGCTTTCCTGAGTTCAGATACTAAGGCAGTTTTGGCTACATACCACCATTAATAGTTCAGCCTTTTCATCCTTAAGTCATTTCAGAACTCTTGGGTGAACATAGTTTCATTTTGCTGATTTCTTGTAGTTAATTTTTTCATATTGTTTAATGAGGCCCTAAGACAAGGACTGCTGCTTGGGAGTTCCAGTGAGAACCAATTCAAATAAGTCATTTAGCTTTGCTCTAAGTGGGTGTATCTTCTCTAAGTGTTCCTTTTATCTTGATCATCAGTTGGTCCTACATACTCTTCTGGCAGGCTTCCTATTCCTGATGTGTTTGAAGAAAGATTTATTACAAGTTCTGCCTCCATTTGTTAGCTACTCTTCAAACTCTTTTTTGGCCTGTGCCACTGTGGTTTTTTTGTGGTTTTTTTTTTTTTTTTTTATGGCAAAATCTGTTAGATGTTTGTATTTTAGGAGGGTTTTTTTGTTGTGTATTTTTTGTTTGGTTGATTTTTTTTCCCGTTTGGACATGATCTCAGTGTTTTGTAGCATGTTGCCTTATTTCCAATACTTTTCTTTATGGTTTATGAATGTAGCTGTCTTTTGCTAGGCAGTATGTATGGACCCTGTACTTTTCAGTATAGTGTGGTACTCTTAAGTAATTTGCACTTTGCATGTATTCTCTCAGCCTGCATCAATGCTGTAGGAATGTTGAATAAAATATGTTATTGTTGCTGATAAATGGAAGCCACTCACCTGTAAGTTTTAAAATTGGACCCTGCGTGCAACCCCCGTCCAAGAGTCACATCATCTTCTCTTGTGGCTTCCCTTACTGTTGTTCCATGAAACAGTCATTGATATTGTCTAAAAATGTAATTGCTGTGTTGAATACATGTAGGACATTTGTCAAATGTAAACAGAAATAACTAAAATCTGGTTAGTATTGTATTTTTTTCTTAGATCGAGACCTTTTGTGTACAGGTATCTGTGCCAAGTGTTTTGCCTTGATTCTGTGCTTAGACGTCCTTCTGTTAGTCAAACAGAGGATACGAATTGTTTTTTATTTCCCGATTTCCGTTTTCCTGGAGATACAGAACTTCTGCATTTTTATTTGTAATAACATGATGCTCTGAACCGTGCTGTCTCACATTCTTTGATTTAAAGTCTTGTTTGTGACCTTTGTGATTTTTGTGTGCCAATGGTCCACTTCTCCTAAGGTTCAGGTGAAACCGTCTCTTATACAGGATCTTTGCATTCCAGAAGCATTCTTGATTTCTGGAATGAATCTTAAACCTTGTTCCTGACATCATAATTTCAGCCAGATGTTAAAACTCCGTATCCTGTTCATTTTGCCAGTCTTACGTTTGTATAAGCTGTGTAAGATCTCTCAAATCACATCGCTTTACATCTGTGTTGTCATACTCTGGTGGAGGCCTTGTAAAGGATTTCGTTGCACCAGGATAAGTGAACTACCGTAACTGATCGTACACACATACTTAGCTTAGCCCAGCTGCAGAGTAGAACATAGTTAAAACCCTCCAACTTTAAAGTATTTCCATAAGAACATTTTCTCCTACTTGCTTTTTGGCTTCGTACATTCACTGCAAATTAAAATCTTCAGTGTTAGTGCTTATGATATGGTTAATTCTCACTGAGAATGAAAGGAATTCTGAAACAGCATTGGCAGTGGAATTAGACTACGTCTGTCCGTACTTACTAAGTAGGTCTTTGAAACACACTTTTTCCCAACAACTTGAAGTTGGCAATTACCAGGCCCGTAGTCTCCAAACGAGACAAAGCGGAATCTCCATATCCTTTAGAACTCATTTTTGCTGATGATAAAAAAGTAATCTGAGATCTTGAAACTGATGTTTTGCCTTTTGGTTGTAAGTGTTCCTTGTTTCAATAACATGTCAATAGTCTGTGTACTGAGATTGTGCTAGTCTTATTATTTTTGGAATAGTTTAACATGGAGACAGAAGGCTTCTTTCTGATTTAAGGACTTCTGAAATTCGTTAGAGTCCTTCAAGTCCAATCTGAATTTGCTGAGATGTTTGCTGGTCATACATTTTTTCCTTTCTTAGAACAGCTGCTAGTCTTTCTCTGCAGTACCAAGTTTCTGACTACAAAAGCCAGTGTTGATGTTTAAAATACTGGCCTTATAAAATTATGGATTGTTGAATCACTCTGTAAAGTTCTTAAGGCTCCACATTATTTTTTTTACCCCTCATGACTTACTATTGATGGTTTTCTTATGCGTGGATTTTAGAGCTACTGAATACCAGTTTTAAAATTGGCAAGATCTTATAAAGCTTGGAATCATGTCAGTCAATGACAAAACCACTGTTCTCAAAACTCGTTAATAGTGACTTGCAGCGCAACAGCTGATGTAATAGTGGGTGTGTATAAATAAATTGCTCATTTCCTGGCCAGTATTCTGATATCCCTGTCTTGCTTTCATTGCTGTCAGATTTCCTCAAGATGGTTACAGCTTTTTGGTTTTTTGCTTTTAAAATTCTCCTTCCATTCTGAATTCTGTAAGGAGCCTGCGTAACAGTCATGTGTCTGTATAATCTCATACAAATATTTCTGGCAATTGTCTAGCCTAGTCACAATATGCACTGGTTTTCAGGAGTGGTGTGCAGAAAATTTATAAACAATATTACCAGTGTTATGGGTAGTCATATGGTCTCTAAGACAACACCAGACTATTTCATCATGTAGTCTTACCTCCTGTGTATTGCAAGCCATTTTGCATTTTCAGTAAATGCCAGAAAAACACAACGGTACAACCTGTGTGTGACCTTTCTTGTCTGGATGCCAAAGCTGCAGTAATTATATAATAATTTGAATTTTAAAAATTACCTTTAATAAAAGCTTTTTGAGTGGCAGGGTCCTGTCCAGGTACTATTTGAATCCCAAATGGTGGTCTTTTTTGTTCTTTCTTTTTTTTTTTTCCCCTTTACACCAAAGAGCAGAGTGTAGATATAAGTTGGTCTGGATGCCAAGGAGAACTCTACTGCTTCCACTTTCCTCCATGTTGTGCTTGTTCAAGATGTTTGATCCGAAGTGTGCAGGTGTTCTAGGGTTTCCCTGTGTCACGGTTTAATGCTGGGCTGGCTATTAAATGGACTACAGATTCTCTTTGTTAACTCCCTCCCTCCCCAAACGTGGGGGGAAAGAGAAAAGGGAAAGAGACTTATGGGTTGGAAAAGTTAAAACAGCTTTAATCTAACTAAAATAATAATAATGCATTATAACAATAGGAAAAATATTAATGAAAATATATACAAATATATATAAAGCCAATATTGAGCTCCCCCCTCCCCAATGATGAATTCATCACCCAGAAAAGTCCCAGACTGTACTCCACAGCAGGCAGGAGCTGGATTCAGGAACACAAGGATCGGAAGTGAAGACAGAAGAATCGGACACAGTCCTTCTCAGACGCTGGCCATAGAAGAAGAGAGAGTGACCCTTGTGATCCCTCAGCTTGATATCAAGTGTGATGCATACAGGACGGAATACCGTGTTTGGCTGGGTTTGGGTCACCTGTCCCACCTGCTCCTCGCCACTGCAGGGTCGTAGGCGTGACCACTTCTCTGCTCTTTCAGTTCCGGTGCATAACAAAGTCAGCAGAAGCAAGCATTGACCTTGGTCTCCATGGGGATAAGTATAAGCAAGAGCCTTTCTGCATACCATTCCTACTGATGTTCCAACACTAACTATAAACACCGAGCCTTATCACTGCTAGAAGCAGCTACTGTCTGGAAAAACATGCAGTTAATTTCAGAGAGTGCAGCTGCTCAGAAGAGACTTAACTAAAAAGTAAAATTACTGAAAGAAAACTGGTTCTGTCCTAGCCCAGACCTGGACACCCTGACATGCTGGATTTTGTACATGTGCTCAGGAAGACTGCAATAGAAGCCCTGCACCATTGAAAACAGCATCAGGAAATAAGCTGTAGTGAGCAGACCCATTCACACAATTCTCTTCGGTTACTTAAACCTGTGTGTGGTGACAGTCTGTAGGTTAGATTGCGACCAGTCCCGCTCTTGGCCACTACTTTCTCCTTAGTGTATCATCTCCCTTGAGTAGGAGAAGGGTAACTGATTACCATTAACACTTGTCCATCTATTGGGAGCTGTGGTTACTGCTCGACTATTTCATTAGCTTTGACCCTTGGAAAAGGCTATGCACAAGGGAGCATGAGCTGATGAATTGTCCTGACAGGTAGCCAACAGCCTGTGATTGATCATGTCTCCCCGAAACTTAATGTGTAGTTAGACAGCACTTGAGGCAAACTGTTCCTGCCTTCCACTGGAGTCCCACATATTCCGGCGTTTTAATTAGGGTGACTGGAGTGGCCTCTCTCTGAATGCCAAGAAGGAGGGATGTAACTCAGAGAAATGTCAGGATTAACATCTCAGTTAATAAAGGCAGACTGTATTGATCTCTGGTGTGAATCCTCTTCCCTCTTTCTTGATCCTCGTGACTGTAGTCTGATGTTCCTCCTACACAGATTTTTTGTTAGACTTCTGCTATTTTTTTTAATTGCAAACATACATTCCCTTTCAAGTAGAATTGTAAGGGCTAAGGAAAATATACAGGTCAATTCATGTTCTATTACTGTCTCAATGTGCCTCAGTTGGGAACTTTTTTTTGTAAGTCTAACATTAAACTAATAAGAATTTGACCAAAACATTATCATAATAGTCTTTATTACAGTAGTGTCTTTCTCTATATCTGCAGCTTTTCTGTGTAACTAATTCTAGTAACATTTTAATAACATGAATCCTATCAAATGCTTCTGAAAATTAGGTTAAAATTATCTCTTAAGTAAGATCTTTGATAAGGGGGCAGAAGAGGCTAGAAGAGCTTTCATATATTTGTATATTTATATATGAAGAGGACAGCCGTAATGCTGATAACGTATTTACCAGGAACACAATGAAATTTGTGATAAAATCATGCCTAGATACAAAGAAGAGAGAGAGCAAGGAAGACAACCTCAATGGAAGAGAATCAGGTTAGGGAACACTTGAACTGCATATACGTAAGTCCATGTAGCCTGACAGAATGAACACATGAATGCTGAGGAAGCTGGCTGATGAAGTTGTAAGACCACTCCTGAATATCTTTGAACAGTCATGGTGATCAAGGGAGGTTCCTGACGATAAGAAGGAAGCAAGTGTCACTCCTGTCTTCAAGAAGGGCGAGAAAGAGGATGTGGGGAACAGGAGGCCAGTCAGCCTCCTCTCAGACCGCAAGAAGGTGATGGAGGAACTAATCCTGGAAACCATTTCCAGACGCGTGAAGGACAAGAAGGTTATTAGGAGTAGTCCGTGTGGATTCACGAAGGGGAAGTCATGCTTAACCAGCCTGATAGCCTTCTACAATGAGGTGAGCAGCTTGATTGACAAGGGAAGAGTCGTGGATGTTTACCTCAACTTTACTAAGGCTTTTGACACTGTCTCCTGTGAAATCCTCATAGTCAACCTGACAAATGATGTATTAGGTTAAGTGGATAGTGAGGTGCATTGAAAACTGGCTGAACTGCTGTGAATTTTTATCATCTGGCCTTGAGTGTCTTAAATAATGAATATTCTTGCATTGTGTGTTTGCACAATATTTTATGAAAGACAATGAACGAAGTGGAGTGTGGTCAGAGGAGAACCGTTTGGGTGAAGGCAGAGGGTACTAAAAGTTATGTTTCAAACCAGGGAAATCTTAATTGCAGTTTGTTTGGATCATTTTGACCTTCAGAAGCCTACAAGGCAAATACTCCAAAATGTTTAGTTTGATGATTTTAAGTATTGTTTTAAAAAAATCCAGCTACTATACTAGATTTCTTCATCACAGTGTTAAAAGGAAGGTAACAGAAATGTCACGACTGGACAAACCTGCTGTTGTCATCATGTCAATAAAGCAGAGCAAGCATAAAATGAATGATGTAAATACAGCATGTAGGGGACATGCTGTTCACTAAATGGAATTTTTCCTGTATTTTTAGATAAGGAAAAGAGAAGATGAGTGAAAAAGAAAGATGAACTTGGTGGTCACCTAACCAGGTGGATAAGAAAGTTCCATTTGCGTTTCTTGTTTATGAACAGCTCATTATTGATGGATTTCTTGTTGTTGAAAACAAACATTTTTGTTTGTTTGCAGTAGGAAGAAGTAGCAGAATAATTTCCTCCTTCAAAAGCTGCAAGCCGCTAAATAAATATATTCTCAACTATGGAAGACTTTTGCTTCCTTTTTACTGGTTGTCCAGCAGAAATGGAGGGGGCTACCTCTTGAGGCTGTCCACCTCTGTGAACTGTGTGCGGGAACATTTGTCAATTACTGTGTGTCTGCAGCCTTGTAGCATAATGGAGCTCAGACTAATTAATTTAAAGACTTAAGTCCTACCTGTCTTTACAAGGAAACTTTTCAAAGGTAACAATCACAATTGCGGCTTTTCTGATCTGTGATACAATCTGAATGCTGATCTGCAACAACCAAGCTCATGTACAAAATCAAAGTCCAGATGGTGGCAACTGACACTGGTGCTAAATGCCACTAAGTGATAGTGCTGTTCACTCTGGCTTTCTACAAACTGACCATGACTGATAGAAAATAAAAAAGAAGAAACCCATCTCATAATCAGATTTGCTGAGGAGCATGTGAAGATTTATCTGGGCCTCCTCTTGACTTTGTAGAGTTTAAGTGGAATTTTTGATGTAGGATGTTATGATCAGCTAAGAGCTGCAAGAAACAGTATTCTTCATATGATGTGTGCAATATGTGCTCCCCGTTCTTGGGGGAGCAAGTACTTCATCCTCGGGTATCTTTCGGTCTTGCCTAGTACCAGGCGTTTCTGTGGGAGGAAAGGACATCAGTTAACCTTTGACAGAGTATTTTTTCTTCTTCTTTTATTTCTTTTTAAAACTTTTGTCCATTTTAATTTAATGGGCCATGTGATCATTCATTCTTTTGATGGGAATACATTTTGAAGAAAGCTGCCTGAAGTCTTTAGTGGCATACTTTTATTTCTACATGTGTAAAGGTGTATTCCCATATACAAAGATGTTGGA